>OX419342.1:13608101-13670601 GCA_948470475.1 Galaxea fascicularis
AGTTGATAAAGAGATGCAGTACACTTAACTTATGGGAGAGGATGTAACGAATTAATTTTTGCAATTCCAATCAATTTAGAATAATTCTGGGAACTCTGTTTAGTACATTGATTGTGGCCAATTTTTTTTAATTAAGGTAAAATAATTAAAATTTATAAACTGTAGTTTTTATGTATGGGAACATTATAAAATGCACATTACAGCAATGCTAAAAGTTAAAAAGTAGTTGCATGAAGATGATGAGGATGATGATTCTATAGCTATTTTGTGTAATTTGATTTAGACATGCCCAACTGATACAATGAGCCAAATAGACAAGTGCCTACGTGAGGTAAGTTTTTGAAAATTACTTCAAACATATCCAACACTGAGGAAATATTTCAATCAGAATACAAATAGTGAAAGGCTGCTGAGCTGTATTTATTACTAGGACATCTTGCTAAATAATGGCTCCATGTTATGAAGCATTGCCTCCCCCCTCCTGGTAGGGAGGGTACTCCCCTATATACATGTAAGCTACATACATGTAGGTATAGGCTGCCTTAAAGGGTATGGTGTTTTACCTGTTTTGGTCTGAAAAATAATGGGTATTACCGGTAATAATAGATTTTGACCATTATGGTCTGAGTTCTAGGCAGCTATAAGAGCGTATGAACATTTTGTCTTTTCAACTCCAAATGATTAATGGAGAAGGGGTAACTAACCAAAACATTATTCAAGGTAAATTTTACCAATTCATGACTTCAGCAGCAATGCAAAGCTTGAATATGCTTATAAGTAATAGTTAATTGTAATAATATTACAGTAATAATAATAATAACAAGAAGAAGAAGAATTATTTATTTATTTATTTATACCATACAAATTCAATGTAAGCTTCCACATGCACCTCACAAAGAAAGCTTTACAATTCTAAATCTCAAATCAAATCAAATGTTGGTTTTTGGAGAGAGGGAGTACTTGCAGAAAAACCTCTCAGAGCAGCGTAGAGAACCAACAAACTTAAAGAACATTAGACCCCAAATAAAATATAAAACGTTCTGTTCACAGTTAGTAACTATATAATGTGATTTGCCCAGCAGCTCCCCATGCTACACCATTAAAAGCTATTGTTCAACTGCTGAGCACTTTATTTGAGAGTTCACATTTTGAATTTAATGTTCACAGTTACTAAACTGTAATGTAATTTGCCCAGTAGCTCCCCGTGCTACACCATCAAAAGCTATTGTTCGACCACTGAGCACTTTACTTCAGAGTTCACTATTTGAATTTCACGCTTGATTCATTTTAGTTTTTTACTTTTATTTCAGAGTTCACGTTTTGAATTTGATGTTCACAGTTATAGTAACTTTAAAATGTAATTTGCCCAGTAGCTCCCTGTGCTACACCATTAATAGCAATTGTTTCAGAGTTCAGTTCCTCCTGCAGGTACATTACTGGAACACAAATGACGTAAAACAAAAGAAACAAAAGACATAACACAAAAGAACGCCAAATAAAGGGTGATCCCAAGTGTGAAATACAATGCTTTCCGGTACCTGCACAAAGACCCCAGAGTTCACATTTTGAATTTGATTCACGCTTGATTCATTTTAGTTTTTCATTGTTATTTCAGAGTTCATGTTTTGAATTTGATGCTCACAGTTAGTGAGGTTAATGCAATTTGCCCAGCAGCTCCCTGTGCTACACCATCAAAACCTGAGCGCTTTATTTGATTGAATTTGATTCATTTTGGTTTTTCACTTAAATTTTTTATTTATAATTATTATTTCTTGATCCAATCCTTGATCCAATTCAGTCTGGTCTGATCTAGAAAGGTGCAATCCAGGTTTTGTCGACACTGTGAATTTCATGCAGTAACAGCTTCTTCCTCTCTCCAGATTTGCAGCTGGTTTTCGCTTAAATAAATCTTTGCACCTGTTTGACACATATTGCGATGTTTTGTGCCTTTTTCAACCAAGTATTGACTTTTTGAGCTATTTTGTGTAAACAAAATCGCTCTATGTCAGCATGAAGCTCAAGAAATTCTTCCGTGGTCGGATGGTTCTGCCTTGAACCAATGAAATAAAGGTTTCTTTAGATGGCATTGTTTCAGCCAGCAGCCAATCTAATTCCCTGTTTTAAAGGTGTTTTTGAAAGCATGTGGTCAGTGATGGTCAGCACTGAGACTAAGTTACACATGCGTGTTGATTACACTCAAAGGAACATCAGCGTGAAATGTCACACGTCATCTATCTACTGTTGCGTGATGTATTTATTACTATCACGCCAGGGGGTACCACCATTATGGTAGTCTTTCCGGAGAAAAGGGTTTGTATATTTAATGCATGCGTGAATGACAACAATAACCGTGAGATATTGGAGTCAGATTAGAATGGAGTATGAGTTGTGCTGTTTCAATGGATGATGAAGGTAGTAAGGTGGGGACGAAAGTATTTGAAGTTTACGGCCGCGGCTTGTTGGTTATAACAACCGAGTGTTTAGTCTCCTTCGCAGACGGATCCAGACGCTCTTTTTGGTTCGTCACGCAATCTTTCCTCCCCAATGAACGTCTGCTGAAACGGGCAGCACATTCTTTTCCCATTGTTGGCAAAGATCAGCCGGAGTCCACGTAAAAATTACTACAGAGCCAATCAGTGCTAAGTTACTGTGTAATGAAAAGCCAATCAAAAATTGTGTTTAAAATGCTCCTTGACAGCCTTGCCAAAGTTCTATTTTTCTCGGAATTAAATAATTCCAAATCGCGACTAAATGTTACTCCAAAAAAAATTATTGGAAACAACGATTGCTTCGTCAGTGTGTAGTTCCATTGTCATCACTACTGCAAGAATACTAGTGTTCGGCAAGAGTTCTGTGGACATACCGGGGATCGGAAATGTCTTGGAAATCGATTTAAGTGTCTTTTCCTTGAGCGACACGTTCGTCCTTTCCCAATGTCAAAGCGGTTCCTTCACTTTAAAAGCAAACCTGCAAGCAGTGCATGCTTAGTTTTGTAATTTTTCTTGTGTTTTTTTTGTTCTTTTGCTAATTTTGACAAAACTGCAAGAACATTGTTAAAACTGGAAGAGCATTGTGTGACGAAAATAAACATATGACGGATTTGAAAACTATAAATATTAGTCTAATCAGAAGTGGCTGTTTCCACAAATGATATTTGTATGAAAGAAAAATGCTATGGAAGGGAATCCTTAATTTGGATATTTGTTCCCCTTGAAGTGAAGCCGTTTTTATGTTAAACAATGAAAATGGTGATTTCGGATAGTGAGCAATTTCATTTGTCAAATGCATTACTTTTGCGGAGTCTCTCACGTGTAAACAGGTACGAAGACATACAGCCCTGTTTAACTTTGACCTATCACGTGCATACATTTGGTAATAGCAAGTTCGTTGGTTAATTCCCACATGAATAAGGCAGCCCTGTTGGTTAAATGCGACTCCGAACTTTGATCGGTCACGTACATCCAACGTGACCTTTGATCAATCACAAGACTTGCACGTGGTCAATTCAACTTGTTTACAACAAGATCTACCCCTAATTGAATTTATTTTCTGTTACAATGATTGGTCACTTTTAACCGTTTTTTATCGGTTACGTTTTCTCAACTTCAATTTTCTCTTCTTCTTATTGGCGGATTTCAATCCGTTGTTCTGTTGATCGGGTTTTTTAATATTGTACAACTGTTGACGCTCTTAATTCGGATGAGCCTATTTTGGAATTAATTGGTGGTTTGTTTTCGAGTCGGTAAGTTTAATATTGCCCTTATTTCGGGATATAACGTGGTGTTACGCTCATCTGCTTACTGTACACAGATGTTGTCAGCAAAAGGCCCAACACTAAAATAAGAGCGTTTGTTTAGGTCGGGCAATTTTTGCTGTCTGAAGTAAAAAGTACAAAACACTTGAAAATCAGAAATTGATGAATTATGGCAACTTCATCTATATTCGTTATCAGTACTATTTCTTCAACATTGATTTGTTTTTGCTGGTGTTGTATATTATGGTGTGTTTGGTGTTTTGTTTGTTTGCGAATATTTCTTCATGTGGTCCTGGAACTGTTTCAGCATGTGTACATATATTTTGGGGGTTTTGAGGGACCAGAAGAATGTGGTGTTTGCGAAAGTGCGGAGAAAGAAAATGAACAAATAATAGAAAATATATTACATATCGGTTTTTGCGGAATTAATGAAACTCTTGTTTCAAAAAATGTTGGATGAATGAATGTTTAATTGGTAAAAATCAAACTCAAAATCAGTCTTACAAATAAGAAAACTAAAGAAAAATCAAATGAAAAACATTTTGCTCGTACTTCTCCGATACCATAACAAAACCCAAAAGGGCCACAGATAAATGACTCACCATTCAACCATTTTCTGACTTCTCCCTATCTTATCAACATTTTACCACTCTTCACAAAATAGCTCAAGCACGCATTGCTTGCCTGTGTTTATAGGCTGTAAAAATTTAGCCATCATCTGTCCTACGACCGGGCATGGGTCTATTTGTTACTTGACATCACAAACTGATTTGCATTAAGCCTTAGTTTGTAAAAAGCAAAGCAGTTTGTGACGTCATGTAAAGAATAGACCCATGCCCCTTACTAGCTTGGTCGTGGCACAGATGACTCGTAACTTTTATAGCCTATAAACAGTGAAGATTTGGTTTAAAAGGTGCAAAAAGGCTCTATGCGTTTTGAACAGATGTAAAGATTGATTTACACTGTAAGAGAAAAAAATATTTTGGGGTTAGGTGCACTTTAAGAAAATATACTTGAAGTGATTTTAACTCAGAAAATGGTTAGCCATTTCTGAGTTCTAGGTTTGAAGCTGATTTCATGTTAACATGCCATGTAGTCACACTCAAGTAAGTAAAGTACAACAAAGAATTTAAAAACATGTGGTGGAGAATATTACTATAAGGGAAAGGAATTGGAATTATCTGAGGGTGACTATGGTATGTTAACATGAAGTAGCACTATATACCCATTTGGTTTGGTCAGTCCTTTCCTCCTTTCATTCCTGATAAACATTTTGTAATTCCATTCCTCAGTGCATAAAACCACAGTACTACCAAAATTATGATCATGAAAATGGCCAAATGAAAAACCAAATTTCATCACAATACCACAAAAGACTAACAAAAGATATCAAAAGGAGGAGGAACTTGTCATTGATAATTTTGTGTGGGATAAAGGCACAGATAGCAAAGATCTTGTTTTGAAGAAGGTTGTTCCTGTAAAGATTTAAGGTGGCTGGCACCAGTTTCTCATGCGTGGTGAGGAGGACCATCAGCGCACATGCAATCTTTTGAACACATGACATTATTTTGAAGAAGTTGGGAAAAACTAAGCAAATATGGCCACACGGCTTTCTTTGTGGTAGTGAAAAAGGATCTTTTTGGCCTGTTTTAACAGAAATTTCCGTAGAAGTGCAATTTAAGACCGTAAAAGAACTGCTACCTCTTGAAACAACAGATCATTACGGAGCTCACGAAGGCTGCAAACAAAACTGCAACAGGTGCCTGCGCATGTACATTTAATGATCAGCGGTAGTCAGAAAAGAGTATGAGCAAATTTCAATCTTTTTAAGTCCAGGTTTTGAAATGCGCTAAAATGCGCATCTCAACAGTTCCCATGCACTGAAAATTGCGCATGGGAATAGTTGAACTCACAAAGTGTTTTGCGGGAAAGCAAGTTCAGTGACCCCCCTTTTTTATTATTTCAATATTTTACTTCTATGGAGAGGAAACATCACACAAAATTTAAGAAAATTCTACCAGAGGAATTGTACACTACACATAAATTGCCTTTTCTTGCATTTACAAAAAATCTGTTCAGTAGAAAATTTTAAATATAACTTTAAATGCTAAAAGTTATCGCGTCAACAAAATAGGGTTCACCAAGCAAAATTTTAAGTTATAAGTGCCAGAACTTAAAAGGTTACTCTGAATAACCTTTGAGTATCCTTGCCATGGCAACAGCTGTTGAGTAAATAATTAGTCAATGTCAGTCAACAACTATTTTATTTTTGGGTTTTAATCAGTTGCTTGCTAAAGTGTTTTCTTGGTGTTGGTTCTCCTTTTTGTTCTTTTGTATCAAAGTTTACTTTGTGAAAAAGCTTAAAACTAGTAACAGCCACCTTAAACATGCACAAAATGTAACACAATACTCAATCTTTTCTTTTTTAGCTTTAATTTCAGTTATGATTCCTAACAAAGGAATTAAGATCATTTACCTGCACGTGCATTATGTTTATAATAATTATTCATTTTCTGAGTGCAGTGACTCATACCACTTTGACATCCTTAATTACTCTGTGGAAGCCATGCTGGGGTTTTAGAGACAATGAAGGAATTTGGAAGTGTCACTGCAGAATGATCCTTCCAGGTGTTATAGTGAAGATGTCAACATAGCTGAAATTGTGCAGCATCTACCTCCTTTTCTTCTTATCTTTGTTTGGAGAGGGCTTGATGGAAATTGCATATCTGCTGAAAGTTAACATGGGATTGCAATTTTCAATTTTGTGCTCAGATTATTTATAATTTTTGCTCCAGTTCTTCCTGGTTTGGGTAGGGGGTGAGTGACACAGTAAAGCAGTAAATCCACTTTCCGAGGTGGCGGAAAGTCAGGTTAAGAGAGAAACAAAGATATTTGATGGTTTCTTTTCTTTTAGGCCTCCACTTTAGATGGAGTTTTAGAATTTAGAAGTGAACACTTCTGGACAGTTTCCTTTGGCAGAATGGTAAGTTGATTTTGCTGCCCTAAGTATTGCTTGTGTTTGAACCATATATAAGCTTTTGAAGTAACATTGAGCAAAGCGTTTTCATAGAGATGGTAATGGTAACAGTTATGATGGTGATGATGATGATGGTGACCAGCAACAAGTGTCATATCTATGGGCTAAACTATAGTGTGTGCAATCCTTACTGAGCTGATGCATCTTGCAGAGTACAGTCTTTGCTCTCAGTGTTTGGTTCACACATGGGGCTTTTGCAGTGCTTTCCCCCTAGCCTTGGCTTGTGTCAGCTCTACTGTCACTTCCCCATTTCTATTTTGTCATTGTGAGTCAACTTGTGGCTTTTATTAGGATTCTAACAGCTATATATTCGCGAATAGTTCTCAGATTCTATTTTTACAAGCAACTGTTTTGAGGAAAAACACATCCTGTGCTGTTGAGTTAAGAGTACTCCACTTTTGTTCTATGTAAAACTTGGTAATTGTAAATGTAACATCATTGCATTTTATAGGCTGGATCCTTACATGTGAGAATTCGAAGGGATGCTAGTGAGCAGGTAAATATTTACATAAACACCTGAACCTCACTTAATTCAGTCAAAAACGTAATGACTAAACAGTTTGTTTGTGAGAAAATGTTGTCATGACTGCTGCTGGTGATAGCTGGAGCTGAAATCATCCTCATATTCGAAATGTTGTGGCCTACATGCTAATTGATGCTAATTACAGATGGTATTTTTGCATGGCATATGACTTTAGGGAAGGCTTATCGTAACAAGCTAAGGGCTATTGGCATTATTTGGAGACAGTGTAGATTTTTTTAAAGCAATCATTTCACACACATGTGCATGCATACATGCTAGAATGTGATCCAAAACTACTAGTAAATCGTAGATTAGAGAGTGCCTTCAATTCTTACTAGGTTTGGTAAGTTGAATTAGCAATGTATGATAGGTTTTGCATTTGAAAGCTGACACCGTGTTTTGTGTCATGGCTGTTGTTTTTGTGTTAGTTGTTTGGTCGGATAAGGACGATCAACTGGAGGTCCTGTCTCACAATCCTTTACAATTGTTTCTGTGGGACGTTAAAGAACCACTAGGGACGTAACAAACCCTGGCTGTGACCACCCCTAGTGCTGGCCTGTTCTATTCAGCAAAGTGGGGCTGACTCGTTGGGACTTCGAGTCCGTACATTAGTCCCTCATTTAGTGTCTCTTGTCATATTCACTAAATGGAAGTTACTATAAATAAATAAATGTTTCTATTGTAGGATATTTGGAGTTTTGCTCTGAAATGGGGTGGTAGTGCAAACAGGTTAAACTGGCTATGTGTACTGTGGAAGAAAGGAATTTTTTCTCACATTTTAAAAGGGTGTGTATAGTGTTAAGGGACGCGCAATTATGTTTTTGGAGAGGGGGATGGAAAATCACAAAAAAAAAATTGGTAACGGACATGATATCTAGAAATAGAATGTTTGGAGAATTGAAGAAAAAGTGTTTGCAGACACAATGAAAAAAATGCTTGTAGCGACAAATTTGCCATCAGTCATCCAAAAAAATAATGGTTCAGTACATCCCTCTTTATTATCAAAGGAACAGTGTCCTGGCTGATATACCATGTTTTTATTGTATGGCCAGGAAATGGGTATGGACATGGTTTATTATCTTGACATTAAAAGGAAAAAAATAACTGGAAAAAGAAGAAATATGAGTAAATATTCCAAATGTCACCAGAATACGTTATATTTCTTGACATCCCGTCAAAAAGATAGATTTCATGAACTGTAATCACATACTTTTTGGTGAAAATTTCGTGTTTTGTTTGCAGTGTAAAATATATTACCGGTATTTTGTGTATTTGGTGGCATCTGGGAATGTAATTTGGAAATTAGTAAATAGGATTTTCTAGGATAATCAGTTGGGACACACCATTGATTTTTGACTTACTACATTAAACTCAGTGAGTTAGTTTTCTGACCACAAATCATGGTCATTTGCCTTAAGCTACACAACTTGATGAGTCAGTTTTTTGACCACAAATCATGGCCAATTGCCAAAGTCTGTAGTTCTGATAGATTTCATGGTCTAATGAGTCTTTCTTAATGACAGGATCTAAAACCGCTCCCTTGAAAAGGACAGGCACTGAGCCGTCCTTGAAAGACAGATTGATCATATTGACAAAAAGCACTTTTAAAAGCGGTTCTAGAGTTCCATTTGGTGGAAAATTCTCACCGGTTTTTCCATACAAATGGAAGGCGATCATAGTTTCTTTTCTAAAGGTCTAGTATTCTTTTGAGTTTGTGTGCAACACTTTCCTGGTTTGCTGTTTTTTGAGTTGTTGTTTTTGCTGAAGTGAACATCTCAAAGTTGTGTTATTAGCATCAGTAAACTATTAATGGTGTGTTCAACTCCTTGGTCATCCTTGTTAATAGCCAACTGATTTGCCTCCTGCCAGTTGGGATTCTTAACTCTGTTGTTTTCATTTGTATTGTTTCATTGTCCCTGAAAAGAACCTCTAGGACTCCACATTTGTCACTCATGATATGTATTTAATAGAGTTTTCCAAACGTTATGATTTAGCTTTCATGACTAAAGTTCCTTACTTTGACAGAGTGTTACAACAGTCTCTCAAGTAGACAAGGTTCAAAGTTAAGAGCTGTGTTGGTGATATCTATCTTGCATTTTTACAGATGGTGCTGGCCCATGTTACCAACAAGTTATCCAGTCATGTTGCCCATCTAACAGTTCAAGTGTTTAAAGATGACTGGATACGCTCTGCGAGTGGCTCGAAACTCAATATACCAAGTCTTTCTGGAGGTCATAGCTTGCCTTACTTGAACCAGGGTACCCCACTGACAAAGAATTACAGCAGTTCTCAAATGCCTAAAGTGACACTAGGTGCCAGGGGGGCCACAATTCTTCCCACCAACCTTTCATCTCCTCGTAAAACAACATGAGCGAAGGACAGTCGTGAAGGATTGTAGTATAAATCTCCAAATGCAGTCTCCAACAGGGGTTTCATTAGAATCCAGAAACCAGTGAAAAAGTGCTGCATACTTTACGAATTTTTCTCATTTCAAATTATTAAAACAGTTCATCAGGTTGCCACCTACTTTGGTTAGCTCAGATACCTATTTCAATAATTATTTAAACCCCTGAACCAAACACCAATGAAAGTAATTTCTGGAGTTTTGATTGTAACCCAGGACTTGATTGATCTTTATGTCTTCTGTTACCAAGTATTTCGCTGAAGTGGGATGTCCCCTAGTCTTAAATTGGCAGTACATTATGTAACCTGCTTTACAGTTTTGTATCCTACTTAATAAAAGCATTTAAACATTGCCTTTAACATTTCTGACCTAGGGAACCGATTATAAGACAGGTATGAAATATGGTATTGATTTAATGGTTAGGTCTGAAATAGGGTAAGGGTTTCAGGAAGCATGCCCCACAACCACAACCCCCCCCCCCCCCCTCCCCAGTTCCCAACTAGGTGCATGTGATATTCTTAGGTGACCTGTTTTTTCTTTAATAAGCCAAATTCAATTTTTTTCCTACAGGCATAAAATCTAACACAATTAAAAATGTGACTAGGCCAAGTTGACATGTCCTGTACACACAAAAATAACAGCATGTACAGCTGTAATCTATCAAAAGGTTTCTTTTCCTGCTCTGGAAACATAACTATGAAGAAAAAATACTCGTACTCAGAACAAAAATAGTTTGATAAACTGGAATATTTCTGTCATCCCAACCTAATATCAAACTATCAGTTATGTGATGATAGGAAATCGCATGACCAATCTAACGTGCCGTATAATTTACTTACTTGTTTAAAGTATTTACTTCATTGCAGTGTTTAATCTTACATTCCCCTGAAATGGATTGGAAGGAGAGTTTTTAATCATCCCAAATCAGTCAAATTCAAAAGACATCCTAACATGCTTTCTGTTGACCACTTCAGCACATATGAACACACAGCAACAATCCACTTACATGCTCTAAGGCCCAGTTCAAACGTTGAATCTAATACAAATGAGAGAAAACAATAGATTTTTCTCCTTTGCATTCGATTCAGCACATGTAAAGTTCAACATTTGAAGCGGACCTTAGTTTTGGCCACTTTTCAAAAACGTCTCAATGAAAGTTAAAATAATGAAAATCAATGTGATTTTACATAATTTGGTCAGTAGATCACAATTGCTTGGATTAGACTAGATAATAGTTACTGTCTTGCTTTTTGGATGTGGTGTCATTATCTTTTTAACCTGAGGCAGTCAAGACAACACAAAAATTATTTTTAAACATGTCTTTTTCAAGGAACAGTGTTAGAATCTGGAATAACTTATGTAACGAAATTCGTCAAATGCCTAAGCAAAATTTAAATGCAGCATTCACAATATGCTCCTTCAGAAACTCTCAGAGGCAAATGAGTATACTGATCTACTGGATTTAAATATGCCTTGAAAACTGAACTCATTATATTTGCATTGATGAGTAGCACGATCACCACTCCATTTCGCCAAATATCATACCTAGAGAACTTTAAGGCCGAATAACTCGAGAAATATTCAACGCATTTTTCTGAAATTTTTTATTCAGAGAACGAATTGACCACCATTTCAAACTGCATTAAAATATCAAGATTCATGAGTAAGACTAAAACGGGAAAAAATGATAAATTTAATAAATACCCCAAAATGCGACTGTAACGCGTTACAAAAATAGCGCTGCAAATGAAAATTCGAAATTTCTCGCAACATGGAGCGCCTATAGTTAAATAATTACTACTTACAAAACACCTGACTAAAATAAATTAACAAGTCAAGTTTCATTGAATAATTTTTATTTGAAACCATAATAATGAAACCAAAAGTGATTTTACACAGAGCTGTGGCTGTGTGTAACGCTTGCTGAGTTGGCCGCGGCAGCAAAAAGTAAAACTAACATTTTAGGTTCATAGCGGAGCTCCGCGCGCGGAGCACCATTGCTAAGAAAATATGGTAACCCATCCATCCGAGAAATTTTGGTTATGACGTCATCGTACGACCGTCCGTCCGTCCGTACGTCCACCCCATCATGTAAGCCAAAGTCAAATGTGATACTCCAGTTAACCCTTTCGTGTGCAAGCTCGCATATAAGCGCGCTTCCATATGGACTGTTTTTGGACAGATCATTTGCCCATACACGCAGTTTTCAACCCGCGTTTTTGTGGCGGGAAATTTTGAAGACAGTTTTAAAACAAAGTCACTTTTGTCTATTCGTTGGCGGAGTATCAGTAACAAACAGCGGGAGAAAGAACAAGAAAGCACACGAGTAAACAGGCAGAGTATCAGTGACTGAAACAGCAGGAGAAAGAGCACGAGCAAACCGGCTGAATTGTAATGTCGAGCAACGGGAGAAAGAACAAGAAAGAGCTCGAGTAAACAGGCTGAATCGTACTGACGAGAAACGGGAGAAAGCACAACAAAAAGCTCAAGAAAAGAGACGGAATTATAGTGAGGAACAGCGAAAAAGAGAGCGTCTCTTGTCAAGCTGTAAAAACATTACCAAGTGGCAGGGAGTTTCAGCTTTTCCTCGTGTTTACCTGCAGAAGCTTGCATGAAGAGAAAAGATCGTGTGGTCTGGCAAGGTTTCAGTAATTATGCGCTGTCTTCGGACCTCGCTGTGTATTAAAGTGGACGGTTTTGCCGCTAAAATCGTTAATTGAAGAAGTTTCCTTGATAGGCATGACAAGTAATAAGACTTACTTTTGTGTGAAATGACCGATTCTGCTTAAGCTCTACGTTCGGAGTGATTGTTGACTGACTTAATAAACTGTGCGCAGGTTAGTACTCCTGTTTTGTCTTTTATATGGACATTTATGCCAAGAAAATTGAATAGCGATTTGTCTCGGTTTGTTACTTGTCTTATTTTTTCCGATTTCTTCGAGAAACGTCGAAGAGACAATCGCATCAGTTTCTTTTTTCTTACGTTTTGTTGTTTTCACGCTTCCATCTCAAAATGGTTTGGACTCTTGTTTTTTCCAAATGTTTTCTATCCAATATTCCATCTTGAATGCTAAAACGTTTCGTTTTTTCCTGCTGTCGCTCATTTTAGGGCTCAAAATGTGTTGAAGAAAAGCCAAGCGAAGTCCGGACGGTTTATAACCTCGGCCCCGCTTGATAAGTTTGACATTTGGAAAACTCTCGCAAAGAACAACAACTCCTTGCCAAAAGTAAACGCGATTTTTTACAGCTGCGGCATTGGAAATGCCAGCAATATGTTGTTCCTCGCAGCAATTCTTAGCAAAGCAATGATTTTGTGTGAAATGACGGCTATTATGGCAGCTCTGTGTTCGGAGTGATTATTGACTGACCTAAACTGTCCGCATCTGCAGGTTAGTATTCCTGTTTTGTCTTTTATACGGACACTTACGTCAAGAATACTCGGACTAGCGATTTGCCTAGGTTACTCACGAGTTATGTTTGTTACTTGTCTTATTTTCCAATTTCTACGAGAAACGCCGAAGAAACATTCGTATCGTTTTTTGTTTTCTTACTAATTACTAAACTAATTCAAGTGTCATTGTTACGAAAAATTGTTGCGTGACTTACGCGAAGATTCGCGAATATGCTAATTTCGTCTCGAATCTTCTAGCATATCTAATTAGTGCTGTATCATCATGATTCAGTAATTCTATTTTAAGCCGTTCGCGTATGTTGCTATAAATAGTTTCTTATTGTAATATTACTTTATTAAGTAAAGCCAGAAAGTTCTAGAATTTTATGTTGTAAAGTATATAAGCCGATCGGTGTAGCTTTAGAGTTGTCTGAGAGAGAGAGAGAGAAAGAGAGAGATAATGTTTTGAGTCACTAGTGTTACAAGCTGAGAGTGTTGGCGGAGGCCGTGTTTATTGAAGTGTGACAGAGGTCGCGTGTACATTTGGCGGAGGCCATGAGTATTAAAGTGTGACGGAGGTCGAAGTGTAATTTTACAAGCCTAGTGTGAGCTTATTGTGAAGTCTTGTGCGGAGTTTACTACCTTCGTTTGGAATAAATAGCCTTGTTGCTGTTCCGACAATCCTGTGTTCTGATTAGATGTCAAACAACTCACTTCTCAACACAACGAACTCGTAACGGTCATGTGCCCCGAGTAGTGCGTGACAGGGGCGATGGCTACTCGACTAAGTTGGCTACGGAGAATAAAATTCGCGCGCTAATTCTTCGCAAGGCAGAAATTTCTCTAGTAATTATCGAATTGCCAAAGAGACAGCTAGCTGTCTATTACTATTTTAAATGGCAAACAACTGTTCTTATCCATGTATATGTTGTAACTGTTCTTATCCACCTGGAGAAGTGTTTTTCCTTGTGTAGCCTCGTTTCCATGCAATGGTGATCACGTGACCATATTATGAAATTTATGCATGGGATATGTGAGATGACCCTAGATGACACACTTGGTAAAGTTTGGTATCAATTGGCCTTATTAAACTATAGTTATAGCCATTTATATTATCCAGCCTCATTTCCATGCTGAACTAGCATACCTCTTTTAAAAAAAATGCCATAGCAACCGTCAGTGCAATTTAGAAAATTGCCAACAAGTGTTTTCATGTTCCTGAGACATGCCTTAACACATCTAGATAGGTGGCATGTTTTCTTCACGAAATGCCCACGGGATTACCAATGCTGCCAGACTTTTTTCTTTTTTCGTGACAATGTTTTCTCAAAATTGGGATCTTGCCATGCCCACAATGCATGATGGGTAAAACTGAATGTTCTCTAATTAGCCACTGCTTGCCTTGAATACTGTAGCTAACCACGAGCAGTGGTACATCATATTTTGTATGTTTCAATTTTCTTAATGAACTTGAACTCTTAAACAAAGTGTTCATGAAGCTATTACATAATAAAGTACAACTGAATATAGCTAACCACTGTTGCACAGCCAGGTGGAAAAAAGTTACATTAAGGATAATAGACAAATTAAGTTCACACCATTTTTGGCTACTGTATTTTCAGCTGGTTCCCTTGTGTGATAGTGATGAACTTGAACATTTAGCCTGGTTCACAGTGTGATCTTTTTATTTCAATGTTTCTGTGACATCAAAAAGGTTTTTCATTCATGTGGTGTAATGGGGTGCAAGTTAAGTCCTAATCTTCTTTGCACAAGGCTCTTGTCTCTGCCCTTTTTCTGTACAGTCATCACTTTCATCACTTTCATCTTCATTTAACCCTGCAACAAAGGGGAAAATTGTTTATTAAGTAAACAACCACACTTCAGGTAATTCCTCTGAATTGCATTGTGCATCCTTACTTGCATCAGTAGCAAATGCACAAGCCCATGCATGTGCAAAACACTGCGGGTTTTCTGAAGGACTGATCTTCTAGAAACTGGAAAATAGAGATTTCCTCCAAACAATTATGGGGACCCATGCTTTCTATTTTGCATATTGACATAAAATGCAATTCTCCGAGACATATCCAGATTTGACGAATTTTCTATTGTCCAGGTTTTTATTATCCATAGAGGATCTCATTTGTGATGAGGTTATTGAAACTTCAAGGTAAATCAGAGATGCAGAAAACATGACAAATCTTGCATTACTTCATTTAGCTAAACTACAGAATACAGGGCCACTTATTTACATACTATTGAATAACAATGGTGCCCATTGTTATATGCTTCGTTCTACAAAAGCCCCCGACACATGTAAATGAGGTGGACCAAAGTGGCCCTGTATTCTGTAGTTGCTCCCTTCATTTTTTCTATACCTTTGCGAGGTTAAACCATTGAACAGTGATGTGCTCTTGACAAAATAAAAGCTATATCTCATTGCTTCTTTCCAGTTTTTGTAAATAATAGTCTCAGACCAGTTTCAGCTCAGTAAAAACTGTGCTTATTAAAGTGGGTATGAAGTAAAGCCTCACACAGGGACCCTGACCTTCATATAGGTGCTACAAACAATGGCTGATGAACGACAAAAACATGCCATTTGTTATATTCTGGTAAAAAGATGAAATTGCCCCCCCTGTGTGACGCCATGGTCCGAGCAGGTTAAAAATTACTGTCTCTCACACTGATTAAGTATACTTTTTTTGGCAGCAGCAAGTCAGCATAGTTATGTAGTAACTGCAAGGTACATCATAATAGTAAGTCATAGCGAAATAACGTTAAAATTGCCATTTGTCTGTTGTTACCTGTTACTTATTTATTGCGACAGTGTGGTAGTCTAAATAAAAAACTCCAGATTTTACTTAAATTGTTTTCCTGGGTAATTTCAGATCTTTGAGGTGCAGACTGCGCAGATGCAGATGAAATAAAAACATGCATGATGCAATCAATTGACACTTGTTGTCTGTAAAAAGTCCAGAATCTAGACTTCGTAGTGGTTGGTCATTAAAGTAAACAAAGACTACATTGTCTAGCTAACTGGAAGTGTAAGTTTTGGTTTAAAACATCTGACCACATGCGGTTGTTGTGTTGGAATGAGGAATTTTGTTCGCTTTTATAAAACATTTAAAGATGTCAGAGAAAAACTAATTATGATTTAATTTAGTTTTCGGGCCTCGATTCGTGACATCCGCTTCAGCAGGTGCAAATCTCAGCCATAATTATTTTCATTATTGTACTCACTGTTAATTAAGCTTAATGAAAGTAATATTTCAAAAAGGACAGTTTGATTGAGACAATGAGCACCTTCAGTTGTGGCTAAAGTCTACGAGTTAACTTAGATAGAACTATCAAATACAGAAGTCAGGCCCGTAGGGAGCAGGGGTGCTATGGGTGTGTCTGCACCCCCCAATGGGCTGCAGAAGTCTTCCTCCTGGACCTACCTATCATAGACCAACGGCTTAAACAAGAGTTTAAAAACCAAACTAGCTGACGTAGGATGAAAATGAAGAACCTTTTAAACAAGTGGTCCATCTGAAAACAGTCACTAATAAACCAAAATGTTAATTGTAATTTGAACTGAAACACTGTGTAAAAATTCTGTCACTCAAAACTTAACTAAATTCATGAAGGTCAAGACTTTTCCTTGTGTTGTGCCTCTGATAAGAACCATTTTGTATAGCTCAAAGGAGAGACACTCCTACCAACTTGTACCAGAAGCGTTCAAGCGGTCTGCCAATGTGGCAGTCTGATGCACTCCCCCATACAAAATGCTGGCTACGAGCCTGGAAGTTAAGTGCATGTAAGCTTGAAATTTCCAAGTGTGGCTTGTAAGCATTCAGTGCATAGTTTCTCAAAGCATTGGTATATCGAACTTAATCAAATACAATCCATGTATTAAATTTGATTGGGTTTGGTAATCACATGTAACTGGACAAGGTACTTTTCTGTGACATTGATTGCCAAACATATTAAAAATTAATTGAATTAATGAAGCACAAAGGAGCATATCAATAAAGGGGGTCAGTTTCTAAAGAAAGTGGTATGCAATCACTGCCAATTTCATTCAAACACCAAAGAAACATAGGTAACTCTCTGGTTAGACATGCAATCAAGATAGATAATCAACCCCACATTTTGAAATGCACACACACAATGCAAACATTGACAAAATATCAGGACCTACACTGTAAGCAATCTGTTAAGATCATTGATCATTGCACATGTACCTCCGCAAAGGTTAACTGCATTACTTGTACGTTACATTTGAAAAAGATGTGACAAAGATGCATCCAAACCAGTTGTTCATCATTTTAATCTTCCTTACCATTCCAAACAACACAAGGTACCATGGAGAGCTGCGAGAATCTCTAGTAAGCAAAAATTTGTCTTTTAAATTGGCAATTGTTAATCCCAATGGTATCAACGAATGCTTTTCAATCACTTATAATTTATTCTTGTTTTTTTGTGTTACCATGTCCACCCACCAATTGTGTAGCTCCATCTTCTGAATTCAGTCAACTCTTTAGTAAGTGACCACCCTTGGTGCAAGACAAAGTGGTTGCTTACAGGAGGTGGTCACTTACGAGAAAAATAAACAAACTGAACCAACACCTGATCACTGAAATAGTTCCCATCTACCTACAGATCTAATATAGCCATCTTTTTGGGGTGTGAACTATTACCATCTGTCAGCACTCTTAAAACTGAACTTTTGTGGCATTAGAGTAATGATTTTCTAACAATCATTCATGATCATGTTGGGTGATCACTTACTGGAAAGAGAAAACAAAGGGATATGTCAAATTTCTGGCCTAAAAAGTGGTCGCGGTCGCTTAAGAAATTTGAGGAGTGATAGGTGACAACAGAGGTTTTGAAACAGTATTTGACTGAGAAATAAAACAGTTACTTACAAACTGGTCACTTATAGGAAGTGGTTTCACATCTGCACTGTAGTTCAGCTGCAGTCAGTTGAAAAGTCACAGCTAAAGTATTACTTTCAAATACCAACCATAACAAATCACTGGCAACGGGAAGAGATTTCCACTCAGCTCTCTACATTAATTATACACACAACACTTTCATACTAACCCTGTTCCAAAAACGAATAGAGTTTGAGTCACAAAATGAATGTATAAATTAATGTAGGGAGCTGTGTTATTATTATGAGAATAAGTTTTACACTACAGTAGAGTATAAAGAATAAAACAGGGTTCAGCAGGAACATGAGACATGCAGAAAGAACTTCTATGAAAGGAAAGTCGCAGCCCTGGAAGATAATAATGTGAAACGGTGGTGGAAGGAGATTAAAGGGTTGACAGGTCAGAGGAGTACTACCGACAGCTGGGCCTTTCAAATGCTGGATGAGAACATCCAGACTCTTACAGCTCTCACTGATTGCTTCAACGATTTCCTCGTGGGATTGACTGCTCATTTTATGTCTCTTGACTTAACCGACTGTGAACTGGATCTCTAGGTCCCTAGGGAGTTCTTAGTTCTTACTAAATAAAATTATTATTATTATTATTATTATTATTATTATTATTATTATTATTATTATTATTATTATTATCATTATTATCATTATGGTGTACAATGTGATGCCTTACAGGCTTTGCTAACTCAACAGTGGTGAAGGTGTTATATAGAATGCTAGACTTTGGTCTTCGCTTTATTAAGGTGTTCAAAAATCGAACGTTGATAGAGTTCGATTGATAACGATTACCGATCTCAAGGTTGGATTGCGTTCGACTCTGTTCGACTGATGATGATGATCGAGAACGGATCCAAAAATGCATTGTTTAACAGTCTAATTGTATCTGATTCTATCCACATCTTTGTGCTTCAAAGACATCCGTAATTTAGCTCAGCTTACCTTCACTTAGAGTTGCTGAGCCACCCACTGTGGTCTCTTCACTAATAATTGCTGTTATACAAGAATTTAAGTCATCTTGAAGCTTCCTTAACGCGTGGGACAACGCATTCAAGTAATCTTTGCTTTCACCACTAGTCTCTGAATGGACAGTTCGTTGAAGTTCCACCAATGCATCGCTACCTCTTTTGTAAAGGACTGCACTTGCTGCCATGATGATTTTCTAAATTTCCCAGGACATTTCACTTAGGCTTACAAGACTAGTCGACAATTTTCATAAATAACTGAAAGCCAACCGTTTTACTCCGCTTCCCAGTTGATCGTAGTCTCTTTCGCAGCCGCTCGGACCGGAGTCACGCAACGCTCCCCGTCCCCACGCGGCTGCTTCAAACCGACATACATTCCTTTCTCGGAAATAAACCAATCAATGTGTGGCTTTCATTTTCTTGCGAATGTTCGCGCCTTAACTTTCAACCAATCACCTGGCTTCTTTTATTTGACCAGATGATTCAGTTCTTTCAGTAACAAATTGGCGGATCTCGAAGAAGCGTTCAATCTTGTAGTGTCAAAATTCGGCATCCAGGCTTGTAAAGGATCCAAAAAAGGTCGTAAGGATAATATATCCCGACCTTAGCTTTTGTGAGGCGCTAACTAAATCTAGCATGTCCACTTTCCAAGATAGACGGGAGCTATTATGCCGCAAACTGTTTATGGAAACAGTCGATAATAAGGGGCACAAACTCCATCAGCTTCACCCGCCGCTTAACGCCATAACCTACAAAACTAGGAAGAGCAGGAAATTTAGAGTTCCACGGTGTTTCCAGAATCAACTATGGCCTTTCAAGATTTATATCTATGGCCTCTAGAGTTTGGGAAAAAGTACCTTACAATTTGAAGATTTTGCCCTTTTCTTCTTTTATTCAACAATATAAGCGTTATCTCCTTGTCAATCAAACTTAATTTATATTACTGTATTTTTATATAAATCATATTCATGTAATTCGGTATATAATTCCACTCAAATTGTAATAAGAAAAAGTCTAAATAGAAATATTAATGTATATAGATATAATTTGATGTATATAGATGTATTAATAATTTACTACTTAATGAATTGTTATTTATTTCTTTTCTCTTTGTAAATCTTAAATTTAGTATGCTAGCTTATTACAAATATTTTTCTTTCTCGTGAAATCATGTGGTAGTGACCATCTCGAAAGCAATTGCTACTATGGTCACTACGCACCTTTCCTTCTTTTCCTACAATATGTAAAAACCTTGCTCTTTTTTCTTTCCTTTCTATTTTTTTTATTTTAACTGTACTTAATGACATAAATAGTGTAAAATAAAGAATCTGAATCTGAATCTGAATCTGTGTAAGACTAAGAGATTTTCAAGCTCGTTTATAATGCATTACGGCTCTCAGATGTTGAGATCTTAAGTAATAATTAGCCCACATATTATACTATATTTATACTTTTATACTTTTAGTAACTCTCAGTTGTGTAAGTTTTCTAAAAAAGATTAAGTTTAGGATATTATACTATATTATATTTTACATATTATTAAATTATTGTAATTTGTTTTACAAGTAATTCAGGCCATGTCCACACTGATGCGTTTTTGTTTGAAAACGCATTGATATGTATGCGTTTTGGCCTCCCGTCCACACTGATACGCTCGAAAACGCTGAGCGTTTTCATCGAAAACGGATCCTTTTGAAAACGCTGTTGAAAGTGAATCGTATTGAAAACGCTACGGCATCCGTAACAGTGTGGACGCGGATCAATCGATCCGTTTTTACACCTATCGAAAACGCATGCAAACAAAAATGCATCAGTGTGGACATGGCCTCAGTCTTCTGACTGCGATTTGTATTTTAATAAACGCTTTATCTACACTTGTATCTATCTATCAGGCTTTAAATTCGCATCAGCAATTAGCAATATCGAAGTTGATTGAAAGGAAAAAGGATATTTTCGTTAATTTGCTGACTGGCTTCTAGTGGATGATCAAGTGGAGTGTTTGAGAGGTAAGGGAGTTACAGCGGCGAGCATTAGCTCTTGCACTGAAGAGGAGGCGACTTTGACAGAAAAAGGAAAGATTTCTGTTGTCTTTGGCTCCCCAGAAGCTTGGATCCAAAATGAACGGTGGAGAACAATGCTTGGAAATTCTGTGTATTCCAAAAAAATATTTGCTTTGGCCATCGACGAAGCCCACGTAATAAGGGAGTGGTAAGTGGAGTCTGTATATATTTTAATTCTTAGCACTCCACTATGCCTTATAAAATTTTAATCTTGCTTTGCAACGCAAATTCATCGAATACCATCCTTGTCATTGTTTCATTAGTTCTCCTAATGCAGAATTCATTGGACATTAAAGAAAGTCCAAACAAGGTAAATCTCGCCTATTCAATTACAAAGATGAACAAAGATTGTGGCCTCGAATCATTCTTTGAGTGGCTTGTCGAAGACATCCGGAAATTAAAAGATAAGTGTGACAGGACCAGAATCTACTGTCAGACCATAAAACAGTGTGGGATTATCTATGAAATGCTAAGAGGACTATTAAGGAAAGACTTATTCATTGAGAAGACAAGCACTGGTGAAAAATTTCCCCTAGTAGCCGATGTTGCATTCATGCACCCCTGCCACAAACAAGAAAAACATTTTGACCTCTTTCCAACATGAGGATGGGATCATAAGGGTCTTAGTTGCAACTATAGCATTTGGCATGGGAGTCAATTGCAAAGCTGTTCACAGTCCATTATGGGCCATCAAAGAATATTGAAGCCTTTGTTCAAGAAACTGGGAGAGCCGGGCGTGATAGCCATCAGAGTTACTCATTTTTGTTGTATCATGGCATGCTTTTGAATCATGTGGAGGGAGACATTAAGCTGTTTATTAAATCAACTGATTGTCGAAGAAAAGCAATTCTGGAACACTTCGACAATGATAATGAGAGGCCTCTATTGAAACATCTCTACTGTGATAATTGCGCCAATAACTGTAATTGTGGTTTGCCAGAATGCAAAACTTCACTTCAATATCCTGTCTGTAGATGCAAAGAGTAGCAGAAGTTCAAGCAGGACAAGTGATATTCAACCACTTCAGAGGGAGCATGTAAAAAGATGCCTGATAAAGTATCACAAGTCGCTCTTAGTTGATTTTGTAGGCAGGACTGCAAATGCAAATCTCAAAACATTGACCAACATTCAATTCATGCTAGGATTTGGAGATCTTCAAATTTCACAGGTTCTTGATAACCTGGAGCACATATTTGAAATGTCTAATGTTTACAGAACAGTGGAAATCTGGCATAAAAGGTATACACAAGAGATTATCCGAGTAATTGGTGAAACTTTTCATGAGACAAATGCCAACAGCAATGATGCTTATGATGTCGATGATGATGACGATGATGACGACGATGTTGTTTTTAGAGAGGATCTACTTGACGAATGGAGTGATATTTTACTTAATGATGAACTGTTTGAAATGGTCATGAACAACATTTCACTTTTTCAGATGGATACAATTGGGGACGGGGAGCGTTGCGTGACTCCGGCCCGAGCGGCTGCGAAGGAGACTAAGGAGAAAGTAGAGTGTTCACACAATTAGACGCCAACAGCGGTTTCTGGCAAATCCCTTCGGGGGAAGATTCAAAGCTACTAACAACCTTTATCACGCCCTTCGGTCGCTACTGCTTCAACAGATTGCCTTTCGGAATTAGTTCTGCTTCCGAGATATACCAACGGACCATGTCAGCTATCTTGGAGGGTCTTGATGGGGCCATATGCCGGATGGACGACACCCTTATTCATGGTAGGAATCAAATGGAACATGATGTATGTGTCCGGCCTGACACTAAATGTACAGGAGTGTGAATTCTTTCAAGAAGAATCAAGTTTCTGGGGCACATTGTTGATGCTGAAGGAGTTCATGCTGCCGATCCAGACAAGGCAAGAGCCATTGCCCAGTTCCCAGTGCCCTCTAATACCACACAGCTACAGAGGTTCATGGGGATGGCAAACCAGCTGGGAAAGTTCATTCCAGGATTGGCTGACCTAAATCAACCGTTGCGCCAACTGCTTCGCAAGGAAACTACATGGTACTGGGGAAAGGCTTAGTAAACAGCCTTTCGGCGACTTAAAGGGGTCCCTGTATCACCCGAAATCCTTGCACACTATGACCCTAGTCGTCCAACATTCATCGCCGCAGATGCCTCATCAACTGGTCTTGGAGCAGTTCTCCTTCAGACTCAAGAAAATGGACAGCGTCGTCCTATCTGCTACATCTCCAGGTCCCCCACTGATGCTGAAAAGAACTATGCAGTAATTGAGAAAGAAGCTCTTGCTTCAGTTTGGGCAAGTGAACGCCTTGAAGAATATGTGCTTAGACTCAGCTTCACTTTAGAAACAGATGACAAGCCCCTTGTACCCCTTCTTACCACAACCGCACTCTCCAAGATGCCACCCAGGGTACTACGCCTTCGTCTCACGATGATGAGATACAACCCTGAAGTCGGTTATGTCCCTGGAAAACGTCTCGCGTGCCCCTTCATGTACCCCAGAACATTCTGACATCCAGTTTACTGAAGGAGTCGAAACCTAGCTAGTTGCACGATGGGCAGTCTCCCTGCAAGCGCCCAACGTCTTCAGGAGATTAGAAATGCCCAGAGAAGTGATGAGGAATGTGCACAAATCAGACGATTTTGTCAAGAGGGATGGCCCCTGTATATGCCACAACAGCCTTTACTCCGTCCATACTGGGACCACAGAGCCCACCTGGCAGTCATTTATGAACTTCTCCTTGTTGATGAGCGCATTGTAATCCCACGAGCTCTTAGGCTAGAGGTACTAGATTGCATCCATTGTGGTCATCTTGGCATTAACAAATGTCAGTTTGGTAGCCAAGGCTATCCGGAGCAATTGAAGACTTGATCAAATCGTGTTTCACATGTACAAAGGAACTACCAGAACCTAAGGAACCGTTGATGCCTTCCTCGTTTCCCAGTCGTCCTTGGGAAAGAGTAAGCATGGATCTGTTTGAGTAAGGGGGTCGAACCTACCTCATCACGGTCGATTACTACTCAAGATGGATTGAAATCAAGCGTCTCAAAACTAGGAGCGCATCACTAGGAGCGTACAACTCCCATACTAAGCCTATGTCACGGCATTTTTACAAAGCGATTTATTTTTAGACTATCTTTCCCGCGACAAAAGGCAGGTCCGGTAGACGTGATACCGCATCATCATCACCTTTCTTTTGTTCCAAAGTTTCTTAGCTTCGAAAGTTTCGCACCAGAGAATAGGGCTCCTGAGGGAGTCCCATATTTGCGGAAAATCCAGTCTAAAAATAAATTGGTCTGTGAAAACGCCGTGACAGGAGTATATAGGGCAGTTGTACGCTCCGGGTGATGGGCTCCTGTCAAAACCCAAACTGCAGAAAGCGTGGTTACAGCATCCAGAGAGCTTTATGCAACTCATGAAACTCTAGACATAGTGATTTCAGAAAATGGGCCATGCTTTAGTGCAGAATCCTTCCAAGATTTTTCTTCCAGTTATGGATTTGTCCACATCACCAGCTCTCGCAGATACCCTCAGTCAAATGGAGAAGTTGAAAGGGCTGTAAGAACTGCCAAGGGACTATTAAAGAAGAATGAAGATCCCTACCTTGCCCTGCTCACCTACAGATCCACCCCCTTGCAAAATGGCCTCTCACCTAGTGAGCTGTTAATGGGGAGAAGACTGCTAACTCAGCTTCTGTACTTCCTAGTACCTTGGTTACCAGAAATCTATTCAGAGAGCGTGAAGAAGCTGCCAAGAAAGTAGAGATTTACAGGTCTAACCAGAAGAAAAACTTCGACCGCCGGCATCAAGAACACGAACTTCAGGATTTGACAACTGGTGAATCAGTATGGATCAGGGATCAAGACAGACTAGGGACAGCACAAGGGCGTGCCCAGCATCCACGGTCTTACCTCATTGAGACAGAGAAAGGCACCATGCGCTGTAACCGATCTGCTCTTGTCAAAGCTGAAAGCCACTCTACCCCGGTCGAAGGAGATAACCAAGCCACCCTCACTAGTTCTGTCAGTATCCAACCTGTTGACTCGGAAGGGTATTCAGCAGGTGCATTTCCGCCCCCATGTCTGCCCCAAAAGCAGCCTGTCTGCAGAGAATCAGGACTGATACAAACACGTTCTGGAAGGGTAGTCAGACCTCCTAACCGGTTGGACTTGTAGTTTACTGTGGACACTAAGTGCTTGACTTTATTCAGGGCAGTTATCCCAGCATTGCTGTTTCTGTTTGGGTAATGCCCTATTGAAACACTAGCATTTCAGGAGACTTTGATTGTTAGAGCTGTAAACTTTTGCCACCACCCTTTTATCTTCAGATTAAGACATTGGACATTGGACTAATTATCCTTGTTGTTCAGTCTCAAAGGATTATTCAGTACTAGGAGGGGAGGTGTAGGGTTAGGCCAATCTCTATCCTTGTCAATCACAGCCTTGCGCATTGCATGCTGGGGATCATATGCTTGCACAGGAAGCCATTTTGAATAAAGGTGTTTGTTGTTGTTATTAAATTACTCTTCGAATTGTACATTTCTATCTTGACTAATTTTAAGTTTTTGCTCTGTGATGGGTACCTAGAATAATCTATCGCTTTTGTTTACTCTCAGGCACTCCGATGTCATTGCATTGCATAGCTTGTGTATCGGCGCGTCCACTGTTGAATTGTGGCTTTCTTTGTTATGTAATAAGAACTTAAGAGAAAAGATGAAGTCTCTCTCTATAGTACTGCGGCCTTACGCGATTTAAACATCAAGAGTTTCTTTTTCGCAATACAGTCAACTCTCTCGTAAGCGACCACCCTTGGTGCACGTCAAAGTGGTCGCTTACGGGAGGTGGTCGCTTACAGGAAAGATCAACAAAATAAGTCTAACACTGGATATATCAATTAATTAAATAAACATGTTACCTAATCAGCTAAAATTAGGCAAATAGAAACTGATTTATTTGATTTTGTACAGTACGTGTCAATGTGTCTCATGTTAATGAAAATAACCTGATATTTATTAAAGCTAACAAAACCTAGGAAATAACGGGGTAGCGTCGTCAAAAATTGAACTTTTGTCACTTCTGAGTAGCGATTTACTAACGATCATACATGATTATGTTGGGTGGTCGCTTACCAGAAACAGAAAACAAAAGAATATGTCAAATTTCTGGCCTAAAAAGTGGTCGCGGTCGCTTTAGAAATTTGAGTGATGGTCGCTTACGAGAGAGCTCTGGGAACAGTATAATATTCTGCCCTGGGTATTGTTATTTATGACATGTAAATAAGGTATGGGAAATCGCTCTGGCTTGGGACAAGCCCAAACCAGACGAAGAGCCTGGAGGATGCGCTCCAAAAACCCGGATTCCTCGCGGGGTGGGAGGGCGGGTTGCTAGATCTGATCTAAACGGCGGCCTAGAGTAGAGTGCAAGGGGCGGGCCCAACACGGACCTTTGTATTTATAATTTACAAGTCCCCAGGACATATTATTAACATATGCAAATGACTTAGCATTGTATTTAACTGAGAGACAAAACGGTTGTTTACGAAGTGGTCGCTTACAGGAGGAGGTCGCTTACGAGAAGTGGTCGCTATGAGAGAGTTGACTGCTTTTAAATACAGCTTTTATTACTCTGTAAACTTTATAAACGTTAATCGTACAACAACCGGTAAGATAAATCACCAACAAACCACACGAATCAGTAAACCCAAAACGACTAAAAATATGGATGAAATAACCGAGCAAACTAACGGCTAGAGAACCGAAGACTACAACAATGAAGGACCGAACAACCAAGTGATTAGGCGGCCGAACAAATGAAAGACCGAAAAGGACAGTGTACCGACAGTGAATGACAGCCAAACAATTGCCCGCATCCCTTCCGCCATGTTTTTTTTTGTTTTTTCTCGAGAGAGGTCTACCGGAAATTTGTTTCCTGTTGCGTCCGCATTAGTTTCTAAAAAATAGATTTTTTTGAAATTAAGATATCCCAAGGACTATACCGGGAGACTCCCTGTCTGTCCCATTATGGCTCTTGTTGTATCTTATTTCTATAGATTTGTATTGAGAGTAATTACCTTTAGCATACAATCTATTTTTAATTTTAATAGCAGTTCGTATGCCTACAGTTATCCAAGGTTTGGAAAGACGTTTTGTTTTGCAGCGTGGTACAGCTTTGAAAGGTACATTTCTGTTGAGAATACTATTAAGAGCAAATGCCTGTAAATATCGAGTAACCGGGGCCCAGAGTCAAAATTTAAAATTCGTTCATATTTTGCCCATTGATAAGTATCAGCAGGAAACTAAACGTGCTGTAGTTTGTTTTTCGAGAGATCGCTTCAATTTGGAGAAAGTGAATGATGCATATGAAAGAAATCATAAGTGAACTGCGGATATGAAGTCAAATGAAGAATGATCGTCGCAGTTGTGATCGCAATTTTTTTACAACTGCGTAAAGAAGCCTGAAAAAAATTCAGGACTTCAATGGGACTTGAACCCGTGACCTCGCGATTCCGGTGCGATACTCGCACCACACCGATGCATCGCACCGGAATCGCGAGGTCACGGGTTCAAGCCCCGTTGAAGTCCTGAATTTTTTTCAGGCTTCTTTACGCAATTGTAAAAACTGCGATCACAACTGCGACGATCATTCTTCATTTGAGTACTGGAAATTCACAACAATGGGTATAATTATAACATGAGGCATATGAATGACTTTTCCCAAATACGATACAATAGCAATCTCGGAATGACCCTTAGTATGGAACTCGGTACCAAAAGCCATTAGAAACGCTACATGTCAACAGCTTAATTTTTCAGTAAAGGAAGACTCAAACATGCCTCCAGAATATTAGACCAGATACAACTCGAGTAAGGGGCTTATTTAATGAGATCAAAATCGAGGTCAAAAGAAGCTGACTTTTTGTATTTTTAATGTTTTCTTATAATTTTAGATCGTCTCGGATTTTTAGGCCATATATTATTATTGTCTTAACCCTTTTAACGTTGTAAATTTCAAGTAAATTTTTAAGTAGCTAGATAGGCCTCAGGTTGCCTCAGACCGACCTGGCTCATCAAATGTATGTATGTATGTACTGACAAATTTTCAAGATTTTAATCTGTTTTCACAAGAAAGTTAAGTTCTCAGTCGTGCAGTTTAAAAAAAAAGGGTTTTTTCTGCGACATCCTTTGAAGTCTCTTAATGACGCCTTATCCATCTCATTGTGGTTCAAAAATATTAAAGCGAATTATAAATCAATAAGATCTTAGTATATTTTATCCTGATTTTCAGTAATCTTTTTGTAGGTGCATAATTTCAACTAAGATCCTAACATGTTTGTTCGCGACTGAAGACACTGAATATTAAGAATATTAATGATAGTAATGATGTAATATGCCCGTGAGAATGATGATATGCTAGTCGCTTGGCAACGGGCGAAAGGAGTCCCAGGCAGGAATCGAACCTACAACCTCCGTAACACCGGTGGTCAAAATGTTGTGGACTCACGTGGTGCAGCCGAGTGAGTACACAACACATTGTGCACTATGCATCTAGAGAAAGTTTCTTCATTTTGATATGCAGTTATCTATAGGGCTACTATATGGTGTGTTGACATGAGGGATATACGTGAAATGGTAGAACAATGACATCACCGGAGAACGGTAATGACGAGTGTAGACTGGACCGAGTTAACTACAAAAATCTGTTGCAACTGAAACCACTTTCCTAGAAACTTGAATGCTTGCTTTAAACTGGGATTTCGTGTGGTAAATGTGAGGGAACGTCCATTATTTTGAATGGGTGCATTTTTGGAGAAGCCAAAGACTGAAAAACATACAAAATCTGCGTCGGGAAATGGGCTTCGCTATGGTGTGGCGTCCATGCAAGGCTGGCGTATTGAAATGGAAGATGCACACACGGATATCACTGCGTTGAACCAGGAGCTCCAAGAGTGGTCTTTTTTTGGCATTTTCGATGGTCATGCAGGCACTAATGCCAGCCTCTTTTGTGCAGAAAATCTTCTTGGGTGTGTTTTATCGAGTGATGATTTTAAAGCAGCCTTAAAAAATGGACCATCTTCTCCCGATCTGGAGCAGCTTAAAAACGGAATCAAGATGGGATTTTTTGAGCTGGACAAAACAATGCGAGAACGCCCAGCCTGGTCAAATGGAGATGACAAAAGTGGCACGACAGCCGTTACAACCATGGTTACCCCTAAGGAGTTTATTTTTGCAAACTGTGGAGACTCGAGGGCCATTTTGTGTAGGGATAAGAAAGTGACTTTCCACACAGTTGATCACAAGCCTTCTAATCCAGACGAGAAAACTCGAATCGAAAAGGCGGGAGGTAGTGTTATGATTCAAAGGGTTAACGGTTCTTTAGCAGTTTCTAGGGCTTTGGGAGATTTCGAGTACAAGATGGATTTTTCGATAGATGCGGCTGAACAACTGGTTTCGCCCGAACCAGAGATTTCTGTGATTTCAAGGGATGATGATGCTGACGAATTTATTGTTATCGGCTGTGATGGTATCTGGGATGTGATGACCAATGAAGAAGTGGGAGAATACATTCGGTCGAGAATGCAACTTTCTGATGATTTAGAACTGATTTGCAGTGAACTTCTCGATACCTGTCTTGCTAAGGTGGGAAGGTGTTTCTTGTTTCTTTATTTATCATAATAGGTGGTAGTTAAGTTGAACCCTGCTGCTTAAACAGATTTCGTTTTTTTTTTAATATTTCCGTAAAGTGTCATAAAATCAAAACAGAAGTAATGCCTTAAGCCAACCACAAGAAATAAAGAAACAGTTTGAGCCCCTTAGAATTTGTTACAAATATGCAGAGACCATTGCATTGGTTTTTGGTTTGCATCTCATTGGTTGAGAATGTAGCCCCAGTTTTGATAGCCTACCACAGAGGGTAGCAATGCAAAACCATATCAAATAGGAATTACTTGAAACTGCTTTATTAGACAACAAAACAATATTTTTTTGTGCTGGTGTGGTATGGACATGCTACAGGGCTGTTATTAACTATGACAATAGAAGTCCCAAAAGTAACAGTAGGTGGCTTGTTACTCAAGCGCCAAAGGCGTGAGTTTTCTGGGGAGGTGTGGGGGCATGCCTCCCCAGAAAAGTTTGAAATCTAGACACCTGGAAATGCCATTTCCAGCATTTTCCTGTCAATATTTCCCCTCAAAAAGTAATCCAAACTTCAGGCTAAGTCAAAGTCTCCCCCACTGAAGGAAAACAATCAGAGAGTATAATACCCAGTTTAATTTGTTGCCAACACTAACTGATCAAAGTGTCAATGGAGGGAAAATTGAATGTAAAAAAGGTCTAATTACAATAAAATGGAGTATTAAAGGCAATACTCCATTTTATTGTTATTAGACCCTTTTTTACATTTTATTTTTCTCTCCTTTTTCACACCTCTTTTTGTATTATACTTTTATAAAAATTTTCCGCACCCCTTTCTGTATATATTCAGTCCGCACGGTTACATTTCTTCATTCGTTAAAGGCTATAGACTGATAGCCAAAAGCCTACATTTTAAACCTTTTTACCAGAGAACGTTCTTATATTTTATTTTTTTCTTTATGTTAAGGCATTTTCTTAATCTCATTGGTCAAGCTTTCTTTGGGTTTTTGTAAAGTGCTAAGTGCCAAAATGGTGATGATGTAATGTTGTCATTTGGCGTATACAGATAGCTTAAGGAAGATTTTGCGATGCTTTTTTTATGCCAACTACGTTCCCACTTCTTGTTGTCCAGCAACAAATGCTGCATTTTGTCATTAAACTTCATCAAACCTGATTGAAAAGGACATTTTACCTGATGATAGTCTTTTGCAGATTTTCATTTTGGTTGAGGTTTGATTTATCTATCATTGGACTAAACTGCAAAACAGTTGCTTTTTTTCTCAAAATTGTTCTTTGCAAGGTATGAAGCACCGGTGTTGGTGTGAATTCTTGGGTGCAAAGTGCACAAGCTGACAAAGTGTCTCTCCCCAGTCTCACTCTACATTTTCACCCTTGCTCCAGACCTTCTATTTGATGAGTGCCTGCATTCTTGGCCAACACAAAAATTAATATGGCTGTTTTGCAGTCTATCACTGGATGCTAGCCAAACTCATTGTAAACAGCTCAGGGGATACCCTGTCAATCCACTAAAGACTTGCGTGTAAGAGCAGACCTGTAACATGAATACTATAAATTGATCAGCCCAGAACTGATTTTTAACAGTGTAGGTTTGTGTCATTCACAAGTGTTGATAGGGAAATAAGTCTGTGGTGAGAGCTCCTGTGGTTGCTGATGTTAACATGACTGTCCATAAGGTTGATAAAAAATATACTTCATAGACAAGCCCAAACATTTGAAGGAACAAATAGCCCTCAATATTTGACTTGGTCAAATTCTTTGAGGGCAAAAATGGCTATCTGCAGACAGACTGTTATATCTAAGTAATTACCAGTTGGAACAGTTTTGCAACATAAGAACGAACCTGTTTGTTCAAACTTGGCTTCCACTGTTGAGTTGCCAAAAGTAGCCAGCAGCCAGCGAAAATCACCACTTAATTTGTGTTCCTGGCCAACTACTCCGATTCTTTTGTCCTGGTTTGGTGTAAGATTGATGAATAGACACCTAGTTCAACAATAAAGCCACCTACTTAAGAAGTTTCTTACAACCCTGTTAGATCATCAGGCTGTCAATGATTGGGGTCATTAGGTCATGGGATTGACTGCTGTACAAGCCTGAATTTTCTTTCAGCTTCCTTAATGCAACTGCTGAACCTGCATTTTCACTTGTGGTGGTCCACTTTATATGTTTACATTCATCTACATGTACAATGTAGAGTATCACACACTACTACCTTCGAAGTATGGAATATTGTATTTTATAATTATTGTTATTATTAGAGGAAGAGGAATGTAGCAGCCATAGTGCAGGTCTCTGTCAAAGTTATACATAAGGAGCTTTTCCTATTCCATTTCTTGCCTGTGTCTTTTGAGTCGATATTTGTTGCAATTTATACTATTAATTTATCAACATGGAATGTACCGTTTTGCCAGTTCAAGTCAATGACTAGTTTAGAGACTCACTTTCTTTGGTTCACTTAATTACTGTATCTGACATTTTCTGGAAATGTGGCTCAAGGAATTTAGATTGGGATTCATTTCTTGAAACTGTTATGGATCCATTGTCACTTCCTGTCATACTCTGCACATTGTTTATTTTGTTTGCAGACAACACAAATAACGGTTGACAATCTTCAAGTTATAATCACTTTATTGTGGCAAAATACAACCTGATACACCAAATAAATGTGACCTACTTTGAGAAAACGGACACTAATGCTTTTCCGTTAAACGGCCTAGAAAAACGGTTGTAAACGGATACTAAACGGTTAACTCAAGTGTTTAAACGGTTTCCAAAACCGTTTAAACGGATAGCAAAATATTTAAACGGTTGACCAAAGTCCAAAAACGGATAGCTTAAAGCGTTAAACGGTCAAGCAAAAACCTAAACGGTTAGCTTGAAACGTTAAACGGTTGCCCAAAGTCCAAAAATGGATAACTCAAACCGTTAAATGGTTGACCAAAGTCCAAAAACGGACAGCTTAAACCGTTAAACGATTGAGTCGGCAAGATCGCTTGAGGAAAAACTATCAGTCTTACAATGTTTAACGGATAATTTTATCTTTGCAAGTAACTGAACATGGAGCATAATAACTTGGTAGATAATAACTGGGATACATTCTGTGAATGACAAAAGTACTGTCGTATCTGATGAACTTTTGTTGGGTTACTTCAAAATTTATTTGTGCGCTTGCTTTCTCGCTTGTGTATTCCATTTCTGGGTCTATACAAACTGTTGCCATTTTCGCGCGACATTACGTTGATTCTCTTCCCCGACGGTTGTTGAAATAAGCACAATTTATAAAGGACAGTTTCGCTGCCAATATCTCAACCTGAACGGCTACTGCAACTAATGCTTCATGACAAAAACCGTAAACTCTGGAATCAAACAACTAGTGGATAATTATACGTTGACAAGAAGTTTTTCAGTACACGCGTACAACAGGCGCAACTAACTCTTTATACTGTCACGAATAGCCATCGCAAATGATTCATCATCTTCTCCTTTGTTTATAATTTGTTGTTTTTTTTTAAGTTGCACGAAACAAATTTGCATACGCTATGAATTGCAAATGACATGATCTTGTTAGAAACCGAGACACGTCAGGGTCAAATAACGCCAGTTTTTCGTATCTGCCGATCGCCGCGATCGGCCTATAACATCGTCAAGTGCGTCACTGGCTTAAAGGAATTTGAGGTTTGAAGATTACACACTTTGGACTTTTTGGTTTCAAAACAAAGCTTTGTGTCCCATAGCTATCGAAAGATAATGCGCCACAATAAATACTTGACGGCAGTGTTCGTTGCTGCTATTCGCCAAATTCCCGCTAGCTCAAACTAGGTTGTCGCTGTTCTGGGTCCCTTGCAAATAATTTTTAGTGAGAATAGATTGAGGGCGTCGTAAAAGACTGATATCAGTGTCGTGAGAATTTTCGAGTGAGGTTTTCGCTGGTGAGCGGTAATCATTTACCGTAATATGATGCGAGACAGGCGAGGAAGTGACATCATCATGTTATCTTCAAGTTAGTTCTGTTCGCAGGGTTAAGTTTAAAGAGTTGCTGGGTTTCTTTTTAAACAGATAAGCAAACTGTTTAAACGCTTGAATGACCCGTTTAAACGGATGTAAACGGATGGTAAACGGTTTCGCCATTTAAACGGAAAAGCGTTAGTGTCCGTTTTCCCAAAGTAGGTCACAAATGCAAAAAACTTCCCCTAGGAACAATACTGACTTGCCACTTGTTCTGGCGATAAGCAGAAAGTTTGACCACATTGCTTCTTCGAACTTGTATACATAACAGCGGACCATTGAAGACAGCCCAGTACGATTGTATGATGCAGCAGAAATTCAGCAAATTCGCTGTTGGTGTTTTTGTCAAACCCTGTATAGCCTTTCTTCTCCTTGCACAAGCTGTAAACTGAATCTTGTACCCAAACTTTCACTAAATCCTCCCTTCTTCTATGCCGACCTTGTGCCTTTGGTGGAATCGCTCCACCGAAAAGTCTGGCGACCAAAATTGGCTTCCATCACATACCAAAATTGAAAGTAAATTGCACGATGGAGGCTGATTGCGTAAATCTTTTATTACCATTCGATCGTCTGATGATTTTCGTGGTCAATGATTCGGTTGTTTGCCCGCGGTGTATGATGGAAAGTGACAATGGGTCTTTAAGTTTAAGTTACTTACTTTTGTAATGTTTCTATGGTAACTACTGACTACTCAATTGTAGGAATCAGGTATTGGTTCTTTTAAACTGAAGCACACTTGCTCATTAATAAAAATGTGTGTGTTTACAATTTGTTCAAATTACACATGATGAGTGGCTAGTGAAATGTTATTTGAAGTAATTTTTTAATGTGTTACTGTTTCATTACAATTTTTTGCAGGGGAGTCGAGATAATATGAGTGTGATCTTAATCACTTTTGCGGGAGCTCCTAAAGTTTGCAAAGATGCCATTAAAAAGGTAACTAATACTTTAAGCAACAGACATGTACTGTAGTTATGGATAATTATACAGTATTAAAATACTTTTTAGTATTTCCTGCAGGTAAAAATGGAATTCTTACTTTCATTATAAAATTATTGTGATCTATCACTTTACATACTCTTGTATTAAACATCATAGAGGAGGATTTGTTTCACTTAGTTGTCAGTGGCTGTAATTGTATTCACTCTCTATCAATCCCTTTTTGAGCTATTTTGTGTAAACAAAATCGCTCTATGTCAGCATGAAGCTCAAGAAATTCTTCCGTGGTCGGGTGGTTCTGCCTTGAACCAATGAAATAAAGGTTTCTTTAGATGGCATTGTCTCAGCCAGCGACCAATCTAATTCCCTGTTTTAAAGGTGTTTTTGAAAGCATGTGGTCAGTGATGGTCAGCACTGAGACTAAGTTACACATGCGTGTCGATTACGCTCAAACGAACATCAGCGTGGAATGTCACGCGTCATCCATGTCATGTTGCGTGTTGTATTTATTACTATCACGCCAAGGGGTACCACCATTATGGTAGTCTTTCCGGAGAATAGGGTTTGTATATTTAACGCATGCGTGAATGACATCAATAGGCGTGAGATACTGGAGTCAGATTAGAATGAAGTATGAGTTGTGCTGTTTCGATGGATGATGAAGGTAGTAAGGTGGGGACGTAAGTATTTCAAGTTTACGGCCGCGGCTTGTTGGTTATAACAACCGTGTGTTTAGTCTCCTTCGCAGACGCTCTTTTGGTTTGTCATGCAATCTTTCCTCCCCAATGAACGTCTGCTGAAACGAGCAGCAGATTCCTTTCCCATTGTTGGCAAAGATCAGCCGGAGTCCACGTAAAAATTACTACAGAGCCAATCAGCGCTAAGTTACTGTGTAATGAAAAGCCTGATGTCTGACGTTTTCGAGGGAAGTGTCTTTACTATTTTGAATTGCGTGTGATACACAACCTACGCCTCCTAGAAAGTCCTTCAATGATTTTTCAGCATCTTTGAATTTGGTCATCCCGATGAAAACGAAAGTAGAACTATGTTAGTGGCACTCGACCACTTCTGAGGAGAATTTTTAAGGGTTAAAAACAATGAAATTTAGTTTTTGAGAATTGAAACGTCGAGTTATTCAAACAACCCGTAGTGTGACCGCAGGAAACCTAGCAGGGAAGAAATGCTGTTCTGAGATCAAGCAGTGTTCTTTAAATCACATATTACTATTTGCCATTGAACTGATTGAATGCTCTGATTATCAGAAAAAATGCAGGCGGTGAAAAGCCGCAAAAACGTTAAACGAACAATGCTAGTGGTAATTGATTCAGCATCAAGGTAATTTAGTTGAGCGGTTCCTACTCGGGGAGCAAATCAGATTTTGTTTCGAAGTGGACGAGTGCTTAGTTTTGTAATTTTTCTTGTGTTTTTTTGTTCCTTTGCTAATTTTGTCAAAACTGCAAGAACATTGTTAAAACTGGAAGATCATTGTGTGACGAAAATAAACATATGTTTGATGGATTTGAAAACTATAAATATTAGTCTAATCAGAAGTAGCTGTTTCCACAAGTGATATTTGTACGGAAGAAAAATGCTATGGAAGGGAATCCTTAATCTGGATATTTGTTCCCCTTGAAGTGAAGCCGTTTTTATGTTAAACAATGAAAATGGTGATTTCGGATAGTGAGCAATTTCATTTGTCAAATGGATTACTTTTGTTTCTCACGTGTAAACAGGCATTAAGACATACAGCCCTGTTTATCAAATGCGATTTTCAACTATCTGATCTATCACGTGCATACGTTTGGTAATAGCAAGTTCGTTGGTTGATTCCCACATGAATAAGGCAGCGCTGTTGGTTAAATGCGACTCCGAACTTTGATCGGTCACGTGCATCCACAATGACCTTTGATCAATCACAAGATTTGCACGTGGTCAATTTAACTTGTTTACAACAACATCTAATTGAATTTATTTTCTGTTACAATGATTGGTCACTTTTAACCGTTTTTTATTGGTTACTTTTCCCAACTTCAATTTTCTCTTCTTCTTATTGGTGGATTTCGATCCGTTGTTTGTCTGTTGATCGCGTTTTTTAATATTGTACAACTAATGACGCTCTTAATTCGGAGGAGCTTATTTTGGAATTTATTGGTGGTTTGTTTTCGAGTCGGTAAGTTTAATATTTCCCTTATTATGGGATATAATGCGGTGTTACACTCATCTGCTTACTGTACACAGACGTTGTCAGCAAAAGACCCAACACTAAAAGAGGGGGACATGGGGATTTGCGGTGTTGATGGTTTTTTCAATGCGGTCATGCGGTGAATAAAATCTCAATTTGCGGTGTTGCGGTGATCGCAAACCCAACGGTGTGCGATATTTGTGTTTCTCGAGCTACGGTGTTCGGTGAAATGAAATTATTTGCGGTGCTGTGGTTTCTTGTTTGATCTTTCTCAGACCTAAATTCAGCACGTAAACTTCGTTAATCCGTGATAATTTATGACAAGTACGCACCATTATGTTTAATTTTTTATAAAATGCAGACCAAAATTGTCGAGTTAATCTTCAATACGCTTAAGCTCACCCTTTCGAAGAGCCATACGATTCAATAATCGCCTTATACAGTGAAATGTTTTTCAGCTTTGTCCTGTCTGAAAATGTTGTAATATAATGTTAATACAATATGAATCTTTCAAAATACTCTAGAGATCAAAGAAACTGAACGCCGAAGTTTAGTGATGTAACAATACATGTTACTAAGAGGACGCTCCACACTCTGGAAATGTTGTTTTATCGCTTGGCAGCTTTTTGGGTACCCTGCGAGCAGAGGTCCTTTGATCTTCCTAGAAAAGTCGGGAAGAGGAAGAGACCTCTGCCAGCCGGCTCGACTTTCCTGTTGAGCATGCGTTAAATGAAATTTAACCAAGCCTTTATTAGCCTCGCTTTCATATAAAATTTCAAACACGCATGCTTCCTTTAACCGATCGAGGCTCTCTGAGTCCACTTTACATGCTTTAATTCCCAGCTTTTCACATGAGCCTATCCCTATCTGATCTGCGATCAGCGAAATTAGCGGAGAGATTACAACTACTATTGGGTCAGTCGGGAACTGTTCTAGACCAGAAGAAGAAAGTTCTTTCACAACAACAGGGCAAAGTTGATAGATCATTGATTTGCCATGGCCGGTAGGCAAGCAAACAAACGAATCTTTTCCACACAGAAAATTATTCAAGGCCTTAAACTGGTGTTCTGTGAGCTTAACTATTCCAGTGTTCACTTTTCCCAGTGCGCTGTTCACTGCTTTGTCAAAGTCGACTTTCTTTGAGAGAGATATGCCAGCCGAGGCATCCGCCATTTTGTGAATTGACTAGAGTAAACAATATACCGCGGGCATCTATTAAGTCAGCTATTCCATCAAGGAGTATGTGCACTGCGGTAAAACGGTAAAAACTGGTTTTAAACCGGACTGACTCATCCATTTCGGTGGATTAGCTGCAAATCAAAGAAAGTCGAGCCAGCTGGCAGAGGTCTCTTCCCGACTTTTCTAGGAAGATCGAAGGACATCTGCTCGCAGGGTACTTTTTGGGTCAACTTCTGAGTAATGTTCAGGCAGCCCAATCGTGGTGTATGTTATCAAAGGTTGATACATAAAAATTGACCGTTAAAAACCTAGAATTCCACAAACCAAGTAGCGGTGGAAATATTTATATTCTAGTCAAATAAAGCCTTCCTACCTTCACTCTATTGTTTCTTGTCCCTTACTGGGACGTCTAAATGCAATACCCTCGCTTTTTTCAAATCCCAGAATATATAAATATTTCCACCGCTACTCGGTTCGTTGGAATTCTAGGTTTTTAATGGTCAATTTTTATGTATCAACTTTTGATAACACACACCACGATTGGGCTGCCTGTGATGGAACTTCATACAAACGACCTCTCCGGGTAAGTACAAGAAAACTGATTTACGGGTATCAACAGTATCGACGCATAGGCATGCATTGACAAGAGTACATTTTGTTGTGTTTATTTTGTGGAAAATTGTTTAGGTATAAAAGTGTTACGTCAAGTGTAGACGTTAAAATCATGTAGCTAAAAATAATTGTTGCGGTGATGGTGTTTCGTCGACTTTTCTTGCGGTGATGCGGTGTTCGTTAATTTCTTTTGCGGTGTTGCGGTGTTTAGGGCCCCCCCATGTCCCCCTCCTAAAATAAGAGCGTTTGTTTAGGTCGGGCTATTTTTGCTGTCCGAAGAAAAAAGTACAAAGCACTTGAAAATCAGAAATTGATGAATTATGGCAATTACATCTATATTCGTTATCAGTACTATTTGTTCAACATTGATTTGTTTTTGCTGGTGTTGTATATTACGGTGTATTTGGTGGTTCGTTTGTTTGCGAATACTTCTTCATGTGGTCCTGGAACTGTTTCAGCACGTGTCCGTATATTTTGGGAATTAGAGAGACTGGACGAATATAGTGTTTGCGGAAGTGCGGAGAAAGAAAATGAAGAAATAGTAGAAAATATATTACATATTGGTTTTCGCGGAATTAATAAAACTCTTGTTTCAAAAAATGTAGGATGAATGACTATTAAATTGGTACAAATCAAACTCAAAATCAGTCTTAGAAATAAGAAAACTAAACAAAAATCAAATGAAAAACAGTTTGCTCGTACTTCTCCGGTACCATAGCAAAAACCAAAAGCGCCACAGATAAATGACTCACCATTCAACCATTTTCTGACTTCTCCCTATCTTATCAGCATTTTATCGCCCTTCACAAAATAGCTCAAGCACGCATTGCGTGCCTATGTTCTATGTTTGCTGGCACACTGGGGCCTGTAAGAGGTTTCCATGAATAATAGAGGCTATTGGGGACAGGTAGTCAGCTCATCACCCGGCCTCCACCCAAACCTGCTGTATGTTAGAACAGACCACAATAACTGGAACTATGTTCCCTACTCTTTTTGATCAGTGTGTGAGATCCTTAACATCAGTGCCATCCTTGTAGACCCAGGGGCAGATAGTCGGGCTGGGAACAAAGATCAGGACTTTCAAAAGTTTGGAAGGCCAGCAGGAGTGCCCCTGGGTACATATCTTTAATGGGCTAGTTCCAGAACCCACTAAAATCCTTTTTAGCTCATGGATGAGGTAGTCTTGCCATGAGGTTTCAGTGTGGCCCTGATGGTGTTCACTCACTCACGCGATCACTCACTCACTCAATTGATTCTGGTGGTGAAGGAAGTTCTGTTGCAGATGCCAGACTGGTTGGCCTGTTGGGCGAGTATTTCATGAAATCAAATCAGATTGCAATTCACCTTCGAGTTTAACATCATCAGGCGTCAGCTCAATTTTGAATGAAACCTTGAGAAGGCATTAAAGAAAGTCTCTCTGTTCTTCCATATGTGGTAAATAATTTTGAAATGTTTGCGTAGCTTGGGGTACAAAATTCCCAGAAAATCTGTTTGCTGTGTTGGTCTCTCCATTTATGGTAATCATGGCTTGAAGACCAGGGTGAGTGGTTGATGTCATTTAACTTGTCCAAGAACTGCTTTTGTGGGGAGAGAGCAAAGAAAAAAACCAACAAAAAAAGATGGCCAATTACATTTTAAAGTTGATTTTGACTCAACTCTTTTCTTTTAATTTTCACTTCAGTTACAGGGAAGCTACTGTGGTTATCCATGGTCTTTGCACACAAACGGGGGCGGGGGCGGGGGGTAGGGGGGATAGAAAAAAGGATGTTCTCACAACTTGCAAAGTGCTCATCTTGGTCAAAGTGAAGTTGGGAAAATGTTTTCACTACAAATACCATAAATCTAGTCCGATTGACATTTTGCAAAGACAAAAAAATTAGTGGAACTCGAAAAATTGCGAGTTATACAGTGGGGATAATTACTGTTTGCTCACCAACCTGTTTTACCACCAAGCCAATAAGATTACTAGCTCAAGAGGCTTTTGCCTTACCCTGATCTTGGAGAAACTACTTTGCGTTAAAAACAATGTCTGAAATAAAAAAAATCATAGTATAAACTAAAAAGAAGCCACCGTATTTTGCACTGGCATCAGCCGCCATGTTCCTTGTTTTGTTTACACTTTGGAATGACAAACTCTTCTTGTGTGCAGTACACGAATCCGCTGACTGATGCCTCCATGATTGCTTTTCAAGTTGTGAGGACATGGTTTGGATTTCATTTAAGAGAATGTATGGGAAGTTGCTTCCCCCACCTATCTCTATCTCTTATAAGTTACCACATGCCAAATGTTAGCATTAACCACTTTTCCAAAATTATCCTAAATTTTTTTTAAGTCAAATCAGTTTAATTATTGGAGCCCAACTCCAGAGACACAAGAATGAAATTTACTGTACATTTATTTATATGGCAAAATAGACTCACAACACAGGTGGCAGCCTTTGCTCTGAAATGAAAAAGTAAAGTGAATTTGACATTAGAATAAAGTACTGCAGGGTTGGACACTTAATTTTGAGAGCACTTGCCATTCAGCGGAGTGACCCTCAAAATGCACTCGCCTGGGCCAGTTTTCACTCGCCAAAAAGTTTACCCCCTCGCAATGTCGTCCAGCATGTAGCAGACCGAGGATTATTACTTCAATTAAAAATTCTATTTACAGCAGTGACCATATTGGCGTGAACACCTAAAATATGTCTGGAATGTTTGTTTTAACCGTTCACAGGCGAGATCTTCACACCACAGAAACACACAGGCAACAAACAGGTTTCCTATCTGTCACAGAACAAATTATTTTCGTTTTGTTTTAACATTCAGTCTTTTTACAAGTAAACAGTATGTGCTATACTAGCGAAGAATACAGGATTGAGCGATTTAAAAAAAAATTACAAAGCCGATGTGCCGGGCTGATGCACGCGAGAGTTTCAAACTTTTGGTAACGATTAAAACGGTAGTTACGAAATCTCCTGAACTTAATTCCCTCATAACTAGCTTCCAATAGCATGTAATCCCCTAGATATCAAATGCATAAATGCGTTCAGAGAAAAAGCAAAATTATAATTATTTGGAAGGAATACTGAAAATTGGCCTGTTTACTTTGCGTGATGTGTCAATCATTCCATAGATGTTTCAAACTTTTGGTAACGATTGAAATCGGTAGTTATGAAATCTCCTGAACTTAATTCCCTCATAACTAACTTCCAATAGCATGTAATCCCCTAGATATCAAATGTATAAATGCCTTCAGAGAAAAAGCAAAATTATAATTATTTGGAAGGAATACTGAAAATTGGCCTGTTTACTTTGCGTGATGTGTCAATCATTCCATAGATGTTGAATTTGGTTGGCGGTCTTTCCAGTTTGCGATCTTCCGATCAAGGAACTTCTACCGGCACAGTAGTTTGAAGGTTCAATCGTTAGCCCACATAAATCCAATCCCCTTGTTCTACAAAAAAATATTAGCAAGGATTATGCTATCAGAAACAAAAACTTCACTATTGTTCATTTTTTATTGTTTTCATGTGATACGTCGTTACATGGGAAGCTGGTCGTCCTCGCGTGGCGTTGGCTTCTAAAATTTTTCTTTCTAAAATGGAATGATGTTCTGGATGTGGTCCTCAGCACTGATCTTGGGGAGCAACGGTGTTTTCAATTCCTAATAAGACAGCTTGTATCATTAAACAAAACAAAAATAATTTGTTCCGTGACCGATGGGAAACCGTTCTTTGCCAGTGGTTTCTGTGGTGTGAAGATATGGCCTGTGATTGGTTACAACACAATAAACATTCCAGACATATTTAAGGTGTTCACACCAATATGATCACCGCTGGAAAGATCTTAAACTCCAAAAACACACAATGGGGGCCAATTTATTAGACAGGTAGGAATGTAAAACTTAGCAAAATAGAAATGGAAAGTTTACGTTTAGGCATGTAATTATTTTGCAATTTATTATTTAAATAATTTCTTGGTGACAAAAATCGCACTTGCCAAACGGGCATGTGATAAATGATTTGTGCTCATCCGACACTTTTGACACTCGTCTGGGTGAGCGGGCGAGTGCTAATGTCCAAACCTAGTACTGTTATCTCAGTCTTCACAATAGTTATGTGCTTGAGTCTGTCAATAATTTAAAAAGGCGACACAAATATGCCGTCTAACAACAAAGCCCTTAATGGATTAAAAGTGTGCTATTTTTCCTCTTCCCTTCACCCCTTTCTTTTTTGTTGCCTGAAGTCTGGGAGTTACTGGCTACCTAACATCTGACTTTCTCAGAAAAGTAGTATTGCATAACATGTATTACACTATCAACAGTAATTACACTATAACTGTAATCCACATTCCAACGTTTATGCCTTTTCACAGTCCTGTGTTAAGAAAGTCTTCCTTACCAGTCCTGATGAGAAGTATGTAACAAGAAATGCTTGCTTTAAATTCGGACCTTTGCAGTAGTTTGGGGCTGTTTGTTTTGTTTCAGAGAGAACTTACAACAAGCAACAGCCAAAATGTTGGGCAGGACTATATACCATTTCAACCCCTTAAGCCACGTTCACACTGGCAGGTTTTTCTTGACAAGTGTCCATTTCAAAACCTGGCATGCTAGTTTTTGAATAAGGACACTTGTTAAGGACGATATTTGCTGGTGTAAATTGCTTAACAAGCGCACTTGTCAAGGAATTACCAGGGCTTAATGGAAAAATTGGGTCCCCAGGCCCTTACATATTTCGCCAGGCACTTCACTTCTGTTAGAAGCACAACAAAGTAGAGAGAGCTTATGGAATACAAAGGCTCTTTGTACAGAAACCAAAATGTGACAGAGCTAAGCAAAGGTGCTATGGCTCCAATAAGAAAACACTTCTGTGGTTCACTTAAAAACAGCAACATGTTTCACCACTTATCAAGTGGGCTTGTCAAGCAAAACACACTAGTTAAAAATTATGTGGCTTTATGGAAAAATAATTTTTTTATGTGTATGCAAAAACAGAGAAAGAGAAAAATTTTGCAACCCAAAAGTGTTTGTCCAAAATGTTTGTTCAATTGCATTTAGAAGTAAAGTACAAAGTGCCAATGGACTGGGGAAAGTGGTTAGTTATATTGAGAGTTCATTGAAGACCTCAACTTCAATCTCTATGGAAAAGCAATAAATTAATGTTCATTATATCATGGTATATTTAATAATTGTTTTGTAATGGGTTTACCCCACTCTGCCCTTCATTTCCAGATCTGAATTATTGAATAGCAGTTATGCTCTATTGTCTATATGAAGCTACAGCACACTGTCTTGGAAAACTAGACAGCTGATTACTGAGAAGTAAAAGTGTTGTTCTCTTGTTACAGGATTAGTGTATTTTAATGCTGTTGGTCTGTTCTACAATGATCTTTTGTTGTTTGTCGGCATATATTTTTTTTGTTATATTGGCTGGAGAAGATTTGACTTTTGCACTTCTAGATTGTTTTGGTTATAATAATATACCTGCAACAATTTCTGCAATCTGATTGGTTAAGAGCTTGTCAATATCCCAAATGTAGTACAGAAACATGGCATTGAGTGCAGAAAGTTTAAATAAGTGCAATAAAGGTGAAATAAACATGATTGACAGGTATAGGTAAAAATGCAAATTAGCTGTCTCGAAACAAAATGGGGAAGTCCTCGCTTAACTTTGAAGAAAGTAACACCATTTGAATGGACAGCTTGAGGAAAACTAAAACAACTGAGACACTCAACAAAGCACAAACATCTGGCTAAACATTTGGAGGTCTTGGGCAGCACAAAATTGCCACAACCAAATTATTGAAAGCCATAAACTAGAGGCACTCTACAAAACCCTGAAAATTTTTCGCAACAGTGTGCAAAAAAGATGAGCAAGACTTTGAGAGTTTAAAAGTTTAAAGCAAGTCCATTAAGATAAAGCTTGGTTACTGTGACAACAAGGTAAAGGCAAGCGGCCAAGCAAGTCCTGAGGTCTGACAAACAGTGGAGAAAATGAGATGAGCCAAAGCAGCAGACTTGGAAAAGGAACTCCACACTAACAGTTTGGTCGTTTCTGATTCAATATTTTGGCCTCTGAGGTTGTCAAGAACATCACAGCATGACCATTGAAGATTTTCGTTTCAGCTTGGACAAACACAACATTGATATCTGGAATATGTTGAATTCATTGTGAACCTGACTAAAACATGCCAGTATGGACTGTCTGCAAAGCTGGAGGCTTCCTAACAAAGATAATTGCAGCTGGAGATTAAAAGTGCCAAGTCACAATTTTTAAAGATGGCTTGATTGCTCTTGTTAAAGAGATGGCATTTAAGCTGTTTTCGGTACACATGCCAATCAAGCATGTCACTTTTAAAACAATCAAGTACCCGTACATGTAGGTAAACAAATAATCTGTTGTTTCTAACATACTGTATTTAAAACTTCCTCAAAATTGTAGACCCATTCACTAAGTATGGTGTTGTTTAATAATTAATCCATCCTCAGCCTGTTACAGGCATTTGTTGGTTTTGTTTCATCAAAATGAACTGAATCCATGATGCTGTTTTCCCTTTCTCTGTCTGTTCTTGAAGGGACTGGGACTGGGACTGATAGGACATCTTTTCTGTCCTTTTATTATATGTCTTAAAGGTAACAAATGTGAATTGTTAACAACAGTTTAATTCAGTTCACTTCTAGTTCATTTTTGATTTCAAAGTTCTGCAATGCAGCAAGGTGCATAATTAACAATTATTCTTTGAAATTGAGGTAAATATTCCACAGCTATTCACCAAGATTGAATAATTTTAATTATTGAGATAGCTTCATGTATATATACTAAAACAATAATATTATTGTTTTTATTAGTATATACCTCAAGTGATCTCAACATTTTCAGAACGAAACCATTAAAAGTTGATTTTAATGGAGCTCTCAATTCATGCATGTAAAAATGTGCAAACAAATTCTTGTCATGAAGATTGTTTCATTTTTAGCAATAATTATTTGATAAAACAAACTGCAAACCACTGCTTTCCAAAATATGAACTATTACCTTTGAAAACTTTCAGGGCAAATTTCATAGCCTTCTTTGTATTTTCTAGTACAGCATTTTCTCGTACTCTTCGAATTTCTGATTCAGAAACACTGGGAAAACATGAATTTATGCCGACCATTTTGATTTTGTTTGGATCTTGCATTATTCACCCACTATTGAGTGAATAATTGTAAAATAGCATAACATGGCAAACCAAAGAGTCTTCTAGTCTTCATAACCAGAGGAAATGTAGCCTCCCATGCAGTCGTTTTCAGGGGAGTCGAAGTTCACCTACTCCTCACAAACGCCTGCTTACCTGAAAGCAACATTCCTTTCCCATTGTTTGACATGCAAGGCATCTGCACCAATCACGAATGAGTCATAGTTATAAAATGTGTTTCCTATTTAAAAGTTTTCTTTTTGCTCTTTGTCACACAATATAACCCACCAATACCTAGTCTGAGGAAAATATTGAGGAAAATGCATAAAGAACCATCCGCATCTCATGTACAAGTGGGGAATCTTTGAAAGACAAGTTTGTTGGAGCAAACTTCTAAAGCCTAAAGTTCAAAAGCGTAAAATCTGGAGAAAGGGGAGTCGTGTTTGGCCTGACAGCACTTTCCTATCAATGAAATACGAGAAATGAAAGTGTGTGTGGTCTGTCAACACTTTTTCTCTCTGACTCTACCAAACTTGGGAGTTCCAAATACAACTGTCAGAAAGTCCGCTTTCTCTATTTTTTCATGTGTCCATTCTCTCAATTGCTAAGGCTAACGGTAACACAGAAGATACCTGTATGCTGTATAAATATCTCACTTGGTTCTTCATTCAATTGACACAACCACCATGAGTGTACTGAAGAAGCAGTTAAGCTGTTGAAGACCGATGGCAAAGTTTAGATGCAGTTACATGTCAGTGATTTCCAATATCCAGTGGTTAAATTGAAAAATATGTCACTCTTGCCTTTGTCAAATTCCTGGATTGTCGACAAGTGGGAGTGATTTAAATGTGAAATTTTGATTAATTATTGAGCATGCAGGCAGTGCTAACCGCTCGCTTGAAATCTATTGTGTCTTGTTGTGCAGGTGACATCACTTTCCAGAATTGGGTAGGTAAAATGTGATTGGCTAAGCTGCGTTAAAGGAATGTTGATTTTGGGTGAGCAGACATTTGTGGGGAGGAGGTGAAATATGACTCCACTACAAATGACTGCATGGGAGGCTAGAGGAAATGGGGTTACAATGTCTTAAAGCTTCTGTACACTTCCACATCCCCATAAACCACTTTTATTGCAAGGGCACTTAAAAAAATAACCCAACCACAGGGGTGTCAGTGATTCCTCTGAACACAATAAATAAATTACTGGTACTTTACCTTCCCGAGTAGCATTGAGAATACTATGATGTGGTTGTTTTGCTTATACATTACTGGATTCATTACTGGTATTAATGGTGGGTTGGAAGGGTGCCATGCCACAAGACAACTTAAAACTGGGAGACAACAGAACCCTGTGTTGGCTAATAGAAGAGTGCGTGGGAGTATGGGGCTGGTCACCCAGAAAAAAAGTGATTAATTTATGAGCTGTGCTGCTGACTGAAAAAGCAATAGTGCCCAGAACACCCATTTATAACAGTTTTTCTGATGGGTTTACCTGGTAAAACATGTTGTTATTAATTATTAATCGCATTTACAGTACCGCCCAAATGTAAGTTACCACCTCTCGTCTCGTTTCTCGTGAGACGCGTCTCATTTCTCTCGATACTAGTCTCGTTTCTTGCGAGAGTCACTGAACCATTTAGTATGGAATATATTACTCGCGAGAAGTCGTTGTACTATCTATTGTATCAGAGATTTCTGTTTGCATTGTGTTGTCAAATCCGTTAAGTCGAAATTATTAACAGAAAGTTTGTTTGTTTTTAGCTTTAGCGTACTGAATTTGCAATGCCTCTGAATGTCAGTCTAATGTGTAAACAATTATCTTCTGTACTTTCTTATGCCAACAATAAGACTATAACCTAATCCTACAGAAAATCAAAGTGATATATAGGACCATTGTTAAAGCCAGCTTTATTGTTTCAAGTTATAGCCAAGGCACTTATCTTTTATTGCAGCAAAGGTATTGACATCTTTTTGTCTCCAGAAATCAGAGTGTAGGTCCAGGTGAATCTTCCCTACTGCTACATGCTACAATATAAATGAAGAGCCCCCATGATCTAACCTCTAAAAAGTGACCACCTCTTGTTAGCAACCATTACTGCTTGACATTTTAAGTGGTTGCTTATGTGAGGTTCAACTGTGTTTGTAAAGCTTATGCCTTTCAAGATGATGTAGTAGTAGTAGTAGTAGTAGTAGTAGTAAAACTCTTGTTAGTGTTTAAGGTTGGTACAGCCTTTTACTTTGTTGTATTCAGTAACATTCTTGTTGAACTCATAACACGGTAATTGGTACAATATGGTTGTATACAGCAATAATGTTTTCCTTTCATTTTATCTTGTAGGAGGCAGAACTTGATGTTGATTTGGAGAAACGAATAGCTGGTAATTTCAACTCCTTTTTTCATAATGAGAAGATGAAGTTATTGTAAGATAAGTGATCACTTAATAGATTAAGGAACCTACAGTGCTCAGTTTGCCTGTTTTCAAGGGTGAATCACTCTTTAATTTGTACAATTCTTAATTTATGGTTTTGAGCATTGCTGTCACTAGACACAAGCCTGTGAGCCCAAAAGCTGTTTTGCAAGCCAAACGCAGTCCCTCCTGTTGATCATTTTAACCCTACTCCTGTGTAGAAGCATCAGTCTCACCTTGAAGAAATGTCAGGTTTCTGAGACCAGTTAATCGCTCCCCTTCGGCTCCCACCTGGAATTTCCAGTGACTTTTATGGAAGTGGCAGAGCCTGGTTATTCTCTCTAACCACACAATACAATACATGTTTATTTGATTAGTTAACAGCTGTGTGATTGTACTGTTTGTCTGGCATTGTGGTGAAGTTTAATGGGTTACAATAAAACAAAACCAGGAAGAGACATTATCAGATTATCTTAAATCAGGACCAAAACAAATCAAAATTGGCTTTCAGAAACTCATTTGTTCCTACTTCCAGATGATTTCAAAACCTACTGTAATGTGCTTCTCGTGATGGTGCAAACCACTTGGTTCTTATTTCTCTATGAAATTTAATTTGTTTTTGGGAGGGACCAATGTTCATGTTTGCTTGGTTTTTGAACCCTAGCTGTGTTACAAGATAGCAGAGACCCTGGAGTTGTTGATTTATATTACACTATGCATTGCTTGTCAAGTGAGGACATCAAAGGCTTGCCACCAGGAGGTGGACTTGCAGCCAAGTAAGAAATCGAAATTTGAAATAGATTGCATTCATAAGGTTTCTCTTCAATTGTCTTATTGATATAGTAGCTCCCCATTACAGTCCAGATACCCAAAACCCACATCAAATAAAAGCTTAGCACTGACTGTGCATCATATCATGAATCTAGTGAGAAGCTTAATTGCTAAGTTTGCATTGAGTCTTAACTTGAAGGTCTCTTCATCTTTTGAAAGCTATAACGTAGTGAGTTTTGTACTCGGGGAATTTGATACTTTTTTAACCCATTGACTACTGTGTGTACAGTACATGTCTTGTATAAATAAGGTTCATGAACGGAAAAATAGCTTGAATACATATTGGATAAATAAGCATTGCGGGCCTCCCAAATTAATCTCTTAAGCTGATTTATTATGGTAATTGGACTGAATGGAGTGCAATTTGGTCTGAAATCATACGCGTGAAATCACAAGTATGATTTTAGACCAAAATTTAATGACACGAAGTTCAATTACCACTTTATTACACCCACTTTGAAATCTCACAGGTTTTTGTCAATATTAATATTTATTTAATGTTCGTTTCAGGAAAACCAGTTTTGAATTTTGATGGGCTTAAAAAAAGGATGTGATTTAGAGCAAAAAAATGGTGTAATTTTGGAATAAATTTCACTGTTGGGAGCCAATCAGATTTCATGAATGACGAGTGATTTCAAAATGGGTGTAATAAAGTTAAACATTACCTAATGCAAAACGCTATGTTATTCAAATTGACTGTATTGATTGTGTTTGTTACAGTTACCAAACAGTTTAAATTTGTTAGAAAAACATGCAGTAACTGCATGGAAATAGCTCTGTGAGAAAAAATTTTGAATTATTGACCTCCCCAACACTTTTTGGTTTAAGATAACATATTCTAGTGACCGTCCAAATTTGACTGAAATTGGATTTGCAACCCTTGAAAGTCCCCTTTTGAAGACCAAAATACAGTTTGCTAAAACAGCACTTGTAAAAATTGTCACCCCCCTAAATCACAAATCAGTTCATTTCTGTTTAATGAGTGTCACTCAACTGGCACCCTTGAAAAGACAGCTGTAAAAGTCAGAACTTGGTATGGGAATTATGCTTTTTGACTGATCATCATACTTATGAATGTTAGCAATGATAGCAATTTAGTAGCAGTTAGGTTGCAGTAATGGTATTGTTTGATAACCAAATAGTGCATATTATGAACACAATATAATACTTTTATTTAAATTAACTTACCTATTTATATCAAGTCAATAACCAGATTACTGAACACAGTTGACACTGGCCGCAAATATCAAAGGCTGGAAGTGACAGTGATTGTTAGGGAGCTTAAGCAACGACGACGACGGCAACGAAAACGTCATTAGTTTCAAAATGTAGAGTCTAAACAAGAAGAAATGTAACTGCTCGTTTTTAGCTCATGGATGACGTAGTCATGCCATGAGGTTTTGTTGTGGGTCTGAATTTCCCTCACTCACTCAGGGGATCACTCATTCGTTCACTCACTCACTCACTCGATTCTGATTAATTTATTCATTAAACTTTCCCCTGGTCCCTCCCCTGGTAAGTATTGCTTTTGTCTCGATAGTCTTCTTCGTCCAACGTTTGCAAATTTCAGCGTGTAGTACAAAGGCGGAAAATTTTGCTCTGCAGATATTGTTTAGTGTTTAATGTTCATGGCGTCGGGTTTTCGTTTCGATTTTCCAACTCAACAAAGCAGACAAAGGTCTATTTTGTTTAAGGATCAGTGATCAGATAAAGTTAATAAGATGAAGAACATGAGCTGCGAGAATTGAACTTTGAAATCTTCAGAGCAGCGAAAGTGAACTTCGAGATATTGCAAAAGCAACTATAAAGGCTATCACTGTGCGGTACCTGGGGCAGTAGTAATTGAGAATATTTTGCCAAAATATGCATATTTGCCAAATTTGCATATTTGTGCTCCATCGCCGGTTCAAATTACTTACGTCTGTCAATTTTGTCTAATTTAATGCTTCTGGCGCCTGTCAATCAACTTCGTAATTTTACGGAAAATATTAGCGCGTAAACGGTTCTTTTACCAAGATGTGTGTCTGAAAAGGATGTGCTCCCACAAAACACAAACGAATGTACAAGTTTCTTGCACATATCTTTTTAGAACATAAAGTTGTTGTAAATTCAAAGTATTGTTGTGTTCCCCATCCATGAGCTGGCTCATAGGAGCCTTTGATTGTAACTCTTTCGCGATTAGTCCAATTTGTTTAACGCGAAAAATGCTGGCAAGCTCGCTTACGATCTCGAGAAAACCTGAAATTTGGTCATTTCACGTTGTTGTTTTGCAGAGAACGGCAAAAAAATGTACCAAAATGTAAACGCACTTTCAGAGCGATTGTTTTTGCGCATTAAGCCTATTGTTTTGTGGCGGTCTCGTTTCCGTTAAGCCTAGTTCCCACTAGTGACATAACGATCATAATCATAAGCACGAACATAATGTTGTTATGTCGCTTATGTCTTAGTGGGAACATCTAGAAACATAATCATAGGCGCCCTTATGATCAACATAATCATAATCATAAGAAAATGATCGACTATTTTCTTATGATTATGATTATGTCTTTGACTGTCTATGTTGCTTTTCTTTGTAGTGGGAACGCGAAAATCATAACGACATAATGAGAAACATAATGACGCAACGGGGTCATTGTATTTTGCCCAATGAAAGTCTAGGTCTAGTACTTTCGGGTCGGTTCATTTCAAGATGGCGGCTAGGTTCGAGGAAAAGCTTGCGAGTGCAGTTGAAAACCGTTCCCACTAGAACATAAGAAGCTTATGTTTATGTTTAGGATTATGATTATGCTTATGATCCTTATGTCGCTAGTGGGAACTAAGCTTTACCGTCCTCGTTGCTTAAGCTCCCTTAGTTATAAGAATGCCCACCATCGACTGAAACGTAAAAGATTCAATACAGCTACATAGCGTCAGCACGGAAATATGCAATTGATATCCTTAGACGAGACGGATATACTGTCCAGTTAGTCCTGCTCGTGTCATGGCTGGTGATGGCCATTCTGAATCAAGATTTTGTCTAGAGTTGAGTATGACTAATGGTGCGTTGTTATCTTTAACAGGCAAGTCTTTATTCAAAAAACCTTGGAAAAATTGATAGCTAAACAGACTGAAGAGGTGAGTCAAGACATCCCTTTGGCATTTGTAGCACACTTGAATAAATTGGGGACACTCAGATTTTGAGTACAAGTAATGAATTTCCAGTTTAAATTAATACTTTCCTTGAGCTGCGACTACTTCGTGTTTCTTATCAACTACTTAATAACCTCGACCGTTCGGTCGTTACGGGAAAATCTCAAACTGAGCCGAGGTTTGAGATTTTCCCGTAACGACCGAACGGTCGAGGTTATTAAGTTGTTTATTATATGGCTAACATAACGGTTCTAAGGAGAAAAAAAAAATTAGTTCAAGCACAAGTCGGCGCTTCACGGTAATCTATTCATTAATTTTTTCCAAACTCAGGTCAAACGTTTCACTAACAGTTTTCCTGGTCGTGTTTTCAGTTTTTTTCTCTAGAGGTACCAATTTTCAATGTAAGTAAAACGATTGTGGCCTTTGGATGACTTTTTGTTGTTTTTGTTCCTAATTTGCATCATCCGTAATCGGCCCGTGGGCATTACGGGAGAATAATGCCCTAGCGCTTCGCTTCCCTTAGCCAATCAGAGCGCGCGTTATATCGTATACAAACACTAGCCATCATAATAAGAGCAAATAATGTTCCAAGGGGAGTCTGGGAGCGTGTTTCCCCAGAAGATAACTAATATTAAAGTCTTTTAGACAAAATTTCCATGTTTTTGACTAGTAACAAGATCCTTTAAAAAAGCTTTTTAAGGAGGCTCGAAAGAGTTTTTAGCCGAGAGAGCGCGCGCGTAAACAACACACGCCATACCTATAAAAAGTAAGAGCACGCGTGTGTCGCGCATGCTCAAATGCTAATCTTGTCGACTCGAAATTTTTTAAGTTTTGTAACTTTACTCGCTTATATTTCTGCTTTCGCGCGGTAGATTTTTTCGATTTTTTCGGTAACAACTAAGATCAATTGACTGCGTTTATAGTCCGACTTTTAAAAAATTCTGTAGGTAGGGAAAAAATTAAGAAAGCAATAATCAAAAAGTAGTTTTATTCTTAATCGTCCCTACATAATTTTTTTAAATTGAAATATTTTGAAGATCATTCCTGGTAACATATAATATAGAAGTTTGAGAAGATTTCACCGACCTGTTTTTTAAATAAGATAAAAGATTTCGATTTTAGGGGCTCAACCGAATGCGTCATATGGTTGCCATAGTAACAGGTTTTCTGAAGTAAATGTCATGTAATGAATCCATGATGTTTCTTTTATTTCTGTGCCAACGTTCATAGTGATACGATGAACCAAACATAACTTAGAAAAGAATTTGTAGAACTTGTCTCAAGAAAATGAAAACTGTTTCGAACCACCTTAATCAGAAATTTTCTTTCTCGTATTATCTAGAAACAACTCTTACATACCCTGCCCCAGATGTAAACCAATAATTTTGAAGTAAAAGTTACTTCAATATTATTGTTTTGCAAAAGTAAACCAATAGTATTGAAAAGATTAACCAAACTGCCTTACGGTCAGTCAGGCTGTGACGTGCTTTAAGTTTTTCATGACGTCTGATGCTAGCTTTTCATTCATTGTGGCTGCTCAATAAATACATCATGAACAGTGTTTAGGCTACAACTCATTCACAAAACTTATCTTCTTCCTCCTGGTCAGTCAAGCTGGTATGATGGTTTTAGTTCTTTGATTAAAGGAAAGTCGTAAAAATGGTCTTTGTCTTGGCACTTTTGCCTAAAGACTTCAGTGTTGGTGATTTTCTTTTGCATACATTACTGCAAAACAATTGGACAGTTGCCACCAGATCTGAGTATGAGTACGAGGTTGAGTACGAGTATGACTTTTCAAATTTTGTTCGCGTGCTTTATATGATCATCAGTGACACCAATCTCCTGATCAACTGGTAAGCGACAAGGAAGAGTGAGGGATCAGGAGAGGTGTATAGTTTAAAATTAGACAATCGTACTCGTTCCCAAATCTGAAGCTCCCTTTTATTGCATGTAGGACGGAAAACTCGACCCATATACAAGACCTTGCTTTTTGCTCATCTAATAAACCTTTTTTTGTCTATTGGACAAAGATGTTTAATATAGCTTGACAGTGTTGAAATGACTAAGGTTCGAGTTTGATTGTTATGTTATTCTTTTTTGATAGTCAGATTGAAAGATGGAATCTTAGCAAGTGAAACGTGATACACTGAGGTTACTGACACTGTGATGGTGCTGTATTTTTGATGATATTTGATTTAAGTAGCTTCAGTACCTGTTTTAATGTTTAAATGTGTTGATAATTTGTTTCTTGGAGCTTATCCATTTGATTTATATGCTTGTAAATTATGAATACCTTCAACGAGTGGTAAAATTAAATACGAACCCAAAATTTATCATAGTAACTTTGGTCAACTTATGGCAGGATGTACACTTATCATTTTGTTTAACAGTATGTTGTTTTCCCCGAGCTGTTTTATAGTTAAACTGGTTTCCTGCTATATTTAGTGACTTTGTGGTGGATATGATGTCATGCACTCTCTTTGATAAAAGAGCCACGGTGATTTTATTCCTTGGCCTTTTCAAAATATCTTTGTGGACAAATGATAACTTCGTTAAAATCTGTGTATCCAAACAAAATGACAGTAGACACTTCCGTGGTGCTTAGAGGATAGGTCCAACCAAAAACTCGTATGGAGGTTACCTTGAGGTCACAGTAATGTTAACCGCCGACCGCCGACCGGTTGGGTCAGTTGGTAGACCTCCTACCAGCGTGTGGTCGGCCTGGCTGGATTAGCCTGAAGGGCTTCTGCGCAAATGAGACCACCAAAACACATACAGCCAGAAGTCAGGCTATTTGCCGGATGCTGGAACCGTCACTAAGGCTAAGACACTATGCAAAACGTTGTGCGACGAGGAATGGTCCAAGGGAGCGCGTAATTATGAGGGAAATAGCTCGTACGAACTGTTCATTGTTTATCGCAGGGGATGGGTGAGAAACTAGCAAAAAGTGCATCTGATCGCTACTCAGTTGAGAAGAAAATTTTTATCCCGTACTTCCCCTTCCACGACAGACAGACATACACCCGCACACGCTCATGTTATTGTTTTTCGCAATTGTCGTGTACAATGAAATGAGCAGAGGAAATGTTAAAAGGTTCGATTGGTACTTTAAAAACACAGAAAACAAGTAAAGAATTGGTAGCGCCTTAGACGACAACTACATGACAGTATGTCAGAAAATGTTGTTCAGTCATTATGCACATTGTGGTTGCCAATCCTGATGGCAGGGAAAAATGACATTTCCTTGAACACAAAGATCCAGGATTCTCAGTAGAACTTTGAACAGCCGTTACTGTGTTATTTTCAGCCGTAACATTGGAGTACATGACCAAAGCCCTCTACAGATCGAGGCCCTTTTACATTTGAACCCGTTACCATCAACCTTTAACCTTCATATATGATTTATATCAAAGTTCTCAACAGAACTTTGAAAAGCTGTTGCTGTGCTATTCTCAGCCGCAACAGAGAGGTACATGACCGAAGCCTTCTACTGAACGAGTTGCTTTTACAGCCGCGTAATACTCACTAGTAACACCCACGCCAGGTGGTTACGGTTTAGATCCCAGTCGTAACTTTGGGCGAGAAACGGCAAATTGAGGAATGAATACTAAGTAAGAAAAACTAGTTCCAAGAAAAGAATGTCCCTTCTTTGATACTTGTTCTGGGTCATAGTCCTTCTATAATATCCGAGGGAAATTTTGAATATATCGAGTGTAAATCCTAATTCTTCGCGACAATCTTTTTTTTAATTCTTAACTGAGTTTTAAGTCACATTCAGTGCACGAAGTTCTCGCATTCCTCTTTCATTAGGAAGTTTAAAGGGAACTTAAGCGACGGCGACGGCGATGAAAACGTCATTAGAAAATTAACTTCTCTTTTTCGCTATTACTCCAATTTGTTTAACTTGGAAAATGCTAGCCAATTATCCAGGGACTAAATTGTAATGAACGGCATCAAAATAAGGAAGAAGAAAAACAAATTTGCCTGGGGAACTCTCCAGGAGCTAAGTTACTGTGAACGACGTCACAGTAAGGAAAAAGAAAGAAGATTTTGCCGTCATACGCTCACGTTCTCGAGAAGACCTAACATTTGGTCATTTTACGTTGTTGTTTTGTAGAGAACGGTAATGAAATGTACCAAAATGTTAAACGCACGTGGAGAGCGATTGTTTTTGCTCATTAAACCCATTGTTTTGTGGCGTACTCGTTGGCGTCGCCGTCCTCATTTCTGAAACTCCCTATTGAGTTTGAGTAGACACGTTACATACATACATACATACAACCTTCATTTATACTACATATTGATTCAAAGCTACAAGCTTGTGGGGTCGTGTGTTGTGTATGTTAAAGAGCGGAATACGCTATTAGTTCTGCACACAGCATCTTATCGTTCGTACAAAGAGATTCCATTACAACGCATGCACCGCTCAAAAAACTGTTATTCTTCTCAGTTGTTTATTGTGAGTTGACAGGAGTAGGTGACGAAAGTACATCTTTTATAGTTTTAACCAGAATGTAACTTCTAGCAAAACGTAAACCAAGAGGATATTGTAAATAGCAACCATGCTGTTCTAGTTTGTAGCAAACGTCAACCGACTTACAGTTATGGAAATGTTAATTTGTGTTACTTGTTTGTGAGGTCTGACTAAATATTTTTTAATGCTCTTACAACATTGCCATTTGAAAAACAGTGTGCTACAATATTAATTCTGTAGTGTGGTTCAGTATCAGGATCGTAAGTTGTTTAAAAAAAAAAAGGCTCTTCGTTCTCACTCATATACCCCCTCTGGTAGATAATGAACAGTCCTTTAGCCGGAGAAACAAGCCCTTTAACATGAACAACACGACAAATGTTTTGGTCTCCTGGAAGACTTCCGTCGTTCTTCTTCGGATGCCTCGACTTAACCGTGATTAATTTAGATTTCTCCAAGTGACTTTATAGAAACATGCTCGAGGCTCTCTTGTCAACAAGTTAGCGCAGTACTGCGAGAGTCCTTTTGAAGGACCTGTTCAGAAATCCATACGAGATTTTGGTCTTGTAACGAAGGAGGACATATAATAGTAATTATATATATTTACACTTCCTCTGTAAATATCTTAATACTAGTATCATCATTGTAAGCTTGTTCACAACAACCTGAGCAACCTTGACTAGTGTGTCTCCACTAGGATTGGCTGTTGTATAAAGTACAGTTCAGTAAGTGTAACAGTAGCAAAATCCTGGGAACCTCATATGAACATAACGCATGTAATTCGTGTAAACGTTTTTGTGTTGATACCGTCTAACCACTTGTCTAAGCAGTGAACCTGTGCTTCTCCCCATCATCTGGTCAAATAAAGGGTGAACCACTAGAACCCAAGTTTCGATTGGGCCGTGCCACAAAGTTTTGACTCTAACGCCGTTTATGCTACTGTAATTTCCCTTTCTTGTTTGTGACAGGGAAGCTTTGCAGTCGAAAGTTTAAGGAGGGACTGCAGAAAACGTTAGGGAGATAAAAAGGTGAACGTGTATATTTCCGTCGAAATAGGATCGAGAAACCATCCCTCCAATATTGGGCGGCATAGACCCCTTAAAGGCATATATAGGATACGTACCTTAACAGTACTCGCCACTGCCGCCATTTAATGCAGGGCCATGAGTAAGGACTAAAAGATTCTAATATCAGTATATAGTGTAACGCTACTAGTTAATGGACAGTATGTGGTCTGGTTAGTGAAGATGGTTTATTGTTTAAGGATTAAACGTTGAAAGAGTACACTCTATTTAGTGTGTTATTGGTCTCCAGACGAAGGTAATCAATGCGAAACCTATCCTGATTGTATTGCCCCCTCACCAGGTGGCCCATGACTACAGCTTGAGCCAAACAAGGATAAAGGTTGCGAGTGTGTAGATTCTTGCTCTCGTCGGGTCTGAATCTTGGCGACTCTCACCGACGGGGTCTTGTTGAACTGCAATATGCTCAATGTTTCGTGCACGTCAAAAGAGTTTCCTCTCGTACTACTATGACGAGAATTGCCTGCTCGTACGATCGTTTGGTGCGGGTTTAAGAGATGTTACGACCTGTGGGCAGTAAACTTTCAATCGGACAAAGTCACCACTTTGCAGTATTCACTATGCCATGTTCCACAATTTCGTTCTTTCCCCCAAGGTACGTCAAAACATGCCAGCTTGTGCGGGAAGGAAACTAATAATTTTTTCCCTCCATTCTTAAGGCTCGCACGATGCGGCTACTGGCCTCTCTTCCGCACCTCGTTTTTCTGGCAACCCTGTTTTCTTCGCTCGATGCTGACCATCTCCTTCATATTTCCCCGACCGTCTTTCCACCAATCTGCAGCGTTTCTGGATTTCATGAGTACTCGGGTTACTACCTTCCCCGCTCATTGAGCTCTTCTCGGCTGAGGCGAAAAGCTTTGTCACTTGTTAGTGGAACTTCTTTCGAACATTTAAACGTTGAAGTAATCTATAGCACTTAATTTTTATCTCGTTCACTTCTCTGTATATCCCCTAGATTCTTACCAGTGCGACAGAAAGCAAAACTGATAAATGAAGGAGTTGACATCAGTTTGATATCGTTTTGAATCGTTCTGGGTTATATCGGGTGTAAAATGGGAGGTTCCCACTTTCCCCTTTGTTTCTCCATGCATTTAACATGATTTTGCGTTAACCAACATCTAACTTCTCTTATGTCAAAGATCTATGATTTGCTCACGACAAAATTACATCGTAATTCAGAGCTCCCTTATGTCAGGAGAACGGAAACATCCATGCGATAAACTTACGTGATCCTTCGCGGAGAGCTCCTGGTGTGCCTGGAACATCTTATCAGCTCTGACAGAATCATAAATGACAAGTAACATGCTTCTGTGCGACAAAGGTGACATTAGCGCCCGATTCAGTAAAGCCTTGGTTGCACTCTCACCAGGTAAGACTTAATGACCATTTGAGAGTTTTGCATCTTTTGGGCGCTAAAGCCTTCAGCTGAAGCATGAATGTGGTTCAAGTTAACAACGTTTCAGCATTGTTTTTGAAGCGCTTTCTAATAAACTGCTCATCCAACAACTGAATACAACATAGGATACTTGCAAAAACAGTATGCATCGTATATTAAATGAAATGCGGAAGAATGATTAACATATTTATCTAACATCTCCGGTCTAAATTTAATAAAGCCGGGATAAATCCAATTCTTATAGCGTCAAATGACAAAGCAGACTGTGAAATCATTATCTTGTAGAAAAACATCGTAAAGAGAGCTTGTGCCATTACAAGCATGTACAACTATAGCTAACGCATGGCAAATTCAAAATACAATCGAACCTCCCCTAAGCGACCACCCAAAATGTCAAGTCCAAGTGGTCACTTTCTAGTCTCCTTTGCAACCGCTCGGGATGAGGAGCGTTGCGTGACATGGGCCCGAGCGGCTGTAAAGCAGACCAGTCACTTAAGCCCGGCGGACACTTGAGCTATCAGCTGAGCTGAGCGTCACTCGTGACTGTTGGCGTAAGCTGTTTCCTCAAGTGTGCGGTGTCGTGTTCTGCGATTTTCGTCACTTGTGTCATTAGCGCCGGATATTCAACATGTTGAATAATTTTGTACAGGAGTGAACATTTCCTCACAGTGTGCGCGCTTTCTGAGCTATCAGCTCAGTAATCGATGCGCATGCGTTTTTTTCGTATTTACACAACTCAAGATGGCGGAAAATAGCTCGATAGTTGCTGGAGCATGCGCATTTGCATCGATTACTGAGCTGATAGCTCAGAAAGTGCGCACACTATGAGGAAATGTTCACTCGTGTACAAAATTATTCAACATGTTGAATATCCGGCGCTGATGGCACGAGTGACGAAAATCGCAGAACACGACACCGCACACTTGAGGAAACAGCTTACGCCAACAGTCACGAGTGACGCTCAGCTCAGCTGATAGCTCAAGTGTGCGCCGGGCTTTACGGGAGGTGATCGCTGACGAAGGGTCAGGGCACAGGGGCTCTAAATTTTGGTTAATTTGCATATGATAATTTTAATACTTCGTGCGGGAAGTTAATTTTAGGAACCACTGCTGTGATGATATGGCTAATCTGTTACAGCGACACATGTTCGAATTTCCTCCCGGAAGAGATACAGCAGGTTATGTGTCAAGTGGTCGCCCACGACCTGCGGGGGTGGGAGGGTAAAAACAAGAGAAAATTTCACAGTGATCTCCAAAAGTGGTCGCCGTCGCCTACAAGAGGTGGTCGTTTAGGAGAGTTTCCATCTGTATGATTTTACTTGAAAACTTTTAATAATTTGAAAAAGTAGTCGCTTATGAGTGGTGGTCGCAAAGGGAGGTTCAACTATATACTTTCTTTAAGAATCCTATATTTTTATATTTTTGGTTTAAACTACATCACACGTGTGGAGACCGTGACAGCTTTCATGTAAAATTTTTCTTGTAAACCAGAATTTTTAGCAAGTTCTCATGGAGGCCACGAATTTCCCTGAGGAGCTGATGATCCAGAATCTCCTGTTTGAGAAATAATTCTGATCCTGCTTTTTGAAGTATGTCTTTCTTCCATCCCGCCCGTAGCATACATAGAAATGTTCCATAAACTGTTCAGGGCCTACAGGAGAGTGCAGTGCCTCTGTGAACACATCCACGCCATGAAAATGCGCCTGCGCAATGTAGTGTTCGCGATATGGCGTGAACAGAGGGGCATCCCAGGTCAGCGTGACGCTACACAGGACCAGGACAGCCAAAAGACAAGGTAAATAGCCCCAACCCCAAGCTTCCACAAGCATCCGTTCAGGTTTGCTGTAAGAGAACAAACACTTCAGATTATGGTTCAAAACATGGACTTTAGCTACAGCTGTTCCCTTTTAAGGCGTGGCTATGCCGTTCTACACCACACCCAGGTAACCGAGCATACTCGAGTTCGGCAGGAAATTCAAAATATTTTGCTCACATAAAACACCAGCCTGTGCATTTGTGTTTTGCTTCTCGAGGACTTGAAAACCGAGATTGATGACGCAGACAGAAATCTAAAAGTACAAGAAAACACTTCCTTCAATTTCCTCATCCCTCTCAGTGTTTGTCCGCTTCGCCCGGCCTTTTCAGTCGGCGAACAAATAATCTGTAAAGCCCTCGGAAAGAAAATGACCGTGCGATTAAATACACAGGTGCAGCAGGCATATAGACGGGCAGCTCCCAATTTTTGCTCCCATTGTAGCACACGTCGTACTGGTGGTTCCATTAACACCGTGTTTAGTTCCATGCTTTAAACTGAAGGGTCGAACCGAACTCTTGTAGAAGCGAAGACTCCGAAAGAGGCTCAAACGAACTAACGCCGTGATGTCGGCTTTAAGACGCTACAAGCTGTCTTCGTTTATTGAGAACCTTTTCAACTCGGGAAGAATATCCAGCAGTTTACAAGTCTATTCCGAGGCCATCTTACTCCTAAAAAGCCTCGAGTTGCTTTTTTGAATCCAAGAAATGTTGGGCCAAGGAAGGACGCAATTAAAGTAACAGATATGGATTGCCTTGGAATACTAGCTGGGGAAGTTTGATTCTACCAATCCTGACGTAAGTATTGATTTTGTGATGGCGTACTCAGGGTTTTCGTCTGAGGCCGGAAGCCGGACGTAACGACCGGTTGTTTGGTAGTAACGTCTGGTAGGTAACACGAAATAATTATTTTCTGAAGTTTGGCATCCGCTTGATTAACCTATAACTCCGGTAGTTTGAAATGTTACCGAAAATCCTGCGTACTGGATATGAATAGTCAATTAAATTCTCCAAGAGGACGTTCCTTATTTCAAAAGTTACCGTATCAGTTTTGGTCAAAATATTAGTTTAGCTCGTATGGTCAGTTTATTTTCTCATCATCCTCAGAGACCCATTGGGGCAGATCCAGTCGGGATGGGACGAAGATCGGGACTTGCAAAAGTTTGTAAGGCAGAATTAGTTTGTAAGTTTGTAAGGCGAGCCTTACAAACTTACAAACTAATTCTGCCTTACAAACTTTCTCAAGTACTGATCTCCGTCCCATCCCGACTATATCTGCCCCGAGGATGTCTTCTCATTTACCGTCCAAAAAGTACCTGGAGACACTTATATGTTTCTCGGCGAAGCTCTTAACCCTTATTTAACCTTTACAACCATCACATACAGAGTCGCTATTTTTCTCCACATAGCTTAAATTAATTCGAAAGTGGACTTCCCAAGCATGATGTAAGCAATTCAAGTTTCTACCTACTCCATGTTAATGTCAGAATTCTCAAGCGAAATCTTGAAACTTTTAGGTTCTTTTACTAGCTAGATGAGTTGGATTATCAATTTAGCGTTACCGGAGTTTCGGAAATAAAATTAACAGCACAAAAGGTGTGA
>OX419342.1:13673101-13678101 GCA_948470475.1 Galaxea fascicularis
TGCATAGTCCGAACGAACCAAGTTTGTCACATCAAGAGGTCGCATTGTTTACATAAACCTAAGAATTACGGTCTCAGATTTCAAAGTTTTTATGCCCTTTCTGTTTATGTTTCAGGAAAAGAAAACTTTTTATATGGAAGCGTCAGCATGATTCTTGTCTTTTTCGTGAAGTCGTACTCGTATGTCCCGCTTACACATTTTTTACAAGAACGACAACGAGTACGAGTACGAGATGAACTCGTTCTCGTACTCGTACTCGTTGTCAATGTTAACACTCTCTAATCTTAAACTCCCTATCCCAGATCCTGGCGTAAATCCTATTCCGACTATTGGAACAATAAATATCACAACCTGTCACGCCTGTGGAGTCGACGAGCAACTTAGCAGGTTGAAAGCAAACGAAGTGTATGGCCCGGATGGAATTCCACCCTGGTTTTAAAGGAGAACGCCCAAGAAATACCTTCTTACGGAGATATATCAAGGTTGTCTTGACACCGGAACTGTGCTCAGCCAATGGAAACACGCCAACGTAGTGCCATTTACAAAAAAGGAAAGAAATAGGATCCATCAAACTACAGGCCCGTGCCACAGTTACCTGCATTGCATCCAAGGTACTTGGGCATATTGTACGCAGTCATGTTATGAAACATCTTTCACAATATGGAGTGCTCACTGATACCCAACATGGCTTTAGGGCGTAAAGATCAACAGAAATGCAGCTCATATGTACCATTCATGACATAGCAAGTGCTATTCAGTCTAACAAAACAATTTATGCCGCAATCCTTGATTTTTCAAAAGCATTCGACAAAGTTTCCCATCGCCGACTGTTGAAGAAACTTGATTATTATGGAATTGGTTGCCTCACTACAAAACTGGTTCGGATCGTTTTAAGACAGCGTACCCAATCAGTGGTAATTGAGGGGGCATCATCTAGTCACGACATCCGGTATTACCCAAGGAAAAGTCCTAGGACCGCTACTGTTCTTAATGTATATAAGTGATTTAACTGATGCTTTTAACTCTACTGTTAGACTTTTTGCTGATGATGCACTGTTATATGGGACAATCTGTTGTGACGAAGACACAGCCGATCTCCAAGATTACCTATATAGATTAGAAGATTGGCAACAAAAAAGGAAGATGGAATTTAACCCTTCAAAGGGCAAGATTACAACCAGGAGAAATACACCAAAGCGGGAATACGTCATTCTGTGGAAAAATTCTAGAAGAAGTGGAATCTTACCCTTATCTGGAGGTAGTGCTCCACAACAAAATTAGGTGGTCACCACACATTGAAACAATCACATCTAGCACAAATAACGTGAAAGAAACCGCGTACATGACACTTGTGAGGCCTAAATTCCAGTATGCCTGTAGCGGATGGGACACACAAGATAAAGCCGCTCTAGAAAGGATACAGCGGAAAGCAGCCCGATTTGTCACGGTAAATTACGATCGAACAAAGAGCGTGACGGGAATGCTGCAAGACCTACAGTGGGCAGTGAGTGGGACACACTCGAAACAATTAGTAGACACGCAAGACTGTCTGCTATGTACAAGATGTGCCGTGCCCTTCCGGTCCAAACGCGTGCGTGCCCCCTTTACGCCACCGAGGCCTCTGGCTTTCCAGCGGGCCGATCCCTCGGGCGATTTCCAAGATGGCGCACACGTTTACAGAGTTAAGACTTGACGCGAGGAGGCAATGCAAATGCGGTCTGTTCAACAGTTTTGTCAGTTCATACATCTGCGGAACGGATGAGGTTAGCACATGTTTACCTTTAAGCTGAACATTCAACATTCAACATTGAAACCGAGAAGCGATACAAAAAGTTGAGATTGACCGATCGCACACAATGTACCGGTCAGTCCTGACACTGATTTGAGAGTTTGCTACTTCAATGGGAAATACCTTTTGTTTCGCAAGACTCAAGCATTGCTTTTTGTGAAGCTATTGAACTCTCCTCCGATGGTTATTCAGCGGTTGATCGATTGAAGCCCAAACCAATTCATAAACACTGCAAACATCGCAACGATGGTGATGAACAGGACGTGACATGTCGATAATTTCGATAGTCGATAAGGAATTAAAATCGATCGTTGTCGATCGAATTCAATACTAATCAATCAACAAATATCGGATATCGATAAAAATCGATCACACGATTTCTTGTGATTATCGACTTCGATGGATTTCTATCGACAAGTATCGGAAATATTGAAAAACGATGTATGGCGGGAGAAAAGACCACAGTTACCGGGCACAGATGACACACATTAATGAAGTAGGATTGGCTATGCCAAGACTTTATTTTACCGATTTTACACTGTAATTAGAATCGCGAATAAACCTGAATAAACACAGAGAAACTACCCTTTTCTTCCAGCACCATTAAGCAAATTATTTCAGATCGAATCTCAGAAGTGCACTCTGACGTATGTCAGACAACCACAGGAGCTTTTCGAAGCCAGGGGCAATACAAACCCGGCGGAGAGGTAGAAGAATCGTAGCAGCTTGTATTTGTCAACCATTGAACTGGTTAAAACACTGAAAATAAATTGTCATTAACTTTACTGGCCTTGATTTTCCTGCATCCTAGTTTAAACACTTCGAGTCCCCAGGGTCTCTCATCTTCCCGACTCGCGGGAGGCAGAGGAACTAGGCTGGTTCGAGTTATGTTACAGGGCGCGATTTAGCTCAGCAGGGCTCAGCGGACACTGTTAATCGATCATTTCTCAAGGAAATTTAAACATTCGATTCTGTGATGAATAACAGATCATTGGTTGTTCAGTTTTTTATTCAACTTTATTGCCATACGGAAATACTCTAGAGCTGTTTACATTTGTAAAATTTCGTTTCGAATTTGCAGTTCTGAATTGCCCAGTGACGTATTTTGATAAAGTTAGATATCGATTGGCAATATAGGTAAATCTAAAAAAGTATTCAATATGCCGAAGAGGCCACTCTGTTCTCCTTCTAATTCAAATGGTTGTTATACCTGTTAAGTCTGTCTCCTCTTCCGAGCAGGGAGTGATTTCATGATTTTGTCTAATAGACTTTTTCCACGGCTGTGTCAACTTTCGGCTTTGTCCAGGTCGCCGAAATCTATCGGCACTGCTTGAAAGAGCACCTAAAAATCTGTAATAAAATGGTCAAGTTTGAGAGTCACATCTTCAGATCTTGCAAAAAATTGAAAATATGGTTCTACAAAGTCGAGAAATTTTGTATAAGTGCTGGGGGCACACGATCTTGCCTCCAGAATAGGGTTAGATACATGTTATCGTCGTTATCGAGCGTGATGCAGCATGATGTCTAAAATTCTTAAGTTTAAACGTCTTCAGGTTCGTTGTGATCAGGTTTTCAGCACACACGTGAGTTTTTGTTGAGTTTAAGCATATGATGGATAAAGCGCTCACTTTTTAAACGACTGAGCACTGTGAGCAGTGCACAAATGACAGCAAACTTTTATGGCTTGCACTTTAAGAAATTTGTCCAATACATGTAAAAGGGTATGTTCTGAGTTGAACTTCATGTTTATCCTCAGTGAGTTTTACCTCCTGGCGGCTCTTATAAAAAAATGGAGCATAACGCTTAAACCCAGGCATAACTTTGGACATGATGCTATGTTTTCATGGGTGACGCTAAAAGACAGACTGCTCAAATCTTCGAGCATAACATATCTAACCCTAGGCCCAGCATACCCTTCTGGGAAATGTCCCGACTTTGCGAAGCTATGATTTTGCGATTTTAAAAGATACAACTCCAAAACTTGGTTATTGTACTAATTTTAAGGTGCTCTTTTTAGCAGTGTCGACAGATTTTCGTTACATGGACAATATATATTTAAAGTTCAAAAAACCGTGGGAAGGTCTATTTCATCAGATTCCATATCACGTTCACCTCGGCAGTCTGAAAGAATGAACGTTTCCTCAGTAACTTGCAACCCGCCATCATATGGTATTCCGGCAACGTACAGACTTTTCACTATCGCACCGAAAAATACTAAGACCTAATAAAATGGTCTTGACATTTTTGAGATATCTTTCTGACCAAGTCGTGCACTCAGCCTTGCTTGTCTTGGTCATCTCTTTTGACAGCTTACTCGACGCATGTGCACTCATGACGCTTGACATTTTATGACCTATACAGTAGCCACCGTAAACTAATTTACATTTTCAGTGGAAGTAAGCCTGTTTTTCAGCCCAAGTGCGAATTTTTGTTTTCTCGATTGCTCAGAAGCTAAACACGAGTCAAATAACATTTTTTTTCGAAAGTATTCTGACGCCTTAATAAATTACAAAAAAAGTTAGCGTTTTGTATTTATCTCCCTTCCCGTTCTCTTAGTGCCTCTTATTCTCCCTGGTTCCCACCCCCTTGTCCCCCTCCTCTGTGTTGCCACACCGATGCTTCTGACCTTAAACGGGCCAAAACGTACATACACAAATTGTTCCCGCAATAATAAGATAAAAATGAAGAAGAATAAACAGAGAAGATAAATACGGCCATCGATTTGGAGATTTGTTCACGATGGGCCGTTCACAATGCGATGAAACGAGGGCTTCGAAGGTCTGAGTAATTTCGCGTTACACGAAATTCAAGAATCAACGGTAGCGACGCACGATGCATCAAGGTTGGAAATGGGCCTTTACAATTAAACTCAGGTAGTCTTTAATTGTAGTTTTTACTTATCATTATTCTCTATATCTTTAGTGTAGTGTTATTACGTGGGATGGGAAATATCCCACGTAGAGGTTCCGGGCCCGCATTCCTTTGATTTCATTTGGTTCATAAAATGTGTTCCCTTGGGACGTTTTGACTTTATTGGCGATTTGATTGGCTTTGATTGTTGTTTTTTGAGATTATTTGTTGATAAGCACATTTTTGATAGTCTAATAGTTGGTCTTGCTGGGCTGTGTTTGCTTGCTGAATTGGTTTTGCTGAGTGTGTTTGTTTGCTTTTGTTTTTTGGGGAGTGTATGCTTGTGTTTGGGAGTATTATT
>OX419342.1:13683101-13715601 GCA_948470475.1 Galaxea fascicularis
CCAAGGCCTGATTCGTCAGAGCAGGGGAGTACGTCCCCCCCTCTTGTTGATGTATGCCACTGTCGTCGTGTTGTCGGTCCGTAAGTTGACATCTTTGGGTACAGGTCGCTGATGTCGTAGGTCGCTGATGTCGTAGTAGTGCTTCCAAGGCTAACTTGGCAGCCCGTAATTCCAACACATTGATGTGTGCATTCGCCTCCTCAACACTCCAGTGACCTCCAATAGATATTCCCTGGTAAGCTGCCCCCCCAGCCTTTCTTGGAAGCATCGGTCCAAATGGTAACATCGACCGGGGGTGTCGGATAGGACAGCCATTCAGATGGAATGGCCAAGTCGTCTAGGGCTGTATGGGATAAGGGAATCACTACGTCCCTGCCATGGCCATACTGAGTCACTGCATGTAGGTGTAAACGTTTAATACCTCTGTAATGAAGTGGAGCAAGCATTATCCCTGTCTGAGAAGCATGGCTCATGCGTTCAATCAGAGTAGTCAGGGTCCTCAGGGAGCCACTCCTTTAAGCAAGGAGAAGTTCACAGGTCGACAGAATGCTGTCTAGCTTTGGCTGAGGAAGAGAGAGTCCAATGGGCCCCTGGGAAGACCATACAGTAGCATGGGGTGACTGACCATTTCTCTATCTTGAGCAGGAAGCCCAGCTTTTCCAGGAAATCTATCACCTGCACAAAAAACTGTTTCAGCACCCTGCTATGTTGATGAAGTAACAGCATGTCGTCGATGTAAATCACAATCCGGATTCCCAGCGACCGCAACACGGCCAACACTGGTTTCAGAGTTTTTGTGAAGGCTCGAGGAGCAGATGATAGGCTAAAGGGAAGACACTGGAACTCGTAGGTTCTGTTCTGATACACAAACCTCAGGTACGTTTTGTGGGATGAGTGAATTGGTATTGCATAATATGCATCCTTGAGGTCCTGTTTCATCATAAAGTCCCCTGGTTGTACTAGGGACCGCACCACTTGCAATCCCTCCATCTTGAAGGACTTCTTTACGAGGAAACGATTCAGAAAGTTGATAACTGGACGAAACTCGCCATTTTCATTTTGGACCAGAAAAAGAGTTTATGTGAACTGGTTGTCCTGTGGTTGGACCTCCTTTATCGCTCCTTTTGCTAGTAAATTTGCAATTGCCAGATCCATATGTTGGGCCTCGGCATAGCATCGGGTCCGGGTAGCCCTCATGCGCCATTGCCTGGGGTGACTGTGAAAAGGAATCTTGTACCCCTGAATTGTCTGTAATGTCCATGGATCCCGTGTCATTTTCTTTCAACTTTGAACAAAATAATTGCAAACGAGTGGCTGATTGGTTGTTGGGTGGAATGATTGTTTCTAGGACAGGAAGCGGATAGTCAGCTGGAACTTGTAGGGGCACCGGAGGGCTGGGACGAGAAGTCTTCTGCTTTACTACGCTTGGAGGGATGGTGGCTGAATTTTGAGCCAAATCGCCATTTCCGTTTTCCTCCATATCTGCTGTTATCATTGGGGGTGTCACCGGAACGAAAGGACTGATCCCTCCTGTAGGATTGCTTAGACTGACGCTTGGCAGGTGGAGTACTGATAAGTTTACTGTTAGTACAATCATGGTCGTGCTCGCTCTTGATCTTGAAAATCGCTTTTGCCTCCAGGCATTTAGCCTGAAGTTGGCATTTCCAAGTAGGGCAAGAGCATCTTCCGATAAATCCTTTACTGCATCAGGGTCAATGTTTTCACTATCATCCTCTCCACCCACATCATCAAGTGCTGAGAGGGCTGCTAGAATTGGGCGTGCAACCACTAGAAAGGAGGACTAGCGTTCAGCAAGCCCATCATCAAAAGAAAACAGGTCTTTAGTTTTCGTGTAACTGTGTCGTTTCTTAATATCTTCTTTCATCCTAGCCTCCATAATAGGGGCCACCAGCAGGGACTCGGTGTCCTTAATCTGAGGATAAGAAGTAGTCAGCTCTTTCCACTTCTCCTTTGTTAAGGCCCTAGAGAAGGCCTTGGTAGTAAAAGCCAACAGGTCTTGGGAGATAGTCCTCTCCTGCTCATTGCTATAAAAACGGTCGCCACGGGAACAAGAAAGCGCCGTATCAGTTGACTTTTTCATAGCAACATCATCATCTTTCGGGTTGATTTGACCCGGCAATGTTGGCGAGGCGAAGAGGCCTCTTAAGACTGCTGACATTGTTTTTGCAGCAGACTCCGCCACTAACTTCTTAATATTTGTACGTTCTTCGCCGCTGCCCGCCAACTGGATCAGCCTAAGGACAACAGAAGGCGGTCAATGACTCGTACCTTCGATCGTAAACATCTCCTGTAATATTAAAAGTGAAACGGCAAACTCACAACGCAACCGAAACTACTTACATTGCTCGATGTGTTTTCTGTCACTCTCGACGGTATGAGCGCAGAAGGTGGGAGAAAAAACCGCTAACAGTACAGAAAAGGATAAACAACGTGGTCGGCCGAACGAGCCACGAAACGAAGAGGAAGACCACATGCGCTTCGATTTCTTTTATATTTGTGGTACCCAGGCCGCACGCGGCGGTACATTGCACCAGTATTGCGACTATCAGTCGGAGAGGGGTGAAGGAGAATTATGGTGATTCATATGTGGGGTTTTCAAACGGAAATCGTTTTCAGCGTTTCTTACGACTGCAAGCACTCGTTGCCTTTTGTGGACTGTATCACTTTGGAATTTTGACCAGCCCATACAAGTTGAAATGCTTTGTTCGTTGTGCCTGCGAATAAATTTGTCTGTCGATGGTAACAGTATCTTTGAACCCCAATGGTGGGGTTGTATTAATTTATGCTTTTCAATATGTCGATAGTTGACAGCATTTATAAATTCTGATGGTTGGGTTGTATTTGCAACTTTGTTTTATGGCAAAAACATGTTGTACATGTTGCTCTACCTCTCGTTTGTGAGGTTTAAAAGCTGTGGTAAACAATAGATAAATGGATATTGTTCTGGCCTCGGTTGTTCAAACGTTGGACAGCGCTATCCACCGGATAAATCATTATCCAGCGGATAATTAATAGGAAAGTTAATTGCACTATCCACTGGATAGATATTTACCCGGTGGATAGGCTATCCAGCCTTTGAACAACAGGGGCCAGAAAAACGCAATTGGAAGCAATGCAAAAATCGCGATCCTTCAAGGGTAAAAATAAAGAGAATTATACAAAAGTTCGGGAAAAAAAGGTCCGTAAAGAGATAAAGAGCTTGCTCAAGAAAAGTGTTCCAAAATCTTCAAGAATAAGCTGGTCGTCAATTGCAAAGCCACTCCTGTTCAATTTTTGCAAGGACCTAATTGTTTTTTATAATTCAGCTGTTTCAAACAATGGTCCAGAAGTGGTAGAAAAATCGGCAATGGGAAAGTGAGAGCAAAGGTTATTGTATCATTGTATTTTGTTTAACCAAAAAATGTTTACAAAAGTCCGATTCACTGAATGATACATTTCAAGTTTAACCTCTGTCGAGATATAGAGAAAAACCCTGGGCCTGTTTCTGGAAGACATTTTATGAATTACTGCGTAACACAACCGCGTAAGTTCTCATGTGCAGTTGATTCATTTCTTGAACTTACGCATGCAGTTTTTAAGATTTTCTAGAAGATATCAATAATTTTTATTGTAATGAGTCTTTTCAAGCTGTGTTAGATACATGTGTACAATTAGAAAACTATGATCTACACATAGATATGGCTGCGGTTTGCGAACCTGTTTGCGCTTATTTGAGGCAACATTGCAACTCATTTGCTATAGTCGGAGAAAACCGAAAAAACATGGCAATGAAACTAGTGCTCTCGCAGTCCTGCGTTCCTGGAGTCGGAGAAAACTGAAAAAATATCGCAAAAATGAAGCTAGAGCTCTCGCACTCCCGTATTCCTGAACTCGAACCAGAATGAAAAGATAGCGCAATAAAATAACTGTTCCCGCAGTCTTGCACTCCCAAAGTTAAATAAGAATGAAAGAAGTTACTGGTGTTTGCAACCTGTCTGGCCTTCCGTCTTGACGAAATTTGCTTGAACAGTATTTAAGTTGCTTCAAAAACTGAGGTAAAACCAACAGATGTAGATATTTTCTGCTACTTCAGCGCAGAAGAAGGCTTGACCAAAGGTCAAACCCGGCGGGATGACGCGATAGTTAATGTTGGCAATCCTGACGTTCGCTGACTTACGGTCACGTTCTTCATTTTTCAGTCACTGGGTTTACTGTCTGCTGTATTTCAGATGATCTACTGCGCTTCCCCGTTGAGTGCGACACCACGCAAGTTTCCACACAAAGTTCTGACGTCAAAACTTTGACGTTTCCGATCGCAATGAGAATGTATCCAATGGAAACAAAGCGCGCTGAAAGTTTTCTGCACAGACTCCACTCGGCATTTGGGCGGCGCGCTTTGTTTCCATTGGATACATCAGTTCTCGTTGCCGTCGGAAACTTCAAAGTTTTGACGTCAAAACTTTGTGTGGAAACTTGCGTGGTGTTGCACTCAACTGGGAAGCGTAGTAAGACAGATGATTTTAAGTATCCCGTAAGCAGACATCTCCAATATTTTTCTTGAGTGTCCGTTTGTGGGAATAATTCACGTAAACGGATAACTCTACTAACAAACATTTTTTCCAGTTCCCGAGGATGTCCGCTAACAAAATTTTATCATCACTGCAAATACTTCCAGCGCATCCAACGTGAACGCTAGTACTACACGCCGTCTTGTTTTAGAGAGTTTTCAGAGTGACGTCATCAAATTCTAAAATCAAAATCGCTAGGTCTTCTGAATTTTTATCTATACGACGTTGAAGATGACCTAGAAATAAATATTTTTTAGAAGTTACCAGTTCCGTAACGTCTTTCGTTTTGAAAATACAGCATTTTGAATTTCCGAATTGTCACCTTGCGTGACACCAAGATACAAGCCTGTTTGGTTAAAAATAAAAAAAAAGTATCGCGTTATGCTTCTCCTAGTTGAAACGATTCAAGTATATTAGGGGATGTGTTTGAACGCATACCTACTGTCTCACGAGTGGAAAGTAAGCGTTTTTATAAAGTGAACTCCAGATGCTTTTGTTGATTTTCGGCCGCCATGTTGGTGGACCACTTCACCAATTGCAACTTGGCGATTCTATACAAAACTCCATAAAGTTGCGTGGCACGCTTCTGCAAATAACTCAGAAACGATGTATCACACAGACGTGAGACCTGGGGAGGTTGTTTATGTATTGGTCGTCTACAACATTTTCATGTTCTTGGCGTTTTTCTTTGAACGGCTTCGAATTTATTTATTTTTTATAGCGTGACAGTTAAAACTTGATATTAACTCGGCTCCTCTTTTGCAATTCAAGTATTCAAAGTTCGTGATTCGCGCGCCTCGAATGTCAAGTTCGATGTTTTGCAAGTCAAGACGCTTCTTTTATAAATCAAGATAACTTTTGATCAATTCTATTTTTGAGGGGGACTCAACACAAGTAATGGTGGCTAATCGCTTCTTCGTCCTTGTTTTGGACTATGTTCTCAAGAGAATTTAGATGGTGGACTCGCAGAATTCCTTGGAGGGCGTCTTCAACAGTATCGACGTACTTCGCGGGTGATGTATGACCGAGTGAGAGACTCAGTCGGTTTCTGGTCAAGAAACTCAACTCACTCTCATCAAATTGATGCAGAAATGACAAACATTGGGGAGGATTCGCCCCTTTTTACTCCGCTGCAAGATCAGTTAACCCTGGAAGGGCAAGGCACGCGGTCAGTATAAATCGCAGACTTGGACCAAACTGAAGTACATGATAAATTTTTAATTTTTAACACGCTAGTGTCACGCAACCGCCTTTTAGGGGATCAGTACTCAATCTACTAGTTAAAACATTTTAATAACGCAACTTGCAACCTACAGTACAACACTGCCCATGGCCGCTACAGTTCGCTCTCTATCACGTGCCCTAATTTATGCTAATACATTACACGCCTGGACGAGAATGAACATTGATGGCATTGAAAAATTTATTTCGCTCTTTAACTAACCTGCGATCAGGGAAAACTGTACCATCGCTCTTGTGTCTTCTTATGTCGGCGCTCGCAACAAATGATAGTACATGATACGGTAGGTTGGATACATGAACCCTCGGACTTTACATGCGAACAATTTCGTGTATGAACAAAACTTCGCAATGAAAATCAGAACGCCATAAATACATGTATCTAACCTGAAAGTTCAGACAACGGCGAATTTTGCAACAAACGCATTCTAGGAATATAACAAAAAATTTGCAAAAAACTCATTCAGAATATTATACAAAGGAAACATTTAGCCGTAAATTAACAGCTAATTTTTCACATCTGATACACTGACCAAAGATTTAGCCGTAAATTAACGGGTAAAATTTTTAACATATAATATACTGACCAAAGGTGATTTAGCCGTAAATTAACGGCTAATTTTTCAAATATAGTAAGTGTTACTTAATATTAATTAATTTTAATTTATACTGACCAGGTTTATCGCTAAAAATTTCACTTACACTTCCTTATATGGCCTTAACGGGGACGTGCAGCCCGATGGGGTATGGTTTTCAGGGTGTTTTGTCTTGAACGGGGTATGGATTTCATCACTTTCTGTCTTAAATAGGGTATCGCTACATGACCTAATGCTTAAACAGGATATTTACAGAAGCATGACCACAGGCCGACAGTTATTGGTGGACTTTGATAATTACAGCTTATTACACTACAAAAAAGACAAAAGGTAATCGCAAAACGTTCTCTTTGTTTACCTATTGTCTTAGATAGGGTCTGAAAAATCTGAATGGGAAATCAGAGATTTGTGTCTTAAACAGGGTCAGGTTTTGAGCGCTCGGGCTGCACCTCCCTACCCAAGCATCTGTTGAGTACCCCCCCCCGCCTTTCCCTGGAGTACCCACTTAAGATTCCGGATTTCTATCTTTTTTAGAGGGACGGGACTAAGACTCTTCCACAGAAATCCAAATACTCTTTCAAATACTGCTAACCTTCCGTCTGCTGCCATGTGCTGTGATGAGTATGGAGAAATACGAGTGCCTTGCATAACCATTCTGGAAACTACAGCAAGTGATTGAATTGAGCCAATAGAACTAAAAGATTGACTCAGCTTATGACTTGATACCTGATTGGACCTAAACGTTCGTTTATTTTTTTCTCAGCTTTTCTAGCCTTGTAAAACTGGCATTTTTTAAAGCTAAACAGTTTTCCAGTCATAGAGATGGACCGAGAGTCTGGTAACAAGTCAGTCACTACAAAGCTTGTTGTTAACTTCTGTCAATCATTTATTTCATTCGTTCGAAAATACGAATGAAAATAAAAACTTTCGATACGCCGAATGGACTCGAATTATTGTGAGTTGACGACTGCTTAGCCCAACGCTGTTCCATTTTTCTACCAGACATTTTATTGAAGTATGTCGTAGGAGTGCAATAATTTTACGCAATATTTTACGTGCAAGAGAAATATGAACAAAAGTGTTATAGATCTCTACTGTATACAGGCTGGACATCTGGCATTGAAAAAAGATATCCGGTTAAAATAACAGAACTTTGCTGAAATCGTTTGAATCAGTTAGCGAGGAATAAAAAAATTAGAAAAACAAAAGAACTACTCACAGTAGTTATGTTGTCTTCGCTTTGAACAGACTTGAAAGCAGGATTGACCGCAAAAATCGCTAATCCAGATAACAGAAAACCACTGAAGTAGCGAAACTAACACAAAGCGATTCTAATAATGAGGCACAAGGCGCTTTCGGCGTTAAACCAAGCTGAGAACGCGTATCCTTTTAACCAGGCTTCTAATCCTCTAAGAGAATTGTAACATCAGATGTTCATGACAAGACAAACGGCCGCCGTTTCGATTTGAGATTCTCGATGCTGCCAAACTCAAGCTAGTTTTAGTTTGTTTACAACCTGTCGCTCAATTATTGGTTGAGCACCGCCGGGCTCAATGAGTGTCACGGGTGTCAATGCAGACACCTGCCATATTTTGTCAGCCAAACATATTAAACATGCAAATAACGACGCAAACTTCAGCATGTCTTCAGACTTCAGCCTTCCTCAAAAATATAACACAAACCACGGTGATAAACATGGTGAAACAACGCATTTTAATGCTAACGTTTGGTATGCATATAGTTTCAAAAATACCCTTGGAAGCTTTTGACAACCCTAATACGGAGAAGTCAAAAAAGCACCAGCTTCCACACTTCCGTAGCCAGTGAGTGATTAAGAAGTGATAAAAGCAAGCTAGCCTCGTTCCCACGTGTCACCGCAAAAATGAAAACAGAAAGGAAGTGAAATTTTCGCGGGGGCCCTCAAGAGTTGAGGAAAAAAAAAGGAAAATTGAATTAATTTCATACGTAGGTTGATTTTTTCTTGTGGTTTTCTTAGTCTACTCGCGCATACCGTTGATACTCTATTCGTGTGAGGAGTCAGTTTTGTGCACGAGCGCCATGAGCTAATATGTGAATTAGCTATGTATCCCTGCCCTATGTACGTAAAATCGACACTTGTCAATTTTATATACATAACAGTGATAGGACTGAGTGGAGTCTAAATTGGTCTGTAATCGTATCGACAAACAAAATTCTCGATTCTGATTGGTTCTGCGCGTGCCTATTTGTCGCGCGATCACGTGGGTGTCCAATTACAACTTTTTGTAATTGGATACCTACGCCATTCGCGCGTTAATTACGTGCGTTTTAATGGCTTTCTCCATGTTTTTTTGCTGTTTGTAAGACTGTTGGAACATGCCACTGGCTTTTACACTCACAGGAGGTTCTGAAAATCTCCTTAATCTCGAAATTTGTCATGGATAATTAGTAATTGGACCTCGTGTCGTACAATTCGTATAGGAAATCGCAAGACCTCGAGTACAATTCGGGATTATAGGTACGAGTGATTTTATGTTTATAGTACATTCAACAAAATTACGAACTTACGCGCCCTTGTCATGGAAACTTAGTTTGTACTCCTATTTGGGATTAATTGTACTGCTCTCGACCAATCAAAATTGAGTAATTTTCTTGAGTGTACTATAAGTAATAGTAATTGGACCTCGTGTCGTACAATTCAGGGAGTAATCGGACGAGCGCGCAGCGCGAGTCCGATTTGAAATTACGAGCACGATTACTCCCTGAATTGTACGACACGAGGTCCAATTACTAATTAATCGTATCTATAACAAATTTCGAGATTAAGAAGATTTTGAAAACCTCCTTTGGGTGAAAAAGTCAGGGGTATGTTCCAGCAGTCTTACAAACAGTGGGAAAACATTATGAAGGAAGCCATTAAAGTGCACGTAATTGACGCGTGAATGGCGTAGGTGTCCAATTACAGGTATCCATTTACAAAAAGTTGAAATTGGATACCTGTAATTGGACACCCACGTGATCGCGCGCCAATTCCGCGACAAATAGGCGCGCGCAGAACCAATCAGAATCAAGAATTTTGTTATAGCTACGATTAAGAGAGAAATCGTGCTGTGCGCTCGTCCGATTTTGAAATTACTCCCCGAATTGTACTCCACTCGGACCAATTACTATTACTAATCATACGAGTGATTAACGAAATAGGACGACCGCGTAGCTAGAGTCCGATTTGTTTCATCGCGAGTATGGTTACAGACCGAATAGACGTAGATCCTTCTCCAAAATGGCGGCAATGGACTTGAATGAGTTAAAATTGAAGTGAATGAAAAACTGATACCAGAAATAGGAAGAGCACCTTTACTTTAGTAACCCTGCAAAGTTTCAGCGTGTCAGGTGTTATATCAGCTGAGAAAATGCAAGTTGAAATTTGACAAATTTACAAACGTTTGTATGACTGGGGGTATGGCGTATACCCCCAGTCACACAGACGTCTACTTCGTTGATTTTGATCATCTAATCTGTCGACATTTCAACTGTGCCTGCTGTTACGACGACATTAGCACTGCAGCAAGTCATCGAATAAAGAATTTGTGTGCGTTCAATCAGTCCCCTACACGTGACTCTGTGGGTCGACTGGGCTCAAGAATTTATTGTACTACCCGTCACCTACAGTTTTCGCATTTTTAGAAATAAATTTTACTAAATTCACTTTGTCCACAAAAAGTGGGGGTGGGGGCTGCACGGTCCACTAAATTTAAAGTGGGCACTTGAACTAGTTTTCCTTCCCACGTGCCCGATTAACCTCAGGGATATCTTACTAGCCTCGTTTTCTACGTCCGTACTGTAAGTTACGGATCCTGTCGTTTAGAACTCGGTTAGTAAGAGGTATTTATTACTCCGGCGTAACTTGTTCCTTGATAAATTCTCCGGTGGACCTGGAAGATGTATTATTATACATTGGTGTCACCAGCTCGATTTTGATTGGCTATAAGCACGCAGCTAATTCTTGCTAGCTCTGTTTCTCTTACGTCATACCTACAGACCATAGTTTTTATATATGTGGAATTGACGTCATACCTACAGACAATAGTTTTATGCATGCAGAAATGATGTCAACTAATACACTAACCATCAGTTTGTCAGTTTTGTTATCGCGGAGTCGCCAGTGCAGCTCAGGAATATGCATAATAAAACAATTATTGGATTCGGTTTTTGCATGATAGCGATAATTATCAAGGCCTCAGTTTGTGTTATCCGCCTCAGCCTTCGTCTTCGGCAGATAACACAAACTTTGGCCTTGATAATTATCGCTATCATACTCAACTTCATCCAATAATTGTTAATTAACATACAGTCGAACCTCCACCACCAGTCACCTCTGTATAACGGCCATTTACATTTGTCCGGCGGACGGCCCATACATTCGCTCTTGTTATATACCTAGACTTTCACTCAACAAAACGATCACTCTGATTGGTTGATTCTTGGTCACGTGCCGCTGATCAAATTCAAATGTATCCCGACCGGGATACAATTGCGCATCTTTTTAAAAATTAAAATTTCATCCTCCACTGCCCCAAAAAGCAGGTGTCATATTACACCCCTGCCTCCCCATAACGGCCACTTTCTTCTGTACCAAGGTCGCCGTTATGGAGAGATTCAACTGTAAAGAACAAATCCTTGCTTTCGGACAAACAACAAAAGTGCCACAGAAATTTCACTGATCAAGAAAAAGCATCTCTATTCTTAAACTAGATGGTCTTCATTTTCGTCTATTGGTTAACCTGTGATCCGGGAGGGGCCTCCTGATCACAGTTACAGTTCACGGACTGTTATCAGCGTAAACCGTTTTAGAACCTTGAACACGGCACTGAATAGAACGCAGCGTTAGCTTTACAGAAAAAAAATAAGATACCTCTCTTATCGTTTGACAACGAGAGTTGGGGTCAGAACGACATAGGAGATATTCTGGTCCAAAATCGCATGCAACACAAAGCCACACGACAATACCTCTGGGACAAGCTGGCAATGAGTTGGGCACTAGCTACAATAATGGACACATCTGTGACGAATCAGGACAAAAAAGGAAGCACGAGGTTGGCCTGAAGTGACCAGAAGGGAATGTTTGTCAAAAAACAGGGAGAATAACTTCATCACACTATTATGTTTATGTAAGAGCAGGATCTAAGTGTTTTTTATTTATTTCTATTATTTGTTTATTTATTTCTTGGAAAATAAATAAATAAAGAAACAACGAAGCAAATAACTAACTAACTAACTAACTAACTAACTAAATAAATAAATAAATAAATAAATAAATAAACAAACAAACGAACAAGTAATAAACACGTACACAGTTATAAAAGGGCCGAATGAAGGGCTGCCCAGGTTGACCGGATTGCATGAAATATTTCCCGTCATGCCATCGCTGTGTACCTTCAGTTGGATCAAATCTCTGACATTAGAAGGTATTTTCTTCTTTTTTAACAATCCAAACACGCTTGAAGCTTTGGCAGGCTAAGTCAGTGATTATTGAATGATCCTAATTATTTACAAATTTTACATTATCCACTAAAACATTTTTATCTCTCATAAAAGGTCCAACAGCCTGGTTACAACCTGCGGAAACCAAACATCACCAAACATTTGTTACAGTTTCACACCAAAACATGTCGGATACACATCAAAAGCTTTCTTCAAATCGTAACATTTTTTCACTGAGACGAAACTGCTGTAACTGAAGTTCAAAACCCAGCTAAAGGTATTTAAGTTTCAGAGTGGCGGCTCTAAAGACATTCAGTTACAAACACTTCTCATCTACCGCCTGTTAGGTCTTTGCTGAACGATTGATGGTCGGCCAAACGTCGGGCAAAAGTAGTTACGTTCAACGCACGACCAACGTCACGCATACTGACCAGATCACACTTTGGTTCACATACCAAATTTATCGAATGAAGAATGATAGTCGCAGTTGTAATCGCAATTTTTGCAATTGCGTAAAGAAGCCTGAAACAAATTCAGGACTTCAACTGGGTGTGAACCCATGACCTCGCGATTCCGGTGCGATGCTCTACCAACTGAGCTATGAAGCCACTGACGTTGGGAGCAGGTCAATTTTGGGTTCATATGTTCCCGCGAAAAATATATAAGTGAATGGTGCATATGAAAGAAATTATATGTGAACTGCGGATATGAAATCAAATGAAGAATGATCGTCGCAGTTGTGATCGCAATTTTTGCAATTGCGTAAAGAAGCCTGAAAGAAAAAAGTTAGATTTCATACATATGCACCATTCACATACCAAATTTAGTTTAAAAACAATGTAATTAAATATACATTTGAATAACATTTCCCCTTCAGTTGAGCAAATACATTACAACTGGTGAATGATTTCCTTTGTATTAGCTGAAACCTTTTCCCCTTAAAACAAACAAAACGCGCAAAAATGCTTGTCGAGTGTTGACTTGTTTTATTCTGCCCGGTGTGATCAAAGCGGGCAGTAAGGCAAAAGCCGGACAACTCATAGGATGATACAGGTTTTTCTGGATTTCTTCAGCCACGTACCATAATAACATTTAATCACCAAAAAGGAAAGTAAACGTTTCCTTACCACAGCTTTCTCGCCCACTCGTCCTTTCCTCTTGGATAATTTGACAATAATGGCAGAGAGAGAAACTATTGCCATGTACAACCCACTCACGCTCCTATGATAAAATCACACACGGACGCAATTAACAATTGCACGACAAAAAGAAAACAAGATTTACATACATTTTATTAAGAGAGAGTAGACAACTGCAGTAATATATAACTACCAGCAAATAGCTGTAGCTAATCGAGGCGTGTAGGTATGACATAACTAATTATGGTGCTTGTATTGTTTATTCTTTACAAGGAAAGATATAGGATATGCACTGGTAACAGACAATTTAAAGGTTTATTTCAATAAATATACGATTCCGCTTCAAATTTTTAATCACGTCAATAATTGCAGACGTCGAGAGGTAAAAAAATTCTGCTCACAGAATATTGATAAGCTTTTCATGTATTTGTGTCACCTTTTGTGGCGCCCAGGAACAAGCTTTGAGAACAAATTATATGAGATTTCATATTGATCACACAGCAGAATCCCCTTTGTGTAGAATGTGCGGAAGTAAAGGGGAAACGATGACCCATATGGTGAGTGAGTGCAGTAAGCTGGCACAAACAGAATATAAAGGAAGGAACGATAACGTGGTGTGGTATATTCATTGGCAACTTTGTGGTAAATGTGGATTGGAAAGAGCTAGTAGCTGGTATGAACAGAAGCTTGAGGGAATGGTGGAAAGTGAAAAGTTCAAAATACTGTGGGATTTCACAGTCCAGTGCGACCGGAAAATCGAGGCAAGAAGACCAGACATCGTCTTTATTGATAAGAAGGAGAGAGAGGTTGTTATAATTGAAGTTGCCATCCCAGGCGATGACAGGGTGAAAGATAAGGAACTTGAGAAGGTAGAGAAATACCAACTATTGAAAGATGACATTGCAAAAGTCTGGCATATGCAAAAAGTAATTGTAGACTACAATGACTTGGGGCCCTTGGAGCTGTATCAGTGAACTTTAAAAAGTACATGAAGCAAATTGGCATGAAAGTGAGTTTGAAAGTCATCCAGAGAACAGCACTGCTGGGGACAGCAAAGATACTAAGAAAAGTATTGTCCCTGTAAGAAGAAGGAAGAGAGAGACCTGGGACCCGTGGTGCATTGTTGTTACCCGCTCCCAAGGACTATCATCATAAACCAGGTCGATTATCCTGCCTGAGTCTATAAGGAATGGACATAATAATAATAATAATGTTGGGAATAATGTCACAATTTAAAAGGCACAAAAATAGAAACAAAGTTGCAAATTCGTACTATTCCGAATTAATCGTGACACATTCTGTTGTGTGACATTATTCCCTAAAGTAGATCATGATCAACAGCAAACCAAGTGGCACTAGGTTTGCTGTTGATCATCACGATCTTTTAGCAGTGTCCAAAGCTCAAATCTCCTTGGGTGCTTCTTAGCAAACACATCCACTTCTTCCAGATCAACGTCTGTTAGATAGTGGATGTGCATATGGGCCATTGAGGAGAGCCTCTCTTGTGTAATACTGGCTCTGTTGGTCAACTAAAAAGTGGACCTCCGCAGCCTATGGGGGGTTTGGGGGGGGGGGGGGGGTGTGGGCGCACCCATCGCACCCACCTCTCTATGGGTCTGAACTGTAACCTTACTACATTTCACTGGAGTAATTCATCTCCAGTTCCAACCTACCTGCTACATCTTTGCCATTCAGGTTCAACTCCTTTGTTTGTGGCTGTTTTCAGTTGCATCCACCATCGTTTAATCATTTCCCTGATCATATTCAGTCCGGCAATAATGTAACTGGCAAAAGAACAGCAATAAGTTAAGTTCATGTCATTTTAACACATGATTCATGCAGGTTAAAAGAACTTTTATTCAATGACTTTTCCAGGACTTTATCACAAAATTCAAGGAGTCTATTAATTCATTTTCATCGCCGAGCATTTGTATAAAGGCTGCCGCACACTAGCCGATTTTTTGACGGCCGACGAAAAATCTTCACTTGTCGGCTAGTGTGCTGTGAATTCAGACACGCCTGCGACAAGATCGGAACTTGTCGGGTGATATCTGACAGTGCTAGATCTCAAAACGTCTTGTCGGGCCTTGTCAGCTAGTGTGCGGTGGACCAAGACAATTTGTCGGGGCTCGCGCGCTCCTCAACCAATTAGAAAATGTCATGAGAGTCACGTGAACAGGCGTCTTTTCCAACATGGAGGAGATCGAAACTGAGATCAGCGTAGAGATAGAGTAATGCGACAAAAAATCGGCTAGTGTGCGGCAAGCTGATGGCGCGACAAATTTTAAGCCGATTTGACCCCGACAAAAAAATTACAGTCTTAGGACAAAAAATCGGCTAGTTAAGGCCTTTTTCCTGTCCCTTTTGAATGCAGTCACCCAACCATTGTGCTGGGAATTAAGTTTTCACTGCCCAGTATATATTTAATTTCCCCTCTGACCTTTTGAATTCATTTGATAAGAAAATGAAGAGCACAAAAGTAGATTTCACGCTTCGAGTGAGACGTCAACATTGCCCTGTGGTTTTGTTTGCTAATACATTTGGAAAACCCTACTGAAGGCGCGGTTACTTATATATTTTGAATAAGAAACACTGAATTGTCCTGATATAAAAGCTCTGCCTTTTTACAGACTTCAAAAACGTTTCTCGGCCGATGTTAGACTGTAATACAATCTTTTGATGTCAAAATGAACTTTAAAAAATATTGTAGTCTCAATTATTCAAGGACATTTTCATAAAATCCAAGCACTGCACCCACAAATTCAAGGAGTTTTCAAGGACAATATCATTTTCAAGGAGTTTTCAAAGACCTAGCACAAGCAGTTTTTCGAGGAGTATTCCAGGCCCGTGCGAAACATGTAACAGTCTCTGCACTACGCAGAAATGGGATGGCCGAGTTACAGCTTTATAAACTGCTCGCAGGTATATAGTTTTGATTCCTTCTTGAGCAACGTTACTGGAGGCACCAAAAGAGAAAAGTGAGGCTTTACTTGCATCAGAATAGCGACCAAACTGATGAATATGGCGACTGTTACTCGCCCGAGTGTAGGTTGATACGTGGAGCGGCTATCGGCCGATATGTCGACCGACATTCGGTTGATAGTGAGGGGGGCCGTTACATTTACATGTAGGGCACTAGTTTTCACCCGCAGTGCTCTAAACTAAAGGCTACCACCTGGAAAATGATTGTGTAGGTTTTTTAAACTTCAATCAGGCCCGGCCAGGGGGGAAGGGGGGGGGGGGGGTAGTGGGATACCAATATACCTTAGAATCGTAAAATGTGTCATACTTAATACCTAAAATTATTTTGAAACAGAACACTTAATACCTGGAAATGAACCGAATTTTGACCAAAAAATACCATATACCTGAATTAAAACGGCCTGGGATACCGTATATCGAAAACCCCTGGCCGGGCCTGTTTAATACACTGAGTAAATTCAAGAGCCATAATGGCTCTTGGTAAATTACAATGGGGCAGTTTTGGTGACACTTACTCCTCAAATTTGGATGTGAGAAGTCTTTCAAGTGCTGGTAACATTTCCAAACAGGCTCCCATGGACAAAGCTTGCCCTTCAGGTGACACTTCACGTACTCTGTAATTAGCAAACAACATCAATCATGCACCACATTTTAAAATGAAGTGTTTTCAAATTGGAGGCAAAAATAATGCAGAGCATAAAACATTTATGGATACTTAAATGGATTCCAGTTAATTTTACAAGTTAACATTTCTTCAGCTTATGAACCGGACCGGCTTAGTGTTGATTGAGTAGTGAAATTTAGCAAAACAAACATCTCCTAGCCACTGAGTCATTGGTGAAGCTGGTTTTCACCAAAGGGGGTGACACAATTGGTGATTTTATACGCTGATCGCTGCGATCGGCGTATAAACTTCTGGCATGCCTGGTGTACCCATTCCTGCGATTTTGTACGCTCATAGCTACGAATCGCTACATGAGTCAACCAATCAGGTGAGTGATTTTTTATCACATGACTTTTCAAAATGGCGGACAGCAACCATGTTGGGAACAAAAATCGCCGCGATCGGCGTATAAAATCGCCTAGTGTGTCGCCGGCTTAACGATGGAGTCGGAGTCGTAATTAGAAGTGCAGAGCGGAAGCAGAATACTGATTCCACTTATGACTCCGTCGCTTATAATTTTGTGAAAACTAGACTGTCAGAGTCGCAAACAGTTTTTCGGTGTCAGACTGAAGTCAGAGGGCCTGAGAACTACCATTGTGATTGGTTGGTTCTTCCGCTTGTACTTCCGACTCCCACAACATAGTTTTCACTGGATCATAAGCGACGGAGTCATATGTGGAATCGGATAAGAATATGGAAACGTTCCGATTCTGCACGACTGTAGCTAGGTTTTTAGCAAAACTTAAGCGGGGGCAATCTCGCGACTGCCGGCAAGAGTGGCGAGGATGGGAAGTAAGGGTAAAGGGATGTGGGGGTATCCTCCCCAAGAAAATTTGTTTAGATTCGGAGACTCCGAAACGCTATGTTCGGCGTGCTGGACATAAGATACGTTTTCCAAAGTTCAACAATGAAAAAGTGTGAAAAGGCAGGTGTTTGCTCACGGCATTATTTCCGAGGTCACGTTAATTTTCCTGGCAAAGAACTGATTTGTCTGGCTCAACTAGTTCGGTGGTGGGCAGCTGCCCCTCCTGTTCCCCCGCTAACTACGGCCCTCTAAATCTTCCAACTCCGATTCCGCCAGCTTGTGAATCCTCTTACGACTCCGATTTTCGGTTTTCATAAGGTTGTCAGAGGTGCTCTCAGGACTACGACTAGTGCAAACCAGCCTTCATTAACCACTTATTCTCTGAGCCCCTATCGTTTTGCCCAAAGCTACCATTAGTGAAGTGCAAACTACACGAAAACAAGAGAAACATCATCATTCAACGCACACTGACAACTGAATAAATAATACCACGACACTGATGTTAACACAAAGGTAATTTAAACAGTCGTACAAAACGAAATTCCATGATGGCCAACAAATGTGGGGCAAAAAATAGGGAACAAGTTGGACAGTATTGCTCCCATAATTTTTTGAAAAGTGGGAAAACTAAGTCAATTCTCTGATTACAAATGTTAGTTGTTCCGACTGACTGCAGTATTTGTGGCACTACTCTAAACGTCATTTAATAGGTGCATATGTGCCTGATGTGTACCTGCTGGTAAGAAATGGCATGACGTCTACCAAAACAGACTCGTCCTTAAGCCTGAATAGAAACAAATTACACAGTTGTTGTTATAACGTTGTGTTGGGAGAACATGCTTGTTAAGCCGCCTCTATCATTCTCTTTTTCCAGCTGTGCTCTACAAATTAGAGTGACCATATCAAGTGCACTCCCTAAATCAACTCAAATAAAATGTTGGTCTTTAGGGAGAGGGGAAAACCGGATTAACCAGAGAAAAATCTCTCAGAGCAGAGTACAGAACCAACAAACTCAGCCCACTTATGACGTCGAGTCCGGAAGTCGAACGCGGGACACATTGGTGGAGGTGAGCACTCTCACCACAGCGCCAACCCTGCTCCCACCAAAGAGGAAAAAGAATCAAAGGACAAGTAAGCTGATCCTCTCCTACTTGGTGCAGCCAACCCTCTCATAGCGACCACCTCTCGTAAGCAACCACTTTGTAAATAACCGTTTTGTTTCTCAGTAAGTGATCACTACTTAAATTTGCCGACAGATAATAACAGGTTACGTACAAAAAAAAGATGGCTATAGTTCCGTAGCCAAACAGGAATTGTTCCACACAGTTGCAAAATGTTATACAAAATGAATTATGCCAGCGCTTCCAAACTTTTCCTTAAGCGTAATTTTAGCTCAAAAGGTGGTACCATTACGTGATTAGTTAATCAATTCACGGTTTGTTTTTTTTTCTCGCAAGCGACCAAGTCTTGTCGCTTACGGGAGAGTTGACTGTAATAAAAATACTGCCAGTCATCTTCTCTCTTTCTTTCAATATCGAAGTATTGACGGCCCGTCCACACGTAGCGGATATTTTTGAAAACTCAATTTTTTCTCCGTATTTGAAAAAATCTGCGTCCACACGTAACGTATTCAGTGCGTATTCGAATCGCATTTGCCAGGCCCGTAAAGAGCATCCGCACGCATGCGCTCTTTATAGTATCACCAACCTCTGACGTCATCGTTTTAAAAAACCTCCGTCTTCGCCCGTCCACATGTATACGATAAGCCGGCGTTTTCAAAAATATCCAGTCTGAAGAGCGTATCTGAAAACCTCGGTGACCGAAAACGCCGGTTACGTGAAGACGGAAGGCGAAAACGGAGAAAAAAATCTCTGTTTTCAAAAATATTCGCATACGTGTGGACAGGGCCAGAATGAAACAACAATGAAATGGCTTACCGAAGGAGATACTCAATTAAAGCATTGGTATCCTGTTTTAAGAGAGCAAAACGAACAGTTCAAATCATCAATGAAACTAACAATAGGCATCATCACAATGACAAATCACAGGGATGGATAATGTCTCTTATTAAAGTTCTTAATGTGCAATTAACATTGTTTCATCAGCTCTGATCATTACTATATCCATCCATTTCAACAAAGCAGTCTTAATCTAGGTTTATCAGATTTTAATGAAATTTGGCTAAAATGTTTCTCACACGTTACTGCATCGATATGTCCGAGGCTTTTCGAAGATTTAAAACATTTTCCCTGTGGCATTCCTCACACACTTTATTGGCCTATTTTCTTATCTCCTGAATAACGTTGTCCACTTTAACATACGCAAACCCTGCTTCAAGCTCATTTTCTTTACTCTCATGTCCTATTGCCACCCACCGGGTATTCAATAAAGATACTTCTGAGTCTCTGTTTTTTTGCTTTTTGTCATTACAAAAAACGAATTGATGTCAGATTTTGTACACATCTGTCAAATTGCTGATCACAAATTTTTTTCTTTATCCATAGCAACTTTTTTGTTACTGCATGAAATTTATCATCACTGAGATAAATATTTACCTTATGCCAAAGTGTTTGAGCAGCTCTTAACCTAAGTAGTCTTGTTTGCAGAACATTGATCATAGTTCCATGACCCTTAGCAATCTAAATTTCATTAAATAAATAAAATTGTAGTTAGTACTCTTAATCCAGTGACCTGAAAGTCTCACTGTTGTCACAGGTCTCAGAATTCATAAATTAAGTCATGCATATATACGTTAACTGTATATATTTGAGAAGTAGCACATACACGAAAAAAAACAAACATATAAACTCACAGTATCAAAGCCAGAAAAAAAGAAAAAGAAAAGCTCTGTTCAGCCTCCCTAGCTACCAACACTGATTCTAACAATTATTACTTAAGGTTGAAATATTATTGAGTCATTATAATTATTCTTGCTAGTAACAATTTATTAATGGTTACACTGAATGCCTTTGTACTATGCAAGTGTTGCAGGTAAGTGGTCAGTTTATGTCTACTTTGCCTAAACACTGACTAATCTTTGGCCATTTCAACTTCAGTTGGCAGCAATGAAATACTCATTGTGGTGAAAAATAGATCATTTTGGCAACCATACGAATAGATTTGATTCATTATTTGCAACAAGTCATGCCTTGAATGAAAACACTGGCAGTGAGAAAAATTTTCTTAAAAAGTTAAATTTGTAATTTCTCACAGATTTGTCTTGGTGTGAAGAATTATCAGGATACCATACATGTTATTGTTAAAGCATCAAGTTTGAATTCGTGACTGCAAAATCATTTTTTTGTGATTGTTTTCCAGAAAGAAGCTCATACATCAGTTTTCAGACACTGTTTTCAATAGCAGTATTGGACTTATTCAGGGATGCTCTAGGGTCATGACCCAGCTCAAGTTTTACTAAAAACAGTGCAATTACATGATGTCTTGATCATGTAATGGAAAACTTCATATACAGAAGAACTTCTCACAATGGAAGCTTATCTTTTTAGAATAGAACTAATCATCAAAATAAAGAACAGTAAGTCAATTCAAAGTTTGTGATTATCTTGTAGCCAAGTCTGTGAGTCTATGTTTCCAATTCTAAGTTCCTTATTAAATACACCAGTCTTTATTATTAAAGCATGTAAAATATCAAGTTTTTAAAATTAGCTTCTATGACATACATCGTTTGGTCATGTTTGTCACCAGTGTCTCTTGTATTCCTATTTAATGTTGGTCAAACATTTTGGTCAACTTTAAACAACATTAACTAACTTAAAGTGACATTTAACCATACTCATTAACATGTAGCAAATGTTAGACCTGTTATATATTAAATTTTCTACCAAACCAGGAAAGTTTAATGATTGTGTTAAGAAGCCACAGAACAAGTCTGATTTCTGCTAAATTACTAATAATTATCATAATTATTAATACATGTACCTCTTGAACCTCATAGTGAGGCTGTAAAGAGCAAAGGCTTTGACTTTTGACCACTGTAACTCCTAAAATGCAGTCACCATAGAAAAAGTTACACTAACTTTAGAGAGGCTCTACATGAAGTACAGTACAGCACAGTTACAGTCATGTGATAATTCATCCCATTGTTAAAGGCCAAACTAAACTTACATATTGGTCATCTAAACAAAACACCTGTAAGTAGTGTAAAAATGTGGACTCAAAATGCTAACCCTTAAACCATCTCTTAACCCTAATCAGTCACCATGGTCAGCATTAATCCGTTTGTGAAATTACTATTATAGCAATAATAACCTAGGTTCAAAACAATAACCTAGGTTACAAAAAATGACCTAGGTTGAAAAAATTTTCACCCAAAAATAAATTTGACCTGTAACACATATGCTGCTGTCAGTAATAGATTGCACTACTACAAACAGTTTGGAAAGGCTGAAAACTTGCTACAGTCAGACTTGTCTCCAAGAGCCCAGAAATTTATTTATTTTTTGCTTGTTTGAGAGGCCTTTCCAAGTGAATGAAATAGTTTTTGCTTAAAAATTGAAGATGTCAAATGGTCAAATAGCAAGATAAAATATCACAAAATCAAGAATGTGTCTGGAAATATTGGAGTGATCATTTAAGCCAATCAAACTTGGCACCAGTAATGAATGCCAAATAAGATGCAAAATGACTGCATCTGTGATGTTGCCTATTGTCTTGACCCATATTAAAATAATACTGTCACCAAGCATTAAATCACTGGAAGTTAATGTTCGTTGTTCTTGGGCAAAAGCCCTTCATACGTATCACATTTTCCAACCACATGCAATACTAACTGTAGGAACTTGGCATTGCTGTTTTGTAAGTCACTTTTTACAGTTATTGTATGTTATCATTTGTTACAGAATTCTGCTGATGCAAGTGATTTTGTGAGTGCTTTGTGCCTGAACTGTGCATGTATTAAAGATATCATAACTGATTATTTAAAAATAGTGTTTTTACCATGTTTGACATGTACATGTATTATTTTAGTTCACCCTGCATTCACATGTATAATTGCAGGGCTCGAGACTAACGGTAGCCAGCTAGCGAAAGACCAGTAAAAATTCCGTTTTGGCTAGTGAAAATGACAGCACCGGAGGACCAGATGAAATCACTGATTTAACAAAATTGAGTCAAAACGTGCAGAATTTGAAACATCGGCTGTATACTGTATAATTGGCTCATATAATTTATTGCGTCAAGCAAGAACTCTAGATTACTAAAAAGTGAAAGCACAATATTGAGTTTTTCGGTTCTTTGTTCCCTTACTTAAGTGGCAAAATTTGTCGCTTTGGTAAGAAACAAACTGCTTCCTGCAAATGAGAAGTCATGGAACTCCAGGGATCAGGTTTCATGCTTAAAAAAGCCATTTACACATTTTTTTCTTCAATTTTAATAAATCTATACTCAGGAGTACTATATGTGAAACAACCACCCGGAAATAATTGAAATAATCATATTAGAATAAATGTTTGAAAGAAAATTTGCCCTGAGTGGGATTTGAACCCATGCCCCCCCCCTCCCACACACACACACACACCCTATTGCACCATCAGGACAAACATGCTGGCAATGTGGCAATCAAAGAAGTGATTTATGGCGCTCAAGATGTGGGTCTCCTGGAAATTTTCTTATAGTATAGTACTCCTGGGTATTTATAAAATAACCTGTATCCTTTGTGGATCCTTATTTGTAGCTGACTTAGTTGACCTTGTGTCATGTATCATGTATTTGATCCTAAGATTGGTTGCATATGGAGTTATAGGCTTCCACTGGCTTGTCACCTTGAAAGAAAATTTCCGGGAGCCCCACGTCTTAAGCCACATAAATCACCTCTTTGATCGCCGTGTTGCCAGCGTGATTGTCCCGATGGTGTAGTGGTTATCACATCTGACTAGTTAGTAATAGGGGGGACATGGGTTCAAATCCCATTCAGGGCAAATTTTCTTTCAAACATTTATTCTAATATAATATAATTGCAGTGATTTGAATAATACCAATGCCTATGTCTGTAACTTCCAAACAAAGTCATAAAGATGGAACGTTACAAATTTTCTTGTTCACTAGAGATCATCAATAAACATTTTGAAAACCAGCTGCAGAGTTTTGATGGTGGTTCCATGACAAATTTCTCAAGGGTTTGGAAACTTAGTTTGCTCTTTAAAGTTGTTTAAGTACACTGCAAGCTACACACTGGCTAGCATTTATTTAACATTCTAGTTCAAACCCCTTAAACTTATTTGTATTTAAACTGCTGTCATGTTTATAAATTCATCATAACATTTCCAAATATAACAGAAACCTATTCCAATAAGCTGATAAGTTCAGTTCTTTCACGTCAGTATTATTTAAAATGACTAAGAATCAAGTCTGACTAGTGAAAAATTTGTTTTGGCTAGTGTTCAAATCAAATGTGCGCTCTAGCCACTTGACTAGTAAGCTGAAAAATTAGTCTCGAGCCCTGAAATGTTTTGTCCATTTTTCCATAAAATATGTACAACATGTACACTGCCTGTAAATAGATTTTTGTGTAACATTTCAGGTACCTTGTTTTGGTAAAATTACTTGGGCATGTAAATCCTCTTGAGAAATATGTCTCCTTAAGGAAAGCTAGTAAAACAACAATTCAGTGGTGAATCTCTTCATTTGAAACACAATACAGTGAACTCCCTGTTTTAAATAATTTAAACAATAAATACAAAGCAAGAGGAAAACTCCAACCTAGCTCGGTAATAATGTTTAACTTAACTTTATTGTGTAGGTGCATATTATAGTATGAGTGTACCTGTAAGATAAGTATCACGCACAACATGCCAGCATACTGTAATATTCACTTTAAAAATAGTTACCTTATTGAACCGCACTAGCTGATTGACATCTTTGTCTTGTAATGGCAACTTAACATTTTTAACAATGGGCTCTTTCCTGAACAAATAAATCAAACAAAGTCACTCATGAGACAGGACCAGCATTACATCTGTGAAAGTGTAAAGCTTATTAAATGATATAAAAAGCCACTTCCTTGGCCTGCTTAACAACGTACTGTCATAGACATGTATGTTCATGTGACAGACCTGCAAACCTGCAGAATCTTACCACTATGTTTTCCACATTAGTGGGAGGAAAACGCTCTCACCACTATGCCATCCCTGCTCCCCTGAGATTAAACACAAAAATGTGAAATTTCAATTTTAAGTCTAGGATGAAAAATATGCTATTCTCAGAGACTACACCTTGTTTTAAAATTAGTGCTGATGATACAGACTCCTGGTTCTTCAAAAAGGTTCACTCCACTTACATGATATTGATAACTCAAATACATGTACAGTACATGTAGGAAGCTTAAAGTGCACTTAACCCCCCAAATTAACAAAAAATGCCACATTTTTGATAAGTATGATGCCTATAAAAAGTTAGGATTTGGTAAAAAGGAAAAAGAGCTGCAAAGCATTTTGAACAGGTGCAGATTTATTTAGTGAAAAAATATTTTGGGGCTGGGTGAAATGAAAAATGAATTCACTTTTTTACCTCACCCCTTCATGTATGCGTAAGAGTTCTCTGATGTAAGCTAAGGTGGGCTCGCCTTCTGGGCAAAACAACAAAAATAACCCTGGCTAGTGCGTTTGCAGAGTCAACAGATGTTGCAGCTGAAACTCCGGTCTCTCAGGAGTGGCACGCCTGATACATGTGACAGTGAATGATGCATATGAAAGAAATCATAAGTGAACTGCAGATATGAAATCAAATGAAGAATGATAGTTGCAGTTGTGATTGCAATTTTTATAATTGCATAGAAAAGCCTGAAAAAAATTCAGGACTTCAACGGGGCTTGAATCTGTGACCTCGCGATTTCTTTCATATGCATCATTCACTTACATATCTTTCACGGGAACATACCTGCTCCCAACGTCAGTGGCTTCATAGCTCAGTTGGTAGAGCATCGCATTGGAATCGTGAGGTCATGGGTTCAAGCCCAGTTGAAGTCCTGAATTATATTCAGGCTTCTTTATGCAATTGTAAAAATTGCAATCACAACTGTGACGATCATTCTTCATTTGATTTGACATGTGACAGAGCATGCAAAAAAAAAAAATGATGTCAGTTTCTTCTGCAACCTGATGAGATACATGTAAATAACTGACCAGACTTTACAAAAATATTTATAATGAAATGAGCAACATTGATTTATCTTAAGTTTACCTTTTTATGGTCTTATTGTTCAAAGCTTCGGATAACTGGGGATCATCTTTAACTACATTCTTCTGGCAAGTCAAGTTGAAAAAATCAAAGTTACTTTTCAGTCTACAAATAAGACGCAATTTTTAAAACATTTAACGATAAAAACTGTCAAGTGATTAATTATTTTTTAAAAACGTATTGTGTAGTTCCAGAAAATATCCATACCCCCCCACGGAAGGTTTTTTCGTTTTAAGCCCCCATCGCCCCGGAATTTCCATTCCAGAGGGGTTTGTGAAGACCCCCCTCCCCTCCGGAATTTCCGTTTTTCCTTTACCCTCATTTCAAATGGAAGAAGTCAACAAACAAATAGTCTCTAAATGTCCAGTTGATTTGATGAAAAAGTTTCAGCTGTCGAGAACAACTCTTACGAAAAACATGCAACGCGTCGAAACAGCCGCATCGTCGTTACAAGATATTCAGCGAGAACTAACTAGTCGTAGACAAGATTATATTGACAGCACAAGCAAGACTGAACGCAGAGAAGCATCACTTAAAGTTGACCAGCTAGAAAAAGATCTGGATTCGCAGCTGACCGAGTTACGTAAGGCACAGGACGCTTTAAGGAAGGCGACGGAAACTAGACGAAAACTGTTGGAACAACTGGATATTTTAGGCCAAAGTGAGCTCGAGTTGACTTCTACTGAAAGAGAAGACAGCGGTGAAGTAAGTGATGCTACCACGGACGATGATTGAACTCAATTCCCAAGATTACTGGAATTGCTTTACTAACATTAATGATTTGCCAACTAATTCCCAGTTCGATAAACACTTAAATTTAGCACAAAGTTAAAGTTTCCAAGTTTCTAGGTTTCTTGCAAGAAATGTAAGCAACGGCTCGCTGCCTGCTTAACATATCTTTTTTTTTTCTCTCGGTTTTTCACTGAGCCTTGTTCAAAATGTGTAATAAATTGTGCTGTCTCAGCAAATGTACTTGAGTTTTGTTATTTTGCTAGTGACCTCACGTAAACGTAATTTGCGGAAGCATGGGTATGAGTACGAGGCACTCCGCCAGGGACCTGGAGATCAATTTTGCAGTCGGCCATTTTGTATCGGCTGGGTTTCATCACTTCAAGAGGCCGTTGTTCTTCTGGAGATAATAGCAGGAAAATCGCAGCGAAAACACAAACGTTAATGACAAGACACGTTTAAGCTCAAGTGAATGGAGAAGCGATTCATGTATTTCCATTCCTTTGTCGATAGTTAAAACAATTTACGTAAGTATTATTTCGTTCGTTACGAACTGTTTGCCACCCTCTGGAAAAACGCCTTGACTTGAGCCCCCCCCTACCCTCGGAAATTTTATTCATTGATCCCCCTCCCCCTTGGAATTTCCAACGACCTTCCGTGGGGGGGGTATGGATATTTTCTGGAACTACACATTAAGAGTGTTTTTAAAAAATGACGATGTTTCGATGTTGAGCTAACGTTATTATCAAGTCAAATTGATAGTGACAAGAAATGTATAGACCTGTAGCAAGCTTCAGGGGTACATTTGTGTAACATAGGCCAAAAAAACAAGTTCTCCCAAAAATTTCTCAGAAATACATGTAATTGACTAAAATAGGCTCTAATTAACAAACCTGTTCACAAAAATACATTTTTTTAACTGTTAAGGGTTTCTCCTGCAAAATCAATGATTACCCATAATCCCTAGCAGTCTTACACTTGTCAGTAAAATCAATCAGAATTATATAAAATGGCTTAAAATACCTTCCAAATTGCAAAACTTGTAAACAGAACAGGTATTTAACAAGAGTTGTCTGGTGTCATTTGATCCTTAATAGAACCTTTCCAGTTCTCAATGATAAAAAGATTTTAGTATGGCAACTCAACCGGTTAAAACTGGTTTCAAGGCTTCCTAAACAACAACAAGGCCTGGTTACCTTAGTAAATGCCATCACGTACCAAATGAATTTTCGGCAGTTTCTGGCGCGCGAACCCTAATGCCACTACACTGACAAATGACTTGGGGATCAAAATTTTTGGTCGTATTTCCACGGTAATGCAACGTAGAAAGTTGAGTTTTTAGCAGAACGTTAGTCATGAAATGAGCATTGGATGTTGAGAAGACGGTGCTGATCGAAGGTCCAAGATGCGAGTTTCAAGGGAATTTCTATGGTGGTTATGCTGTTATTTTGCTCAACAAAGATGGCTGCCATTTCACTTGGGGATTGCGATTTCAGTGTATATTTTCAATGCAATTCAACAGATCAAGCTACAAATCGGAGGAAAACGAATTTGTTGCATGTGCATTTATATCCGTGAATGTTGTGTGTACAAGTTGAACAGAGCGTTGACACAAAAGGGAAGCGTGACAGATCGACTGGCTTGACATTTAGGAGGATTTTAGCTACAAGGAGTGCATTATTTTCCAAATATCACTTGTATCCTCAGAGTTAGTTAACTTTATTTATTTCTTACAACTGCTGATGTTTTGAATTAAACGCGGACAAGAATAATCTGTTGTTGTTTTTAATTTCCACTTGCACACTGTTACGCATGACGCGCCATTTTCTCACATTTTCATATTTTTGGAGAAAAATTTGTTTAAAACATATTGTTCGGACCCAAGCTTATTTTAGCTCACTGTTTTCCTTAGTTCAAATGCAAGGCTTGGAGAAGGTTTCATAGTCACAGGTTTTTTTGATGCGGAGATATTCAACCAAATGTAATCGTATCTTGTCACTAAAGCGATTTCTACACCTGAAGCGTGCTACAGGTCATAAATACTAGATAAAACGATAGAACAATCACATAAGTAATCAAAATGTTGGAATGTTCTTTCAAGTAAAAAGTCACATGATTATTCCATATTTAAAAAGAAAAATAATGAATGATCCACGCTGTATACATAATAATTTGATAATAATTTACAATTATATAGTGCAGACCTCTATATGGATATATTCAGTTGCGCTTCACAATATTGTGGGGAGGCCATATAGTAGACTAATACAATAATTTACTCTTATTTACTACTGCTTATAAAAGCATGAACTAATGATTTGGTGACTGGATGACTTAAAAATTTTCTAATTCTATGTATGTTTTTAAGAGCGCCTGTCTGTAAAAATCAGACAAATTCCAAATTTTGCGGCAAGGGCGGAAAATTCGATTTCTTCCATATTTTAATGTTCGATAGGCTAGGGTATAACTAAAATCAAGGTATAGTTTTTTCGGTGAAATATCTTTTCATTTAAAAGATATATGTAAATAACGAAATTCCTTTAAAATCGTCATTTGAGGCACTTAATTATTACTCAGGTTTAAGAGCCTCGTGCGCAAAAACAAATCACTCTACTGTCATTAAAACACTTAAATCTTTTTTTTGCAATCTCTTAATATCTGTTGGAATGATTTTATGAAATATTGCATCGATCTTTGCATACGAAATAATTTAATTTCAAAGGCATAAAATTTAATGCAGTAAAAGTATTTCATGAATAAAATTAATTTTCACCATGTGCGAAACCTTCAAATCGATTAAGCTTCTGGTTGTAGAATGTTAGAAGGATGGTTTATAGATTCCGGTGAAAATTTATTTGGGCAAATTATTAAGAGCGACGCGAGAGCGCTTCAAAGTACGTAAAAAATGCAAATATTTGACCTTCCGCGTAAACTTTGAAGTTGTCAGACTTTAATTTTAGTCTGTACCCATGTCTTAATGGATATAAGGTCAAAAAATAAACACATACAATAACATTTCTAAATGTTCTAACCTCATAACGTGTTGTAAAAGACAGGTCCAAAGGCCATTTAATTGACATTTAAGCACGATTCTCTGGTTGTTTGTCGCATAAACCGGTATGAGCTCGGTTTGTAATGTCCGATGTACACCACGCAAAGACCGTTAACTGCCAAAGTTACATGATTATTGTATTCCATGGTCGAAAACCAATCTTTGATCAACATCACGACTGCATCTTCTTCGACGGCTTAGTCATTTGCTAAGTATTGCTTGGTTTGTAGGGCACGAACATATTACATCAGCCGTTTGTTTGTCACGCAATGCAATGTCATATACATTTTAGCGGGGTTGAGGAGGGTGGAAATGCGAAAATGCTTGATGGAACAAGTACATACTCAAGGCAACACCAACAACAGCAGCAGTGTGTTCTTTTTCCATTGCTAAAATCCAAATAATAATTTATTTATTCGCGAATTCGATTGTGCGCGTGGGGTGGGTTGTTAGGAGCAGTGGCAGTAGTGGTGGTGGTGGTGGTGGGGGGGGGGGGAAGGGGTGTGTGGGAGTGCTACATTTTACAAAACTTATTGATGAAGATCACCTCATCTTTTACCTAATGTTATCCTTTTTTTAAATACAATAAATCCTAGTTTGAAACCACAGACGAGGAGAAATAACATATCTAGTTTTATTTTACTTTATTTCATTTATTCATTTATTTATTCGTTTGAATGCAGATAACCCGCATTTCCGATTTGAATGGTTTATAGATAGCAAGGAAACAACGTATCCCTACGAAAAATATTGCCTTTCTTTTGCTTCCTGAGGGAGTGTAATCCTAAGAGAACAATGAATCACCCAGGAGCCTACCCTAAGTCTGGGTGACCTGTGGCTTCCGGTGGTTATTCATCTGCGTGTTACAAAGTACTTTTTTTGGGGTGCAGTTTTTTAGATACCATCAAATTTATGATTACTGAACTAAACAATAACTAATTTAAAGTTCTTACTTTAAGCCATTACGTCCCCTGGATGCTACCGGAAGGAAATGATGGTGTTACGTGCCATCAGACGCCCCATCAGGGAAATAATTTTTTTTAACAGGAACACCGGTTATTATTTATCAACTGAAAGAGGTTATGGGGGAAGGGGGGCTACCGGGGGAGGCGGGGAGGAGATAGGGTGCTTATTTGTTTTCGAAATTAGATAAATGGACAGGAGTGCGTAAAAAAAAAAAATTGATGCTGAAACCAATTGTTTTCAGTATGTGGCATGATGATTGGTTTATGAGTTTGACAAGAAAAGAAAGGTACGGGCTGGTTTTACACCAATCTCCTCCCACGCGCGTCCCCACCCCACTCATTCCCCAGTTCATAAATAGTAACATTTTACCAGTGCCTAAAGTGTCACTAGTCATGTTGGAAACAGAGTACTCTTTCACATTTCAGACTGCATTCATTAGTTAACAGGAGCTGATTCTGCTCCTCCCTTTAGTTTCTGTATGAACAGAGCACCATATCATGTTATAAGTCCCATCCATCCGTCAAGAACAGCACTCTTACTTGCAGTGATGAGTTATGACCAGTCGATTAACCTACCACTGACGTGCTGTTATAACCAGGTATTACCTTTTTTCGAGTTTTTGTAGACAGGTTTCGCATAGATAACAATTAATTAAGAAAAATAAAGGCTCAAACTGAGCTGTTGAACTAAGGGAGCGTTTAATTGACCCTATTCTTTTCGGAAAAAGAATATACACGCAGTGAAGACAAGAAATCCCTCCTGAGAGCTCGAGGCTTTAGGAGTTACTGGAGTAAAAAAAAGGCTTTTAAATTATTATGTGTCAGCGAAAATTTGTAGAAATGTCTTCCCAAATTTACTTAAAAAGAAGACTCTTCCGCCTATTCTCAGATTCCGGAGTACGGTCAGTCGATCGCAACCTAAGAATAGTACAAGCCTTCAACCAATGGTAAATGCATACTATAGCGTTTAGCAAAGATGAAGCAGGCAAGTAAAGACGAAATTCCTTAAATAAACTGTTTTTCTTTTCTTTTTTATTTTAGGCCACCCCCCCTTTTTTTGTTTATTGTCGAATGCGTTTTCTAATTTTGTTTGGGTCGGTCGGTCTGAAAAGGAAAAAAAAATTGGAAAAGGAGTCTGGAGCTAGGAGGCCCGGTACCTCAGCATAATATCCGTGGAGCCTGGAAACAACAAGGTGTGGTTACAAAGTGAATGTGGTGGCAATAGACCATTTTACATTTGTGGCTGAGTTACCTGGCCTGTGAATGGAAGCGAGGCTGAGGGTGACCTTGTTTTGATACAAACCTTTCTGTTTTTCTTATGTAAATGCAGACTAGTTAACATTACAACAACATGATTTACATGATAAAAGGAGTGGGGTCTCTATCAATACAATGTCACCGGCAACCTCGCTGCCATTCATAGGCCAGGTCACAGAGTGAACAACTGTAAAATGGCCTATTGAGGAAGGAAAAATTGATGCCCTTCTTAAAATCAAACGTGAACAGGGAAAAAAGGATGAACCATCAAAACTGTAGTTGAAGTATGGAGTAAAAACTAAAAATCTGTAAGGCAAAAAACTGCTTATGTTTCAGATTAAAGTGACAATTGTTTGAAATCATGTCTTCATTACCTTTTGCGTAACTTTTTTTTTTTGGAAACGCGAAAATCTTGATCGGTTGACGACGCTAAACGGAGAAAAAAAAGGGGATGGCCTAAGTATGTACTCTTTCAAGCATCTTAGCCCTAACCCTCCCCTCTAAAATGCCCGTGACAGTATTGCGTGACGAACAAACGGCTGCCTGTAATGCAGTATAGACTGTAAACGCTGACATTTTTGCCATTTCTAGCAGCGATCAGATGTATTATTTTCGTGTACTATAAACCAAGAAACACTGAACAAATGACTAAGCCGTCAAGGAAGATGCAGTTGTGATGAAATGCGCCTAAAATTGATCAAAGGTTGGTATTCCACCATTGAATACGTTGACATGTTGCGCGGTGTACATCGGCCGTTACTAACAGCGGGCAGCAGGGATCAAAAAAGGAGCGACGAACGACCAAAGAATTGTGCTTCAATGGCCCTTGGACCAGTCTTTTGCAGAATATT
>OX419342.1:13720601-13723101 GCA_948470475.1 Galaxea fascicularis
TGCCTCTGGACAAACTATATAGGGAAATTCGTCTTCCAGCAGAAAGGTGATTAAAATAGACGAACACAATTATTAGCCAGAGGGTGTTACCTTGACATAACCCCAAATTATCTTAACTAATGTACATGGAACTGTATAGCAACCATAAAGGAGAATTATTAGTCAGATCTTGAGAGTGAAGGGGTGAAGGCAGCAAAAAAAAAATGGAAAGAGGCATCAAGCTATCTTTTGGGGTTGGAAATTGACACAATATTCCAACGTACTAGTACTGTCACTTCTGAAGACTGGAGCACCCAAAATGATCGATACAGTTTCCCCTACTAAAGGTTAAAGATTTGTTTCGTGGTCTCAAAAGTAACAAAAGCGCGCTTAAAGCCTCTAATTTTAAGGATTCATGTAAGTCGCATTGAGGGCGGCGCGCAGAAAAAAACGGTTTTTGCCTCTAGAGTCAAGTTAGCTAACCGTAAAAGCACAAAGGACGAGCCAGATTATCCAAGCTCATGTGTGTAACCTCGAAACATTTGGCAGAAACACGGCCATCTTTTGCAAACAATCATTAGCAAGGTCGTACATCATTGTAACAACGAGTGATCATGACTGCACTGAAGCATTGCTTCAGTGCAGTCATGATCACTCGTTGTTACAATGCAATCGCTTGCATTTGTCCCCTACCTTGCCTTCAAGCGCAAAAGGTTCCACCTTTTTGACCTTACAATTGTCAAAACGGTTATCATTCGTCCACCTGTATCGCGACTGAGCCCAATCATAGTAAAAGAAACCAACTTCGCAACCGCCTTCCATCTCATTTGGTTCTGCCATTTTGAATCGGAGGCCAAAGGAAACAGTATCCAAATTTGGTAATCCACTGCAACCAATCAAAACCTTCAACCAAAAGTTTCCATCTCTCAAACTGACTTCGAAGATATACCGCTGGGCAGTTACACCATGGTTTGGTATGGGTGCTCACTCCACCGTGGGCTCAAAATGTCAGTTTGAGAGATGAAAATAAGTGCAAGCCAGGAGGAACGGAGCAGAGGAACGGCAAAAACAACATGGCCGAAAATTTCCGAATGAGTACACTGGAACTTCTAAATCAGGTATGCTTTGAGTACTTCAACCTGCACATATTCGAAATTAATTTCTTTGTCCTGGTGAAATGACACAAACTAAGGGATATTGAGTTTTGCGTTTAGCTAATCGGGAAGTCATCGTAAGTTTAAATTAAACGCCAGCACTGTTTTGAGGTAATTCCCGTGAAAAGCATGTACAGTATGAGGCCCAATTCTCGGCCGGGCCCAGTTCTCGGCCACTTTTTGTTCAACGTTTATTTTTCGCGCCACAAATGAATCTGTATAAAAAGCAATTGCTTCTAAAGGTAGCTTGATTCCTTGTCTTTCGTTCTGCCAAGTTTTGAGTTTACAGCTACTACATACTGTGAGCAAGTCGAGGTGACGCGAAGGTAGATGAATTTGGTTTCCCCGAAACGTGTTGTGTTTGCGGCTACTCGAATTACATGGTTTAATTCAAGTTTATATTTTATCTGTATAGAAGGTCCAAATGAGCCAATTCTTGGCATAAAGAACGTAGAGTGATAAAGCTATCTGTTAAATGTAATCTTTTGCTGGCCTGTTTTATTCTTCGACCTAAATCCACACCTCAATATTTCCTTGGTACTTTTGCGTATTTGCCTATTCTCGGCCACTCTGCACGCCGTCAACACTAAAAAGACTCGCGTGACTGCACTTAAGAGTAAAACTAGGTGTGCAAAAAACTTCCTTTTCTAACATGAAACAGTGCTCTTTAACGATATTTTTTGATCGAAATATCAAACACAAGCCTTATAAGTGATTTAACAACAAAAAATGGTAATAAAGCACTGTTTATTCTGAGGAATAGTGCGTATACTCTTTTGTGGCCAAGAACTGGGCCAGCTGGCCGATAACTGGGCCCGTGAATGAAGCTTCCATTTTCGTTATTACTCGGGCAAAAACAGCGTTGAGCAGTCGATAGCTTAACATCTGTAAACGGAATGCTGAAACTAGTTGTGTATGAAGTTTCATGTCCTTACGGCTATTCCAAGATAAGAAATACAAGTTTCTGTTTTTTGTGGCCAAGAACTGGGCACCCCTTACTGCCCAGATTTTTTTCAAACTTGCCACAATTGATAGCCATACATAGAACACTGAAAAAATGCAATAAAAAGAGAGCGTCATCGTGCTTGTTTTTGCCCTGCATGCCCGTTATTCTAAGTGCTTTTTGCTGAGTTGTGCGAGAAATGTTCGAAACTTTATCAACCAGAAAAAATTGCAAATTGCAGGGCAAAAACTATGAATATTACTTAAACCTAGGGCATATTCGTCTTTCTTGGCTATAATCTTTCAGAAAATTGATTTTTAATTGCTCAATGTTGCAAATAAGGTAAGGAAATTGGACCGCTATCTCATATTCTTGTACTCCACCCTTGCTCCATGCCAAATGTAGAGTTTTACCTCATTTATAC
>OX419342.1:13725601-13728101 GCA_948470475.1 Galaxea fascicularis
TTTCTAAGTGACCTTTGGCCAAGGTAAAAGTGACATGCCTCAAATTTTGTGGAAAATGGGAAAATAGAGCGAGAAAATGTCAGTGCCCTAACAGGAATGGTGGCAAGGAACCAAAAACGAATGACTCACAAAATCCCTCTCATTCGATTTTCCATTACTTCACGGCAACAGAGTTTAAAAAGCCCAGGCTGTTGATGCATTCCCTGATGTGTTGAAAGTTTGTTCCTGGAGGCTCTGTGCTGAAATGTTTAGGTACAGTTAACACTCTTGCGGTACTGTATGATTGGCAAATTTAAGCTTTATTCTCCTACTATCATACTTGCAGTTATACCTCATGCTTGTTAACCCCTTATTGTGTTATGTTTACTGTAGTAACACTTTTCTATAAGCAAATTTGACCTCAGAGAGGCATTTCTCTGCAACACTTACTGGGTACCCTCTTTCTGTATGTCAAAGTGATTTTGCAGCTCTTGATCTCTTCTCTCAGCCTCCCCTACTTCTCAATTATATACTCTCTCAAGCAATTCATTGTTCGCAAGTGGCTCGTCGTGGTAAGGACCTTCCAGATCTGAGAAAATCAAGTCTGATTTGCCTTCATTCCAGGCTACATTCACATCTTTAAATGCTGCGTCACCTACCATGTTAGGGAAGAATGAATCAACCAATTCTACGTCTGAATCACTGCCGGATTTCATAAGTTTCACTGCTCACTGTTGGTTGACATTTGAGGTTTTGGCAAAATTACAGTATTGCTTATGTTCAATGGTAATCAAGAAATAATAAAATTGTGACAAACAGAAACAAAACAAACTAAGAGTCTTGTTTTGACATCACAGCTCCTATTCACATCTCCAGTCTTTAGTGCAGTATTGTACCCCACAGAAAGTAAAATGTAATGTTTTTACTGGGCAAAAATCAAGGAAGAAAAATAATTGTTAAGGAAAGACAACAAAATTAATGTGGTTCCTGTTTTCATGGTTGTTTTGTTGTTAGAGTTGTTGTTCAGATTTGCAAAGTGCCAATGCATTTCATTTCTTTTCAAAAAGTACTATAAGCCATTTTAGTTTTACTCTGGCTGGGCTGAAGATGGTATTATTTTTACTGTGAAGTGTCAGCTGAATTGCAATATCTGCTGCTGTGTTTGCTTGAACAGAATGAGTTTTATTCACAGTTATGTGACCTTTACACGAAATGTCTCTTTGAACCCTTGACAACAAAGAGTTTGGTACATCCGGCCTGGGCATGAATGCATTTTGCTACTCACTTTTTGTGCAAATAAATACTCTAGCCTGGAATGCACTGTTAACCTCCTGAATTGCTAATTTGGTGGATCTGACTAACTTCAGCTTTTCTAACTTCCTGTAGTCTGAAATGTCAGTTGTCTCTTCCCCTAACCCTCCCTATCTCTTTTAGAATCCCTGTATGGTTGTCAATTTACATTATTGACTCCATTGATTAAACCAAATTTTTGTGCACTACTTGCCCACCAATGCGACACCACAGTTTCTCTAGAAACTCCGCCCTTTATTCTTCTGAATTGAAGTTAATTAACATTGTAATTTATGCTTTCAGATTGGAGTGTTAGCCTTTCTTAATGGTGGGGATGAGGGAAAAGCTCTCTACAATGCTTTTGTAACTGGCCAAGTTTGTTATGAAGTGTACAAAAGGCTGACAGTGTCCCAAGCTGACATCCTCAGGGTAGGTTTCACATTGCTTCAGTTTCATGGTTTGGTTTCATGTATATCACTGCTACATTTAATGGCCATGATAAAATGTTAGTGACAGTTACACAGACTGTGTACCAGTCATTCCATGCTCATGTAGTTTTTCTTGCTTATAAAGCTGATATTGCTGCCCAATCCCTGCTTGCTATACTTTGCCCTCAAGCGACATGCCGTCACATATCTCATGAATACAGTGAAACCTCCTGTAAGTGGACACCTTTGGGGCTTAACAAGGTTTTTGTGTACCGGAGGTGTCTACTTGCAGGTCGTTGAAAGACTTAAGGCACCCTATCACGTAGGGTGTATCAGTCATACCTTCTATTGAAATTTGTAAGTGCAGACAACTGTCTCGTAGTGACCACTTCTCATAAGCAGCCACTTTGTAAGTAACCATTTTGTTTCTTAATCAAATACTGGTTCAAAAACTGTCGTTAGCGCTCATTTCTCAAATTTCTTAAGCAACCTTGAGCACGTTTTGGGACAGAAATTCAACAAATTATTTTGTTTTTTGTTTCCCGTAAGCAGACACCCAACATGATCACGTATCATCTTTAGAAAATCATTACTCAAATGTTGCAAAAGTTCAATTTTTTTAGTAGCACTGACTCAGAGTGCCGACAATATAATAGTCTACTTACAAAAAAAGTGACTATAATTAGGTCCGCAGGTAAAGAGAAATTGGTACAGTGATCTGTTTGAAAATGTATACAAAGTTTCAGCAGTAGTATGATAAAATTTTCCAGATGTCATTCCATGTGAAATATACCAGTGTTTTC
>OX419342.1:13738101-13758101 GCA_948470475.1 Galaxea fascicularis
CCTAGGCCCATTGTTATCGAACTTCTTTCAAAACGATCTGACATACGTACATGTAATTACTTTGCATTTCTCCATATACGCGGATGACCATCAAGTGCATGAAACAGTGGGGGACTTGAAAATGGCTAACATCAATCTTATTAGGAATGCCAATAGGGCCTCTGAATGGTATGCTAGCGTCTGTTAAAAGGAAACCTGAGCAAATTTCAGACTATGACTTTAAAGCATAACAGCACAGATAGTAACGTTCCATTACACTTTCAAGAAAGCACCATTGAATCTTCTGACTGTCGTAAGTTGCTAGGAGTCACCATAGAAGAAAAGTTGAATTTTAACACTCACATTAATGAAATATGTAGGAAGGCAAGTCAAAGGGTAGGTGTACTGTTGAGGCTTAAAAAACCTATCCCTACCAATGCTAAATTAACTCTGTATAAATCAGCAATATTGCCTTACTTAACCCTATGGCCACCTGACTTGGCATTTTTATAGTGCTACTGATAAAAGAAAGCTTGAACAGATTCAAGAAAGAGCACTACGTACAGTCTTCCTAGACAAGCAATCAAGCTACCAAGCATTGCTGGATAAAAGTGATCTAACAATGCTTCTGAACAGAAGACTGCAAGATATTGCTGTGAAACACAAACTATACCCCACCAAAATATGCGAGCCGTTTCACATGCATTGCTCCCCCTACAACTCAAGGACGGTACCTACTATTGTTACTGCGCACATATTATGCCCATCACAAATACCTACCACCTTTGCGTGCATGGATGACACAAGGTAGCGCGTGCAATGAACAACTTATTTTCATTCTATGGCACTTCTTCTTCTTCACAAGTGTAAAAAATACATTTTAGATCAGATCCTGACATGATCACTAACGCGTTCTAGCTCTGATTGATAGTATTTTCTTTCTTCTATCACCGTTATTGCAAAATTCAAATTCAGGCATAACTCAAAGTAGCGTCAGCACTAAAGTCTTAACGCGTGCAATCTGGACTTACAAATACTTACATACCAGGGAGGGGAAGGGCAAATTTGTATCGGAAACAAGGGGTTTAAGATGTTAAAAACTAATATAAAGCTTAGAAACACATGGTAACCCCTCCTTTTTATCTTATAGAATGAAAGTGTGAAGCCTGCTTAACACAAGGTTAATTTTTTGTCAGGCGCAAATGATGTTTAGACTACATTTCTGCCAAAATAGACGAGAGCAGTCAGGGTTAATAATAGCTTTGTTGTGATGATTTTGTAATGAAAAGGACAGACTGTACTTTCCATCATACAGTTTGTAATGTATTTTAAAGGTTTTTAAGGAAAATATCTATGAAAAGCATCCAGATTTTAATTTTTTGAAAAAAGTTGTAAGTCTCCATTTTTCCAACTCAACACTTAATTAACTCTGAAAAATACATGGTTACTCCCAATTTTCTTTTCAGATTCCAATAGCCCTTGTTCAGATCTTCTTTTCCCATATAGTCACTAGTCACGCAAAATACCTTCGTGTTAGTAGGCACCATCCTTAAGGGTGGCAGAATTCGCCATTCCCAGATTTAGGACCAAGAAATATGGTAAACAATCCCTCACCTACCTCGGACCAAAGTTGTGGAATAAACTACCAAGTGAAATTAGGACCCTCCCATCATTATTTAGTTTTAACAATCATATCCGTAAATTTGATTTCAGTGTAATGGTAGAAGACAACAATTGTTCCAATTGCATCTGTTGTAATTCTTAATCTTTTTCTTAATAATTTATCCCATTAGTTGATAGTTAATAGGTTTTTAACTATATTATATGGTTTGGCTTTTTTTTAATAGTCCATTAGAAATTAGTTAGTAGGTTATTAATAATTATATTAAGTGTCCCTAATTAGTGGAGGGGTTTTTAACCCCATTGACTAGGTATTCAAGACACGTTAATAAAGTTTAATATGTATGTATGTATGTATCTATGTATATATGTAAGAATTTAGAGCTGTAATCCACTAAGTACAGTATACAAAATGGGCATAATAGTCATCAAAGGAAAGAAGTTACTTCTGTCTTTGCTGCGATTCATACATTCTTCTTTGTAATCCAACATGTCGGCTTTCTTGTGGTTGTTTTTTTTGTTAGCATTTGTACGGAAACGCCGGAAGTGAGTTTCATGGATGATTGTCGACAACCACAAAGATGAACAGACAACATTTTTAGAGTCAGGCCCAAATGTTTGTTACAGGACAGTGTGTATGGTTGTTACTGTCAGTGAAACATTCTGCCAAAGATATGTACATGTATAAGACTCGAAGATGTCTGTCTCTAGAGATCTGATAGCTGGAGTAATGGTTTTCTAGGTGATTGGGTGAAATATGCACAAATATGCTGCCATTAACCATGAACCAGTATTTGTTGAATTTATTGAAAACTGAAATGAAGATATCTATTTTTAGGAGTAAGATGGCAGATTGCTTTTATCCATGAGATTTGATGACTTGTCAGGGGAGACCAGGAGATTTGTTCCACATCTGGGAGATTCCTGGATATTCTGGGAGAGTATGTACTTATACATGTAGGATTAACAGATAACATCCTTTTCAGTAGAACAATATTATTGTATTGTATGAACCTAATCAACATTGACCCCACTGGGGGTCTAGGGGTAGATCCATGGGAATTTGACATTTTGGGGTGGTTGAAAATGAATGTCAAACAACCATTCCTTGACAGCTGCAGCGGTCTCAGAAGAACTGCACTTTCTACCTGGGCTGGATGTACTCTACATTAAAAGTACCATATGGTTGGTTGCTCCCTTTTGTCAAGGCCACTGTCTCAACATCTTCTCAGCAGGTTGTCCATTGATTGACCATGCTCATCATAGTTTGATAGTGATTGAAAAGAACTGTGTTTTAAACTATCACAAATATATAATTATTTTTTTTAGCTCCATCCAGGTTTTTGCATTAAAAAATAAAAAATAAAAAAATTTGTTTTTGTGGTGCTTATGCCATATGATTGTGGGTAATTTAAATTGGTTACTCAAACTGTGTGTCAGATTGTGAACAAGAATTAGAAATCAAAATGTTTCTCCAAAATGGAGAAACATTGTGAGGAAGGCTCAGATAAAACAGAGAAGCAAATCACTATTTTGTGCTTGCTGCAAAGTCACTGCAAGAAGAGGCAGGATACAGTAGCCTTGCTATCTAGAGTGGTTCTAGAGTGGTTCAATGGCAGTGTGAAGCCTGACTGTTCTTACCATGTCTTCTATGTGTTATCAGTGAGAGTACACACACTGACAAATGGAATGTATGTGCTTTATACAGTGTTTTTGACTTTCTTTAACTCATGACATCATTAGTACACCATCCACTGTATAAATATTAATGGAGATTAAAAAAAACTTGAAAGAAAAAAAATGATTGGCTAATTGTCCATTTACACACTCTTTTATTGGAGGAACTGATTGGACTCTTTCCCAAAAATCCATTAGATACTAGCTACAAATAGTGTTACAAGGAAAAAATAATTTGCAGTGTTGTGTTTAACATTGTCATATTTGAAAATGCTGCATAGCATTGGATAAAATTTTAAGCAGATCCTTTGCATCTCTCCATTACTTTAAATCTCGAGACCCCCCTTGGGATCAATACTTGTGTGTTGCAGTCAAGATTCAGGTGTATTATGGGGAACATGCAAGGAGTGTGCTTATCTGAGTGTTGGGACAGACTGTTTTTGTGTTAACAAGTTTGGGTTTACTTTTCAGCTGTGTCAGTAACTTCAATCAGTGGTGCACAAGATGGGAGCCATTTTTGCTAAGAAACTTGTTAATTGGCAGGCCTTACAGGAGAGGTTGGACCTTCAGGCTGTTTATCAACTGATATACCTCTATGAACATAAAGGAGGAAAGCCGCAGCTATGTTCATATGAGAAACAGTATTTAGAGGTTCACCACTCTATTGCAAAACAGGTCACTTATTGTAATCTTTAGACCTTCCATTTTATACAATGTATTTAGACAATGTTCAATACTGTTCATACAATCCTGGTTGGGCCATGAAAATTTGGTTTTGTTAGAGGGGTTAGTTATATCAAAGGGATAGCAAGTGTAATTTAATTCTGACTGTTAACCAACCTCTGTTCACAACTTGAGGCCATTCAGAGTGAACTGAATTACTTTGTGAAACTACAACTACAACCACCAAAACCCACCTACAACCACCTTTAGAAATCTAAAAAAATACATACTGTTTTTATCATTTTGAGGTACTTTAGTGTTAATTTTTGCTCCTTTGTGATCAGTTAGCCTGCATGCACACCAGAAATATTGTGTTCTGTATGTTTGAGAAATTGAGCATTTTGAGTGACAGTGAGTTCAGCATGTAGAGTTCATAGTCCCACAATTTGCTGTCTCAAAAAGGACATGTACTTCTTTGGAAAGAAAAATGCATGGCAACTAAATTCTTGTAATACACCTACAGTGTACCAATAATATTTATAGTACTTTGCGCTGAAGGCATGATAACTGACTGGGCCAGTTGAATCCCTATCTCAATGCTCTTGCCAAGTATTTACTTTGTTTACAGGAAATGAGACACACATGGAACAGAACACAACATTTCTGGTGTGTGTGCAGGCTAATAATAATTGAATTGGATCACAGAGGCCCAAACATTGACACTAAGGTGCCTCAATATGACAAAAACAGTATTCTGAAAAGATTTTTTTTAGATTTCTGAAGGTGTTTGTTGGTGGGTTTAGGTGGTTTTAGGGGCTAAACTACAATACAAGCCTAGGACACTCATTTACAACTGAAAACTCTGGGGAAATCAGTGAATCTATGTTGGAATATGGAATACATGGATCTATAGACACCACTGCTGAAAAGCCAAGAAATATTGACATGCTGAAGAAATCTCTATGAAATGTAAGAACTAGGAGGACACTTGAAAAACCAATGGAGAGAGTAATTGAGAAACCAAGAAAAATATGAACTCTGAAACCTCTGCTGTGAAGTCCAATATGTCTCCATATACTTTCTGTCAACTGCTAAAAATTGCTGGATATCACATAATTTGAATGAACACTGTGTGATATTTTTTACTTAATGTCGCAGTTCCCTCAGGTATTTATATTAATGACAGACTGGAAAATAACAAAACACAAGACATTGTTTGGTATAAGTGGGGACAATCGACGTAGTTACTAAAACATGGAACGACCTAAAACCATCTACAACCACCTACAACCACCTCAAAAAATTCTACAACCACCTCAAAAACATCTACAACCACTCGCAAACAATCTAAAACCATCTAAAACAAGGTATAAATGTCTGAAATAAGGTGAGACGACAACATGTCACGTACATGAAATACGAGAATCGAACAAAACATCCACTTCCCCCCAAAATCTTATTCTCGCTGGTCCCTTGTATCATCAACCATTAAGCCTAACACAAAACTTCCACCGCACTGTCCTCTTATGTTGGGAGGGCTGGATATAAGTTTGATTTTGTTTCCTCTCTCTTGTGAAACTCATTGACAATTTGATTATAATATAAGCAACAACTTAGTGTCTTTTCTGCGTTACAAATACCCCTTTCTTCAAGACTGCCTGCCTACCAACTTTCCCTGATCGCTTTCCAGATGTTTGCACTAGACGAAACTTTTCCAGATTCGTAAGAGTTTCCGTATTCGCTATTCGCAGGAGTTGGGAATTTGAAAAAACAATGCATTTACACTACACATATATAATTCAAGATGACTATTATGACTGTATATAAAGTTCTAAACTTTAATTTTGGGATTCAACGTCTCCGGAAACACAAGCAAACCATGATACATCGTTTTAACCAGTCTCTTCTACTTTCCAATTTTAGCCTCTGACCTCGGCCCATACTTTTCTCTACTAGCCTCTTTTTTTAGTCCTTTTTAGTCACCGGGAAGGTACAAACATGTTTGGTGGATGATAAACAGATGCTAAAAAATTAACTTGTCCTTACAGTACTGTGCAAAAGTAATGAGAGCGAATTTCGACGAATTTCGAGACATTTCGTCACATTTCGACGAAAACCAGCGATTTTTTGAACGAAACGAAATATCGCCGAACTTTCGACGAATTTTCGAAAGCGCTATTGTCTTGTCACTTTCGAAATTTCGAAATTGCATGCGAATGTTCCAGCGAAAATTCGAACGACAATTCGAGAAGATTAGCGAAATTTCGAAGGAAATGTTTCGAAATTTCGAAGAATGCTCAAAGCGTGTTTCAAAGTTTCGAAGAGTGCCGCGAATTTTCAAGGCTGAGGTAAGTTCATTGTACAGTGTAAGAAGGCTTTCGCTTCCTTCGATCAACCCTTTGCATAAACAATTCTATTTGAGACAACAAGGCATCATGTGTTACAAGTTGCGTGACGACACTAGGAACGGCTGTGTAGGGGACTAGTTTTACAGCGGGGGGCAAGTAATAGAATGGTGAATTGTTGAACCAATTCTATGTTTCTCTGAAATCATTCACATTTTCGAACTACTGGTATGCAAGTCAAAGCGCTTTTTGTCTATGAAGAGGATCAAAACATTGCAAGCTTGGCCTTCAGTCAGAGTTAGATTTCAACCAGAAATATGCATGCGTAATCAAGATCATGGAGTATAATCCCGCTTGTTGTCATTACAATTCAGTCCTTGATGGTTAGTCTTGTCTAAAAACAAACGGGCAGTTACTCTACTGAAGCAGAGTGCGGATTAAATCTCTCTAGCTCATTTTTGAAACGCTCTTCAGTCGTGCTGTAAATAAATCAACAAAGCGCGTTTAGTTCCGAGTTATGTATGTCACTGCAATTATAACGTACAGTGTATTTTTAACGACAGTTCACTGCTTCGAAAATTCGAAGAAACAAAAGTTCATTTCTTTGAAATTTCGAAAGCAAGAAAAGTTCGTTACTTCGAAATTTCGAAAGAGTTCGCAGCAACGAAAGTTCGATACTTCGAAATTTCGAAAGAATTCGCATCATTTCACCGCATTTTCTTCGAAATATCGCATTGAGCGACGCGAAATACCGCGCGAATTTTCGATGATATGTCGGCGAAAATTCGCAAGAACAATAGACGAAATTCGTCGAAATTCGCTCTCATTACTTTTGCACAGTACTGTAGGAATGTAATCCGCCACTTCAGAACAAAACAGCAGTGAAGCAGACTCCGAGAGAGAGAGAAACCCTACCTTGTGCTATTATGTAAACAAATGAAACGTGAACCAAACGTGTCACTGGTACCCAGGGTAGAAAAAGCCAAATCAAGTCAGTCTTTCGACTACGAGTTTGTTAATTTATTTTATTATTTTTTGTGACTTGATAGTTCATTTTGTAAAGTTCTTTAAGTCTTAATATACTTAGCATGATCTCATATTTCATTTCGTGACTTAAGCCAATGGTTGATGATACAAGGAACCAGGGAGAATAAGATTTTGGGGGGAAGTGGATGTTTTGTTCGATTCTCGTGTTTCATGTACGTGACATGTTGTCGTCTCACTTTATTTCAAACATTTATACCGGTACCTTGTTTTAGATGGTTTTAGATTGTTTGCGAGTGGTTGTAGATGTTTTTGAGGTGGTTGTAGATGGTTGTAGGTGGTTGTTGAATTTTTTGAGGTGGTTGTAGATGGTTGTAGGTGGTTTTAGGTCGTTCCATGTTTTAGTAACTACGGACAATCGCTCCACAATCGGCATGACAGACAACTTCCATAGTGTGACTAAAGCCTAAACTTATCTCTCTGACACAAACGAAGAACTGCACTGGATTAGACAAGTTGTCAGCCGGTAAAAGCCAAATTAACAATATGAAAATCTAACTCTCCATGGCACTACCTGACGGAAAATATAAAAACGGAGGCAGTGGTTGATGTTTACTGTATATCAGAATCTTTAAAAGATACAGAATTTTTCTTTGTTGATGCAATCTGCAAATTCGTTAGCAATGTCAATTAGAGAAAGTTTGTCTGTTTTTTCATCATGACTGTTTAAATATTGTTAGGTTACTAAATAACTTTTGCTTCATTGTTGAGCGCAACACTCTCAACCCTTGTTCTTGTCCAATCCAGCATGAGTCAGCTTGTAGTGCTGGGGAGATAAGGAGGCTTGAGATAGCTTTAACTACCTACACTCTTTCAACTATAGTATGATACTGGCCAGAGGGTCAGCTTGGCTATATGGTTTTGGTTTTTTCCATTTTTCATAATTGTAATGCACATTTGATCAAATTTTTGCTAATTTGCGCAATATAAGTTAATAAATTATTATTGTTATTCTAATTTATACACTATTTACTTCCCTGAGTTGAATGCGGTTGAAGTGAAATCGTTGGATTCCTCTCTTATTTAAAGGTTAACATCAGTCAGTACCATCTACAGTGTAGGAGATTTCAGTCCATGATAGTGAACGTGAACATTGAGTGATATTGAAGTGTTCGTCAGTTTCTGTACCGTAAAAGCATTGCTCTTCTAGCTTCTAGCAAGTTTGCAATTAAGCAGTATTTGATAATTTTAAACACATTTCCAGGCATTTCAAAGAAAATGAAATCAAAATTTTCCGGGGAATATGTACTATTCACCTTTCAGCCCCCCACTCAAAAACATGCTGACTGCAGGCTCTGATGTACAATAGTGACTTTCATTGAAGTACCCTTGTTATTTTCATTGTTGAAAGATCAAATTAGACCAGTGCAAACATCAAATTATTGATGGTTGTCATCCAGATAATGTCATCTGATTTTCACCAGTTAATATGTTATGTTTTGTTTGATGAAAGCATGCAAAAATCAATCAGTGGGTCATAAACAAATTTTCAAGACCTGAGGCTCCATAAAGGGTCCTGTATCCTGTTAATTCCTGTGGTTGTATCTCTATAATGCAAGGCACTACTGATGACATCATCAAGGGCTTTTCATTCCTTGAAGTAGAAATTGCATGTAAATAAAAGTTGAGCATTTCTTGGCAGGTTTTTCGTCTCCTTTGTAAAAAAAAAAAAGCAGTGACTTCATGCAGAACCTTCGACAAAGTCATGATCACAATGATAAAGGGTGACCAAATGTCTTGAAAAACACTTGTGAGCCTAGCATAAGGCTGCAACCCACAAAAGTGGCAGTATTAAATGGAAAGAACCCTGAGGGGGTAGGGGAGGGGTTCTCTCAGACAAACTATTTGGAAGGGCTGATATTGGCACGTATGATGCAAAATTATACAAATAACTACGTACATGACAAGATTGTATATTTTTTTCACTTTTTGTGCCTTCAGAATTGATCAATGAACCTATTAGACCATTTTATTCTTACTTTGATGTTCAATATCCCAGAATTTCTTTTTAAATATTCTGTACCCCTTTAATTTTTCCAACAAATATCCCATATCCCCATAACCCCTAACAGGACCTCAGAGTTGTTCAATGCTGATGAGTTAGTATTAAGTATAAAATTTGTCACCTCTTGTGTTTATTCAGAAGAAGGACATCATCTACTTTGTGTTCTAGCTGACAGAGTGTCTAGGCAACCTCCACAAGCATATACAGCAAAATGTAGAGCAGCTGAATCAGCACTCATTTTCTTTGTCAATACAGAAATCTTCCATCAATCATCCCCTGGCAGGAAACGGTTAGTAAACAAGCAGTTGAAGTTCCAACTGTGTGTAAAACCAGATATTTCCTCTTGTTGTAGAACTATATTTTTTTATATCTGCATGGAATTAAGACACTTTGTTCATCGTATTTATCTGGTTTGGATTTGGAACCTCATGATGAATTTAATAATGCAACCTAATTAGCTGTATGAGTGTGTCGGCCAGCTGCTGTGTTCTTGTCCTTTAAAGCCAAGAAACTAATGGTTTTCTATTCTTGTGCTTTCGTTGTTTTCTCATAAGATTCAACTTTGTTCCATTGTTTATTCCCAACATCGTCAAAGAATTGAACGCAGTGAAGTACATGTTAGTGTGGTTAGAACTACTGCATGTAATACAATTCAGACACAAATCACGCATGAGCCGGCATGTGTAAATGCAATTTGCTTGTCAGCTCATAGAACTACTTGCTCATGATGAGCTCAAGGAGCTTGGAATTATATTTCATGTGAGAATTTCTGTGGATTGAAAATAATTTAATATGTGATTATCATTTGTTATTTGCAGGTGTTTTCCTTAATGGATTTGCCTCACCTGGCACTTTTATTACCTTTCATCCTGGCTTGGTGGTAGGAAACCTATTTCCATTTATTGACCCAGTGTTTTGGGTTTGTTGCCGGGAAGACATCTTTAATCACATAATTATCTTAATGTACTTTTGTTTGTATGCCTGTCTTGCCTAACCTTGTTAGTGTGCCATATTACTAATTATTGTCTTGATGACTTGCTCTTAAATTGTAACCTCTTCTTGACTATAAATTAAGGTACATCTATCACCACTTTTGTTATTTTGAATGAAATGAAAATTGTGGGTAGACTGTGCAGAGTACTATCTACCTTTCTGTTTGGGTAATTAATTTGGAATTCAGTTCTAAATGCCTGGGTCGATCACTGCAGAAATTGAGGATAGGTTTTCAGGACAGTCAATAAGTTTTGAAGAAGCTGTTACATTATTTGAAATTATCACCCATAACATAAAATTAACCAAGTGTAAGGTGTTGTGCTGCTAATCTACATATTTACCGATAACATGGAGTGAACTCGCAGCCATAACAGGTGTTATGTGTTACGGCCTGTATTGACAGCCCTGGGTTTTATTGTTGTTCTTGCGAGTGGATTTCAACTGATACAGGGATATCTTGACTTCTTAACTCGAACTTGACTTGGTCAATTCCTGAACTTGATTCATAACAGACAGTAATACTTATTCATATGTCATATGTTTTGTCGTTAGTATCTAGCAAAAGATGTTAGAAAAATGCCCAACTATCCAGACATCAGTAAAGATAACTGTTACCTAATGTCACGTTATGATGGCTGTTTGTTGGATGCCAAGGGCCTTAGTACTGATATTCAGGTATTTTCAGTATTACTGCTATACAGTACTAAGCTTTACATTTTTATTTTTAGTCAAACTGACAAATTTATTTCCCTCTTTTAAGTGTGGGACATACATTCTTTTGCTCATGTGGTGCCTTCACTTACACAGGGAATCAAAATACAGTGTAGGTGCCCCCCTCCCCTCCCCTTTGTTACCCTTATTAATTCAAAAGCACTCTTCCCCATTGTGCCTTTATTCTGCCATGCCTTCAAAATTTCATAATCACTCACTGGTCTCTTGTACAAATTTCCATTTCCCCTTAATGACTGTATTCCATAAGCTGAACTGCCCTTTTGTGCAGGATTTGTTGCATACCAATATTATTATCTTCTTCATCAATGAGAGCAAACATAGACTTACACTGTAACAAAATTTTGGTTTTATCAATAGAGTTCTAAAGTATGACGTCACAAAAAATTGAATTGGTGAAATTATGGGATCGGGCACCATTTTCGAATGGAGTATCCTTAAAAAAGGGTCCTTGCCAAAAATTAGCTCTTAATTGTAATCCCCAGCCAAAATATAAAGGATTGAAATTTGATACTGCCCCATATAAATCTCTCCAATTTTGAGTCAGTTCTAAACTGAAGGAACTGAAACAAATTGTGAAGGGTTTGTATGGGATGCCATCAAACTTTGATCCCTTATATCTCTACTGGGAATTACAATTCGGATCTAATTTTTGGGACGAGGGCATCTTTCAGGATGCTCTATAAGATGGCATCATATCCCATAATTTCAAAAAATTTATGTTTGTGACGTCATCACTTTAGCACTTAGGAGTTGATAATGTAAATTGACCAGCATACAGGGATTCTAAAAGCTGATGTTTCAAGCATTAAGCCCTTTGTCAAAGAGGATAATTACACTTATATCCAAAAATTAATGTACAGCTGAGTGAGTCCTTGATTTCATTTTTACCTTAAGTTGGGTTGTAATCTTCAACCATTTTTCATTATATCCATAGCAAGGACCTTGCTATTTGCCCATTTCAAATGCCATACCTAGTAAATAATTTAGGTATGTGCATTTGAAATGAGCAGTTACATTTATGGGAAGCTGGTAAGTGAACATTGTTTTAATCTTTGATGCACAAGTGAAATCATTAGCAGTAAAAGTGAAAAATGCTTAAAATAACTAGAGGGGTGAAGGGTTCTAGTCAAAAAATCCTTCTTTAGAACAAGATGTTCATACAGTGATGTTAATTATTTGATCATTTTAGTTTTTTTTTGTCAATATTATTTCAGTTACCAAATGGAAAGAGAATGGCACATCCATTTGCATTTGGACACATCATCAACCATCCTCCACCAAGTACTGTCATTGTCAATATTGAAACAGAAAATTGCTCTTAAATATATATAATTTTCTTGCTATTATAATTTTCAAAACATCTGTACAATAATTCTCCTTCAATTAAGATGGCTCACATCAGTTTCCAGCACCTTCCAACTTGTATACTTTCATGGATCATTGCTACCAAAATCTTTATAAGTTGCATATCCTTTATAGTGGTATCAAACAAATTCCCAATCATTAATGAACAAGTTATGATTATCTCCCTCTCCATAGGTTACCAAAGCAACACCTACAATTTATTACAAACAACCATAATTTGACTTTAAGCGGTGATAACTCTAGAACAAGTTTGGTGACCCCCTTTTTAATGAAAAGTAATAAGCATTTCAAAATCCAACTTTTAATTAACCCATTGACCACCGTGCCAGCCAAAACCGGCCACACAAGACTCCCATGTTTCAAAATATTGCAGCTTTTTCAATCGCATGAATATTGCCTTAACTGTCAGTTGTGAGCATGAAATGGAATGTCCTTTAAATTTGGATATGCAAGAAATGTAGCGATTTTTACCAAATATGGCCTTTTGAGTTTGGACAAGAACAAAAATGACCGTTTTTAATGTCAAAGAGAAAGGACGAAAATGCCCCTTTTTGCCTTTATGTTTTTTAAAGAAATCATTGTCAAAAAACAAAACTTCAACCATCATAACTAAATTCATAAATTCAGTCCTCGTTCTAGCTTAGAAATGACTTTTTTTGTTCATATTCTTGTCTCGAGCGAAGATACAGCCTTTTGTTCCAGTGCATTCAGGCCTTCCTGCCATTTTCAATATCTCAACCACATTGCATGCTGGGAAATAATGAGAATTTCCTTCCCCAAATTCTTTCACATATACACTCCGACCTACCGCCAAAAGTTTGTCCTTGTGGTGATCTTCAGTGCTCAGAAATTCCAAAATATGTGGCGGTAGGTCGAAAAATTCATCAATAGTCAAGTCCCAAAGGTACTAAGTGTCTGAGCAGCCAAATTCCCAGTTTGTCGAGTAACAAGCCCAATTTGACAACAAAGTACATCACCTTGCTCGGTTCTTTGAGAAAGTGGATTCTTAGCAACTGTCACGCTTAATGATGCTCATCAGGCAGCCACTACAGATGAAAAATGGCTGTAAACTTGGGCCATTCTTGTAACTCCACAGATGAAAAATAGCTATGTCATAATGACGTTTTCAGAACCCTTGAGCCTCCAGTGCCTTAGGACAGCACCACTTTCCATGGTAGGTTCAAATAAAGAGTCGCAAAATGCTATGGATTGTTTATAGGTGCAAAATCACTCCAAAAACTTAAAAACGGCTGGTAGTCAACGGGTTGACAATGGGAGTTGGAATTATTGTCACTTAACACTAAAATTAGGGTTGTTTCCAAGAAGTCATAGTGTTGCTATGGTAATCTTTAATGTCGCAAAAAAAATATAGGCACCAATATGGTGGCCACTGAAGCCATTGGAAACATCAGGAGTTTACTTTTGGCTAAGTTAAAACCTTTCGTCTCTCTGCTAAACTTGAAAATACTTGCATAGATACTTCCCTTAACATATGTTTGTTCAGACCTCCAAAAAGCAAGCTGAATCAACATTTCCATGTACCTGATGTTTTTCAGCAGACATTTCTATGTCATGAGCTGTGAAAAAATCTGAAATTCAAACTGCTCTATTTTCAATACAAAGGACACTACCGAGTTGAAAATGTGCAAGCTGAGATCAAAGCTGATATATATTTAAAATGTCTTTTACCTGATGAAGATAAAAACTGAAAAGTCTGTTTACTTTTTAATTTTAGTTTTTTATGATGTCACATGAAAACCAGGAAATATAGGTAGCAATGATCTATTAAAGTAAAAGTGCTGGAAACTGGTGTGAGCCTCCTTAACATTATACTCACTGGCTGAATTATTTTCCAAAACCAACTGAAAAGTCCTGTTCAAGTATCACACCCATGCCTGGAACAGACTTCTGGCCTATATGCAAATCTACATACATATTGGACTGGCTTCCAGATTAAGATAGATTGACTCTGTGTCACAGGTTCTCTTGCCTTAAATGGCTTCTTTGAAAGGACTGGGACACAGAAAATGTTCCCATTGCAGCCTACATGTATTTTTTCCTTTTTTCAGTCTCCACTCTGTTCCACTAGATAGACTAATAACTCATATGTAATCAGCTTTAGTTCTGAGAGTTATGTCTTTTTTTTTTTCAGGTGGAAAACCAAACATAATGCCTTTTAATTATGATGTTATGGCAAGCTTTCCATCTGATTTGACATACCTTGTTCCAAACAGGTGACTTGCATAAATTTCTGTAAGCTGCAATGAAATCCTTCCATTTAGGAACAGATTGTTTATTTTGTCATGGGAGCAACAGTCAAGGACTGCATGTTGTTGCTGCTTAAGCTGTATTTTATACACAAAAGGTGTGCGAAATGTTGCTTAGTACTTGCTGAGGAGGCAGTAGACCTCAAGGTCACCTGAGTCCTCCAAAATGTATATCATTTCTGTCTAGTGCACGTTATACTAAATGTAAAAAGCCCATTTGAAATTGTGCTTAAAGCTAAAAGTGACCAGTTTATAAAACAAAAACTTTTTGCTAAGCACGAACTAAAGGGGTTGTATAAGAAAATGGCTTATGATTGGGCAACAAGAATTCTATTCTGCAGCTAAAATTGGCAATACAGGCCGTACATGCCTCCCTCTTAAAATGTTCAACAAGATGCCATTGCCATTTCAAAAAGAAATTGTATCTTGTTTCCAAGATGATAATTTTTGTGCCTAGTGCTCGTAGAGCCCAAGGCACCATGTTATCGTGCACACGTGTGTGTCCGTAACTCTGTTTTTTCTCGTATTCTTTCACCAACAACCGGAGACCACTTTCGAGCAATGTTCGTTTCATTTTCGTATCCCGAGAAGTATGGAGTTCCATCCCCGCCAAAAATCAAAGTTGATCACAACATTCACCTTGACAGACCTCAACATCACATTTCACTCTTCAACTTTGTACTTGCCTAGATGTTTACATTACTGAGAAAATTTTTCAACAGTGTATTGTTTTGATCTAGATAACCTAATACTACTTATGGTGCCATTTTGTGTTCATTACATTTCTTTTTTGCAATAGTTAAAGTTAGTGTGTTCACAAGTTACCTTTTCTAGCATGATGTTTCCATTCTCAATGACAAACTCTATTTTGATTGGCCACCCTGAAAGCCAACACCAAAACATAAGAAGTGGAGTGAATTGTAACAAAAAAAGACCAAAAACTTTGATAATTTTTTTGCGTTTAAGTATTTTAAAGTCATTGCTTGAGGGGAGCACAAACCCCACAAGACAAAATGGAATTTTTACTCATCTGTGGTTAGTTGGCTACCATTGGTCTTGAGGCCTGGACAACCTGGCTTATGTGCTGGATTATCACCATCCTCTTGTTGTGTAACAGGTTCACAATAATGATCAGAAAACAACAGTTATGTGGGAGGCAGATGAGGGGAAGTGGGTTGCCTATGTGAGACATTTCTCTTTGCAGATGAGTGCTTTCTGACAGTCACTTGCTTGGCTGGCAAGTGCCCCCTAAATCTACATGTAGTTTCTAACCCTGTGATTTGCAAAACTTTCCAAATTTGAGCAAATTTGATTAGGATATTAGTTTCAGCATTCTATGATCACACCTCATTAAGTGGAGGTGTTGGTTCATGTACTTTGGGCTATTTGTTGGTGACATTTTTACTCTAGGTACTTCCGTGAACCAGGAATCCTTTTCAAAACTGCAGCAGTTATGCGGACAATTGTTTTTGTAGCCACTGACTACATACAGGAGGAAGAGCTCTTTGTCAAGTAAGATTAATTTCCGAGACTAAGTAAAGTTACCTCTATTTTTAAAATAGAATCACTCACAGCCGGAAAATAGGAGCTTGTGGTAGATATGGGTGGGTGAGTCACAAATTAAAATTATTTGTTTTGCAATTTAAAAATTGTTGAAAGCCTTGGTACCAAAAGGTACCAGTGCTTTCAATGGGAGCTCTGGTCGTTATTCTGTTGAAAGTCAGTGGGTATTTTACCATGTTCAAGTCGGAAATTCAGTAAAAATTCTCCTGGGCTTCTCATATTACTCTCATTGGCGGGTGCTGTTCTGAGGTAGCCACCTACTTCAAATCTTATTGAAAGCACTGAGGTGCTGGTGATTATGTAGTCTTACAACCCAAATTTCTCTCTAGTTCGCACTCTTTTGGCTATCATGTCAGAAGCATTGGTTTACATTAAAATTTTGTGATTTGAAGGCTAAATATCAGAAAATTATCATATGACTTAACAATAAGCCTGAAACCAGACCAACTGAAGTGATGGAATAGTGATTTCTTTTGAAAGCCTAACATGCATCAGGTTCATTACATTCTAGCCTTTTTGCCAGAAGATATGTTTGCAAAATGATTACCACTCTGTTGGCCAATGTAATTTAGAGTGAATTACTATAATGATTCAATTTAATGCCCTCCTTCCAATAAGCGCCCCTCTTTGAATAGGTTTCTTTTTTAAAAGAATCCCTTTACTAATAATTACCCCCCCCCCTTTCCAATTAAAATGAGCACCCTCTGTTCCCATGAGTGCAGTAAGTTTGATGATTGTAAATGAAAGATCTCTTCAGTTTTATTTTGGTGAAAATGTTGTTTTCTCGAATAAGCATCCCCTCTACAATAAGCACCTCCCTTAAGCTACCGAAAGTAAACAAGTGCCCCAGCAGGGTTGGACATTAGCACTCGCCCGCCCACCCAGGCGAGTGTCTAAAGTGTTGGGCGAGTGCAAATCATCAATCACTCACCTGTTTAGCGAGTGCAATTTGTCACCAAGAAATTATTTAAATAATTACATGTCATTTTGCCAAGAAAATCCATAAACATAAACTGTCCATTTCTATTTTGCAAAGTTTTACATTCCGAACTGTCTAATGAATTGGCGCTGAAAGGCAACATAATATGGCCTCCTCCTAGTGATAATTACATAATACATGTACTTGTACAAAGTGATACTGCTGGTCACTATCAAGGCATCAGTGATCACCGCTCCCGAGAAGAATAGGCATGTTTACTCACAAACTGCAGGGATCTCACAAAGATTCATCAATAAAAAAAACTATTTGAACTTTTGGGCGAGTGCATTTTGAGGGTCACTTGCCTGAATGGTGAGTGCTCTCAGAATTTAGTGTCCAACCCTGGCCCAGGTGCTAAATTGAATAATTACAGTAGAAGAAATTTCGATTTCAAGGCCATATTGTCACTAATGTCCATTTTAAATAATTGTTTTACTGCTTCTTGCTTCACAGTTTATACCCATTCCATAAGACTACTGCATATTGTACTTCTTTTACACTTTTGGCACCAATTCTCTCTAATGTCATGCTCAGTATTACACTGTGCAGAGGACATGCTGAACTTGGCCAAAATACACAAATTATTTCATAAGTATGAGATTCTCACAGGCCTCTAGCTTGCAAAAGCTTTGACCCCAATAAAAAGTAAATGGTTAATGGTAGCTGTGCAATACATGTAAATACGCAGAATGGATCTTGTGAAATCCTGCACAACAAGTTCATTCTTTTCTTTAGTTTGCAAGGCCAGTGTAGATGGTGCAGCATTTTGCATGGATTTACTAACCTACACATCAGGATAAAATATATTAATGATGAATGTATGTACATTGGTTGTGAATATCTCACCATGAAGGTTTTTCCTTCACTTCTACAGTTACCGTCTGAACCCCTCAAATGATCTACCTGACTGGTATACTCCTGTAGACTTGGAGCAAGATAAACGGCGTTGGAATACAGATTAGCCAAGGATACAACAGTGAAAAAGCAGTACAGATCATACTCTTTGAGTCTTATTCAAGGTCTCGATAGACAAAAAAGTATCATTTATTGGCATTGACTCCAAGTAAACTTTAAAATAAAAATCAACACTTGTGGATCAAAATATACATTATTAAAGAAAAACAGGAATTTTTGGCACTTACTATGACTGATCTTATTTCAGAGCTAGTACAGTAACTATGAACTCTTTAACATTAGAGTTACCCTGAAGTTCCATGACCACTGCTTTTGTATTTAAAAGATGTACATTCTCTGTATTTCTGTATTCTGATCACTCAAGGAGCAACATATGAAATAAGAGATTACCTGCTAACTTTGAATGAGAACTTGTCCTCTAACCTTCAATTGACTGGTAGCTATGCATTTGTTTTAATCAACTGAGCTATCAAGCATATTCCAGACAAATTCCTTTTATTGGATTACTGATTGTCAACTTAGAATGATTAGATTTTCAGTATGTTATTGTCATTTTTCACAGTTAAAAAACCTCATACTTAGAAACTATTTACTTTGTGACTATGCTAATTTATTGTAATTTTGAAAATTAAAGCAAACTTACTAATAGTTAGTCATGTGTCAGAAATACATAAAAGATATCCCATCTGGGGCTTGGATTTTTTTTCGAGTTCCCATTTGAAGATGCTAAAATATCTTTCATGTATTATTAATACTTAAATATTATTATGAATTTGCTGTCCATTGGTAAACATTCATACCCTGAAACTGAAACTGTGTTGCTATTTCAAAATCTTACTGTTCATTACCCCCTTGACAACCCTTGGTCTTCGTACTGCATGCAAACACTCTTTGTTCTTGGACTGAATGAGAAATCCTCAACAGACCTGTAGCAATTCTGTTCAGAAAATGCATTTCCTTTACATTCCCTCTACTGGTCTTTTGATGACTGTCCATCTGCTGGTTTGAATCCTTCTGTGTTTAGTTTCCTCTTGTATTCATCATAAACTCTTTTCTTTGCAAAATAATTAACCTGAAATGTAAAAGGGAGATGACTGTTCATAAACTAGACAAACCATTTGGGCAATCATTATTTTCTAATCAGCATTAATCAGGACTCACCAACAGACATTTCAGGAGAACATGTGCCAAAAGTAAAAATACCCACCCCTCAAGTGGCTAGATCATACCAACAGTTCAAATGCCATGGTGTACAGTAAGTATTTTTCAAGAATTGATGTATAGAGAGGTAAAACACAGGTTTAAATCAAATTTGTGGTAGGATGGAGCACTCATTGCCAGTTCATCCATGAGCATTTGTAACTATTTGGCCAAGTGTCACGTCTGCCTCATTTTACTGGGCCATCCATTGACAAGGTTTGCTGCTGCCACCGTTAATACATTATGCCTCATTGTTCATGGTGTGTCACTGTGGCAGCAACACATGTAAGGGCAACAGCAGTCAGCCTTAACCAAGCAGCTTCAATAAGTCTTACTGAAGCTGCTTGGTTAAGGCTGACTACAGGAGTAATGCCTTTAAAAGGCACCAGTGAAGTTGTATACCAGTCTTTCATATGATTAGCACAAGAATGTAATGTGCTGTGCAGAAATAGTAATATCTATTTTCTCCTTGGTTCCCATAAAATATAAAATTGCAGGCCCGTAGGGAAGGGGGTGTGACGGAGGTCTGACTCTAGCTGGAGTAGATTGAAAACGAAGTTTTAATCAAGTCTCCATCCCATGAACAGTCACCGATAAACCAAAGTTAAATATTGTAATTTGGACTGAAACACTGCGTAAAAATTCTGTATTCC
>OX419342.1:13765601-13800601 GCA_948470475.1 Galaxea fascicularis
GAAATTCAGGGTAAATTGATTTTAACTTAGGCTGAAATCAATTTCTGTTGTCTCTTTATGAATAACTAAAGTTAGGAGACAAAGGAAATCAATTTCAACCCAGCTTACAATCAATTTAAGCTAAATTTTCATTTTGTCCTACAACATATGCAGTGACTGAGAGTTGCAATTATTATCTTTCAACAAGAAGAACATGCATTATATAAAGTTTGACCTATCTGTTGTACTTACATGTATTTGATCTTGTATTTCAAATATGGAGATATTATTTATCAGGACTACACAATATAGGCATATTTTTATTGCCCAGTTTAGTATTAAATCAAATTAAATTTATTGTTCTGTCCTTAAGGAAAGCAATTTACCTGGCTTGGGTTTGGCAATATAAAACAGTACAGTGATTAGTTTGGTTAAGCTTTGTAATTAAATTTATTGTTCTTTCCTTAAAGTCAGAGGTAAAACACATAAGAGAAACAATTCATCTGGTTTGGTTTTGGTATATGTAAAACTCTACAGGGAAGTTTTGTGACTGATTTGTGAACTTCGTTATTATTAAATATTGTTTTTAAAGAAATATTACAGCTGGCGGAAATGGAAGTTTTATTTATTGGTGTTTACTAAAAAGTGACACTCAATAACAGTTTTCATAGTAAAAATAGAGTTGTATGTTGCACCATATGAGAAGCATTTTATTTGTACAAAATACTACATTAGAAGGAAAAAGTTGATTGTGCAATTATGTAAATGTTTTGAGCTATTAATGCGTTAATGTGAAGGAAAAAACAATACAGATTGTAAGTTGATGTTTTTGTTTAAAACATCAAGAATGATGCTTGGGAAATGACTTGTTGTATAAGTATTCAGGTGGAAAAAAATGAAGTTATGAAGAGTCAATCAACCTGTAAATTGAGTTAAATTAATTTTCTTTGAAGGTTATGCATCATCTGCATCAAATTATCAAATTTGAACAAATTTGAAATTGAAGTTGTGAATTGCAAGTATTCATGCTGAGATTGAATGTGTCAGTAATACATTGTTCCATTTTCAGATATTGAGGACTTGACACATAAGACTGGGAATTTCAAACAGTTTGCAGTTTTTGTCAACATGCTTGAAAGTGCTCTGTCAAAAGTAAGTTGTTTTAAACTTCATTGGACAGATGTTGTCTAAAGGCAGGGTTTTTTGTGAGTGGAGGTCACTGATGTGGCAGTGTTTTATATTTCACAGAACAGTACTTCTGTATCAGTGGACCTCTTAACATATGGTGACCTTGAATCACTGCGTAACCAACAGCACCACAGACCTGGCTTTGGAACACAGCATGTCCCTGGTGCCAAAGCAAGATCACAACTGCACTCCAAAAGATACCTTATTATGACATATACTGTCGAGTTTGATAGGTTAGCAATAGAAAAGAATTTTCTTGCTTGATAACAATATGATATTGACTTTTTACCATCTGTAGGTAACTTACAGACTCCTCACAAAAAGCTTTTGACGGCAAGAGGCCACAATTCTCTTTCAGAATACACTATCCACTACCTTTGCCTTATGTGGGAAAACCAGATCCAGTGCAGTTACAAGAAACAATTAGGAAACTAAGGGAAGAAAACCAATGCCTTAAAGAGCAGGTATTTGACAGACTACTAATACCATAGGTAGTCCAAGCTCTGAAGTCTGTGTTGATCTTTGTAATGTAAACACCAACGTAATGGTGAAATTATAAGGCTTTGTATGGGGGAAAAATGTTTGAGATTTGAAGGGAAAATGAGAAAAGATTTTCAACAAACACTTCCCACCTTAACTCCTTAGTGGCACTCTTTGTGTCCTGTGTGGTTCTTGGGCTGATTTGAAAGGATTTGGTGGAGTTTCAGTTCCAACAGTCTCTTAGACAAAGCCTTATAATAGCCTTATACCAGCCTTAGCATAACAGCATAAACAGCATAAACATTTTTCGTTTTCCACCATTACGCTGGTGTTTACATTACAAAGGTCAACACAGACCTTAGAGCTTGGGGTACCTGTGCTAATACATGTTACACCATTTTTCACCATTACGCTGGTGTTTACATTACAAAGGTCAACACAGACCTTAGAGCTTGGGGTACCTGTGCTAATACATGTTACACCATTTGTATAAGGGCTTGGGCTTTAATGATTTAATGGATTACTTATATTTCCTATATCTCAGCATTAACATTTTTCATTTTCCACATCATATCATCAATAAGTGCAAGTGAAAAATTTGTATTGGCTTTAGTGAATCCAACGTGTGCACTAGCCACTGGGATGGTACACAGACCTTCGGGCTTGGGATACCTGTGCTAATACATGTTACACCATTTGTATAAGGGCTTGGGCTTTGATGATTTAATGGATTACTTATATTTCCTATATCTCAGCATTAACATTTTTCATTTTCCACATCATATCATCAATAAGTGCAAGTGAATCAAACATGTGCACTAGCCACTGGGATGGTAAGTCTTTCGAGCCCTGACATTCAGTTGGTGGAAGGTAAGCACTCTCACCACTGCATCATCCCTGCTCCCTAGCAAGGCATGTGCAACAATCCCATCATCTAAATATTGCTCTTTATAATACTGAGTTCACCCACTGGTGCAAGAACAAGTCAACCATTTCAAATGTTACTTGCACCACCCAACCTTGGAGTCTGTTGAGAACTAGCAATAAGCAATAAAAATGTTTTAATATTTGATATCTGGAGCCAGTCTCTTGAAAACAGTGGAACAGGGTTCGAGACTAAATTTTCAGCTTACTATCCCAGTGGCTAGTGCACACTTTTGATTCACTAGCCAAAACAAGACTTTCACTAGCCAGACTTGTTTCTTAGTTATTTTATTTTTCATCCTGTCAAGCAGTTTCTAACCACAATACTGAAAGATCTGAACGTATCAGCTTTTTAGAAATACATGTAGGTTTGTCTTATCTTTAAAAGTTTTATGATGAGTTTATTAACACTGACAGTAGTTTGAATTTTAAGGAATTTGAACAAGTTAAATAAATGCTACCCTGTGTGAAGCTTACAGTATACAGTACAGCTCAAAGGTATTTGACCAACGGACGCGCAAAACACACACACGTTTTTTCCGTTGACACGTTTGAAAGCGCGTCATTGAAGCACGCTTTCTCTTTTGTTATTCACTGCTTAATGCTTCCTTTGTCCAGCTTTGTTTCCACAAACAAAAGATAAATAATGCTCCCAAACCGCTTAATATATTTTTTAACAGAAAGCTGAACAGAATTGAAGATGCTATTTCTTTTTACGTGTTTTCGCGGACAACATACAGTTCCGCAGTCAAAATATACATTCCGGACGAAGGTTAAACACATAAAATATCCCTTGCTTGGCAAAACTTTCCCAATCTCGGACTGTTGGCTGTTTTTAATGTCCAAGCATTGAACGAGCTTTTAAATAATGACTTTGACTGTTAGAGTTGATTTCCTTGTAAACGGGTCTCCAGTAGCGTAAATATATTCATCATGCAGCAGTTTCACTTTCAATTCACGGGCACTTGCGTTGAATATGTGCGTAGCGGATCTAGCTGAAATGTTTCGACCAGTTTGACTTCAATTTGAAAAGAAATAAAATCATTCAAAATGAAAATCACAAGGATTTTTAGTTTGTACTACCGTTAACTTTCCCATGACATTTTATGCCCATTCCCAGTGCTTAGCAGCTGATTTAAAATTTGGGTCTGCAGTTACTCGAATTTCACTCCAAATACTATAAATTGTTTACGGTGACTGTTTTCCAGCGACGAACTGAAGCAAGACATTGATGAGTAGCACAGTCATGACTCCATTTTGCGTTACATAAGCGAAAAACCTTTAAAATGCTAAAATGCTTTATTCATTGTTTCTCTGCGTCTACTTTAGCTTTTAATGTTTGCTTCAAGCAATATTCATGAAAAACTACAGTTATTTGATTTGAAAAGCAGTTTTTCTATTTACCCATAATCCTTTGTGGGCGTGGTCAATTTTTAGATTCTGGCCTTTTTTTCTAAAATAAAGCATTATTTACAAGCAAAAAAGTTATAATTCTACATATTTAGGGTAAATACATGTTTGTTTTGATATTTAGGGCTGCTATGTTCTGATTCTAAGCAAACGTTTCTACATCTTTTTTGTTCAACACTCAGCTGTCTTACAACGAAGCAATGATTTCTCCATGCTGAATAAGGGAGAGTTTGTAGATTGGCTTCTTGTTGCACTTTTTTTACTGTAAGGTCACTACAGATATGTCTCACAGTTGCTGGAAACACTGCTGCAACTCTTTTAGTATCTAGCGTGTAAGTCATGTCATGAATGTTATCACGCAAATAGAAGTGGCCTTTCAACACCTCGCTTCCCCTAGGCCAGGTTTTTCATATCTTCTTTCCTTCACTCTTTCGATTATTTTCTGCTTATTTTTTCTCTTCGCTCCTGGGCCGCTTTCTTGCGCGAAACCGTAGACCGACTTTTTTTCTTTTGTCTCCATACTTGACTTGTTAACCCCCGCATTCTCTCAAAACACGTGCTTTGCTGATTCTAGCCCTTAAGAATCCGTTGAGACCCCCCGATTGTTTGTCACAAAAACGAAGCAAAACGTTTTAACTGCACCGAAATACGTCTGCGTTCGTAGGCTAGAGTACCCTGGGTGCCAGAGGTTTTTTTCTCGTTAGGGGCGACAGAATTGAGCGGCGAAGCCGCGAAGGCGAGAAATTGCTTCTCGATTTGTATTTTGACTTTAAACTTTGACACATCGTCGATCACATACAGCCCATTCATTTCACATATTTTATTTTGTATTTTGAGACATGTGCCAAGCGGTATCGATAGAAAATGCCTTTCAAAAAAAAATGTGAAGCGTTACAACGAAGGGTCGGTATAAACATCTAGTTTTTCAAGAACTTCTAATAAAGAAAAGTATCTGGAAGTTTTTGTGTGTGTGTGTGCCTTTGTTATTCTGATTTGTAACCAGAATTTGGTAAGATTTGTGTGTTTGTAAGTGGAGAAATTATTCAAAATACACTCGCGCAGCCATTGTCTGTGTTACGCGTTACACGTACATTTAGTCATATTTTTTGGAAACATAATTTTTTCCAGGTTTATTTTAAAGCGGATACAACTTTTTATTATTTGTATATCAAGAAGACCTATTTGCATGATATGGGAAAATTTTTCAGGGTGAAATAGTCTTTACAAGCCGAGATATTGCAATTAATAAGAAAGTACCCCTAGAATGTAGTCATGACCGTGCTACTCATCATTGTTCAATCCACAACTATGGGTCAAATTTGGTTTGAAAGGAAATATACTGGGAACTGAAATAGTTAACTATTACCTTACGGCAATGTAAGTAGAATAAGCGCTGTTGGCACAGGGGAACAGTGGGCACAGAGGAACGGTGGGCACAGGGGAACAGCAGGTGCAGAGGAACAGTGGGAACAGAAGGAACAGGGGAACAGTAGGCACAGAGGAACAGAAGGAACAGGGGAACTGTAGGCACAGAGGAACAGAAGGAACAGGGGAACTGTAGGCACAGAGGAACAGAAGGAACAGGGGAACAGTAGGCACAGAGGAACAGAAGGAACAGGGGAACTGTAGGCACAGAGGAACAGAAGGAACAGGGGAACTGTAGGCACAGAGGAACAGAAGGAACAGGGGAACAGTAGGCACAGAGGAACAGAAGGAATAGGGGAACAGTAAGCACAGAGGAACAGAAGGAACAGGGGAACAGTAGGCACAGAGGAACAGAAGGAACAGGGGAACAGTAGGCACAGAGGAACAGAAGGAACAGGGGAACAGTAGGCACAGAGGAACAGAAGGAACAGGGGAACTGTAGGCACAGAGGAACAGAAGGAATAGGGGAACAGTAAGCACAGAGGAACAGAAGGAACAGGGGAACAGTGGGCACAGAGGAACAGAAGGAACAGGGGAACAGTAGGCACAGAGGAACAGTGGGCACACAGGAACAGTGGGTACACAGGTACAGAGGAACAGTGGGTACAGAGGTACAGTGGACATAGAGGACCAATGGGCAAAGAGGAACAGAGGGCACAGAGGTACAGTGGACAGTCAGAGGAACAGTGGGCACAGAGGAACAGTAGGCACAGAGGTACAGTGGGCATAGAGGAACAGTAGGCACAGAGGAACAGTGAGCACAGAGAAACAGTAGGTACAGAGGAACAGTGGGCACTGAGGAACAGAGGGCACAGAGGTACAGTGGGTGCAGAGGAACAGTGGACAAAGAGGAACAGTGGGCACAGAGGAACAGTAGGCACAGGAACAGTGGGGGCTGAGGACCAGTGGGTAGACAGCAGTAGTCACAGAGGAACAGTGTGTACAGAGGAACAGTCATCACAGAGGAACAGTGGGCACAGGGAACAGTGGGCACTGAGGAACAGTGGGCCTAAACTGAGACATTCGGGTTGCCATGATCATCATCGCTATCCATGCCTAACAGAACTGCAGCCTCATGCATGAGGTTCAAAACTGCCTCTCCAGATGGAATGTGATCCACTTAATGAACCACTGCACTGCACAACCAATCAAGACGAAATCATATTAAATCGGTCTCGCCAAAACTTCTTTGTTCCACTGACAGGATGAGGTCTTTCACGCATTTGCACAGTTCGCTAGATATTGACTCCGCCGCCATGTTGAAAAGCCGGGAAATTTCTCGGCCCTGGCGTGCGTTTCTCGAAACTCCCGAAGCTTTTCGGGTCTATTTCGGGTGCCATAATGTCTCATGTATCTGTAAAACGATGACGTTTCCAGGCATGAAAATTTGCAACAAATTTCCACTTTCCTATCTTGAAATCATGGTAAAAGCCCAGCTTTTTAGAATCAGCGGATCGCGGTTTTAGAAAAGGCTTTTCGGGCCCGAAAAGTTTACGGGACTTTCGAGAAACGGGCCCCTGGGGGCTGTTTCTCGAAGCTCCCGGTAATTACCGGGCCCGTTAAGCAGTTTTGTTTTCCATAATATGGGAGTTTCAAAAGTTTTGAAAATTATACAGTAAAGTTATCAGCTAAAGAAACAAAATGGACTTCATTAGAGGTCAAATCAATCCCTACTTTTATTGAGATTTTGAGTTCAAAATATGGTTTGCGGGCCCGTTAAGTTACCGGGACTTTCGAGAAACGGGCCCCAGGGTTCCTCGTTGTTCTCCCACTGCGAAGACACCGGTTCATTTTAGCCGAACATAATTCGCGGAGCACAATTCGAATTTACATTGTCAAAACACAATTCAGAAGCCCCCCGAACATAATTTGAAGATGGAAAACATAATTTGAATTCCCAAAACATAATTCAGCGAATTGCTGAACATAATTCGAAAAAGGGAAACATGATCTACATTGTCAAAACATAATTCAGAAGACTTACCGAACATAATTTATTACTTCATTATAACCAAATTGAATATTGTTAATGACCCTAATAACCCTTTATACTCTGTCTCCTTTAATAAAGTATTATTAGTTTTCATATAATTGTGTTTAAGTATTAACTTTTTTCCAGCTTTTCTTCTCATATTGTATCCTTCCATTTGATATTGTAATTGTATCCGTCATCATGTTCTTATTTTCTGAGGAGACCTAATTAATATAAGCTACATAGTTTCCTTTAGGTCTTCTCGCCATTGTTAAATCTATTCCTTCTATATATATATTTTTTGTTTTCATTATATTTTTGGTGTGGAGAAAAAAATAAATAAATAAATGCAAATTTGCACCATTTGCCGTTGTTTACATCTTGTTTCCTGAGGAATGCGTAAAATCTTTGAAATAGGCCATATTCGTATTCCTCGGTATTGAACTGAATCTAGCACGAAGTGGAGGATCTTGCGGGGGAATCTTTTCATATGTAAATGTATTCCCCCGCAAGAGCCTCCACTTCATGCTAGATCCAGTTCAATACCGAGAATACGAATGTGGCCTATTACAGTGGTCGTAGCCAAAAAATGTGCATTTGAAAAGAGCATCAATAGTAACAGTTCAATCGCCACTTTGACTGGTCCCTCAGATGGGGCTTAGCTTAAAATTTAGATAAATGTGTAGTTATTAGAATAACTAGAAAACGAAACAGCTTTATTCCGTCTCTTGCTATTAGTCCTTATGAAGCCAGAGGACATCCCCTGGTGGTCGTTTCCTCACAAAAAGATCTCAAAGTTATTGTCACAGACAAACTTACATGGAGCTCTCACATTGAATGCGTTGTGGCCCAAGCCAACCGGATGCTGGGTTTTCTCCGTCGGAATTGTACTGACATTGGGACCAATGGCAAAAGAACACTATATCTTTCCTTTGTGCGTTCCCACTTAGGCTATGCTAGTGAGGTTTGGGCCCCTCAAACTACCGTCCATCACTTGCGTATTCTAGAGGGTGTGCAACGGCGGGCAACTCGTTTCATTTTAAACTATAGTTATAAAGTGTGGGAAAGACCCGACTAGAAGTCCCGCATAAAAATGCTAAAATTGTTACCATTATGTTATTGGCACGAATATCGTTATATCTGCTTTTTCTATAAGTGCCTGCATAAGTACTACAATATCAATGTTAACGAATATATCATTATATTCACTGGTTGTACTACGAATGCCAACAATTCTAATTTACGACCTAATCGTGTCCGTACCTCCTTATTTGATGACTCGTTTTTCAATCGTATTATTCCTTTATGGAACAATATTCCGTTTGATATTCGTGAAACCAAAGCTCTCTCTACCTTTAAAGACCGCTTATTTAACTACTTCTTCAATAAATTTATCGCTAACTTTGATACTTCTAGAATTCGAACATGGGAGACAGTCTGCCCTCATTGTCGCTCAATTAATAGAAGGAACTGTTGTTAATAATTATTATTATACATTGGTGTCACCAGCTCGATTTGATTGGCTATAAGCACGCAGCTAATTCTTGCCAGCTCTGTTTCTCTTACGTCATACCTACAGACAATAGTTTTTATATATGTAGAATTGACGTCATACCTACAGACAATAGTTTTCAACTAATACACTAACCAGCAGTTTGATCAGTTTTGTTATGGCGGAGTCGCCAGTGGAGCTCAGGAATATGCATAATAAAACAATTATTGGATTCGGTTTTCGCATGATAGCGATAATTATCAAGGCCTCAGTTTGTGTTATCCGCCTCAGCCTTCGGCCTCGGCAGATAACACAAACTTTGGCCTTGATAATTATCGCTATCATGCGAAAACCGAATCCAATAATTCTTAAGTCCTTGTTTATGTATGTTTTAGTATAAGTATATAGTTATGGGGCCGACCTCGCTGGGACTTCGAGTCCGTTCGTTAGTCCCTCATTTAGTGTTTCTTTTTTGTGATGTCTTATTCACTAAATGGAAGCTACTATAAAACAAAAAATAAATAAACTTATTTGAAATTCATGCAAGCGGTCGGGAGGGGTTTGGATTTCTGATTTTCTGCCATAAGGTATTATTTTATTGGTGCGGTTGAAACATGACAAAAGTTGTCGTGTTATCAAACAATGAACCCAAGAACAATGGGCAAGCTCATTCATACTAATCAGTTCTGCTGCAAGTGCGCTTTTGAAGCGTGTTAGATAAACGGACTCGCATTAACGCATTTCCAACTGATGCATTTGAAGTACGTTAACGTGGACGCTTACCTTTGAGCTGTACTGTACTATCTTAAACAACTTAAAAGTGCAAAGACGGTAAATGTTTTTAAAATTAGTTAACTCTCTTTCTAGCTTATGAAAGGTTCAAGAACAGCAGGACTGACTCATCTTCAAAAGGAGTAAGTTTTTTTGAGCTTACAATGTACCTGATTATCAGAGGTATGAAAGATGCAACGTTTGTGTAAACGTTTGTTCTATTTTGTGGTTTAGAAATGACAAGTTGACCAACGAAAAAATGGAAATAGAAAAGAAGTTGGAGACATTTCAACGTGAGATGAAACATGTTTCTAAAGTAAATACAGCCAAGGAAATAAGAGTGTTAAAGAAAGTTGTGCAAAATCTTGAGGTAGGTATAAGTCACATCTCAGTACTACAGACATCGTCCTTCTGGGGTTTATAAAATTAGCCTCATTCATTTCAAATGTTATTGTGGATTATTAAAATGGTAAAGTGACTAGGTATGTAAGGTCAAAGATAAGCCCTGTTACTGCATTCCCAATTTTAACATTTGCATTCCCTCATGGATAACTACATTTCCTGTCCTCTTGCATACCAATGTTCCCTTGGACTTCCTGCATACTTATAAGTGTTCAGTTATCATGTCACCTTATCAGTGAAACCTAGGTAAATGAAAATGTTTCTCTATGATGATAATTCTTTGAACAGAGAAAAAAAATGGTGCAAAAGTTTCTTATTTCCTCAAAACAAGCCTTGAAAAATTTATTTGCAATTTCTAATTTGGCCTGCAGATTGTCGGACTAGTGTAGTTTACGCTCTCAAAGTTTTAGTTATGAAGTGTCCGACTAAATTTCAAGATAATTGAGCTGTTTTAATTATTGAGCGGCGTTGCGTTACCATTGCTATGGTAACAGCTGTCATTTGTAAACCGACGAGAAGATAAACTTACATAATAAAGTGGAGTACAATCGTCCGGGTGAGTGTACCGGTAGTCCTGAGAAGGACTGTTTTTGGTGACATTGACTGACGTTTCGACAACCTGAGCAGAAGTCATCATCAGAGTCAAATGACTTGTGTAACGTCAGTAGATGGTATACATACTCTGATGCGATTGGTCGACTTCGTTGACCAATCACATCAACGACCAAGCCAAAAACTGCTGCAGGCCTCCTTAAAGTTTCTGGATCAGTGTGTTTCACTATGTGACAATCAGGTGAAAAAATAAAGCCATCTGTTACATGGTTACAATCAACAGGAATTTAATGTGCTCGTATTGGACAAATCTTATAACCATCACCCCAAGTTCTTCTCTGCTGGATGAAATTGTGCCGATGCAGTCATCAATGTAGCAACCATAGAGTTCAGGTTTGGGGCCGTTGTACAGATCGTTTTCACATGACATCACGGAAGCCATGTTGGTGCACAAGGCTAGCCCTCTGGGAATTGAACTCTATTTTTATGCAGATACTTTCTTTTGTTTCATTGAACCAATATGGCCGCTGATAATGTGACTGAAAATGATCTGTTGATTGAAGAATTGCTGTTCAACATATCCTACAAAAAGATTGGCATAGCTAGGTCCCATTATTGTGCTCATTGCTACACCATTAATTTGTTTGTAATAGTTACCAGCAAATGAAAAACTGTTAAGCGTTAAAACTAGTTCGGTAGTGTTTCCGAGCTTGGTTCTTTGACAGTGTGTTGATCAAAAACGTGTTTTAAAATTGCTTGAAGACCTTTGCCATTTGGATACCCTGGGTTCCAGAGGATATTTTTTTCTTATCGATACTGATGGTTCGCGGCGAAGCCGCGTTAACGAGGCGCAAAGCGCCGAGGAGAAAAAAATAACCTCTGGTCACAGGAGTACTCAACCTCATTTCCATGCGAGAAATCAGTTCAGAATTTGAACTAGTTCGTTGATTGGTTCTTCAAAGGAAACAACAATTGTGATTGGCTTACGAAAAGCGTGGTTTCCCAGCCGACATGAAATGAGAGCTACGATTGGCTTAGTAAAAGCGTGGTTTCCCAGGCGACAGCACAGCAAGGAAATGAGTTTCATCATTCGTGTGACCAGAGGTTATTTTTTTCCTTTCGGCGCTTGGCGCCGCGTAATTTCCCACAACCAAACGAAAAAAATAACCTCTGGCACCCAGGGTACCATTTGGAATGACTGTGTTTAGAGATGTAATGTAATATTTGTCTCCTAACCGTAATTATTCATGAATTGTGATTAATTAGCGTTAGGAGACAAAGCAAATTGACAATGAAACTAGGTTGAAGTCATTTTCACCAGAATTTCATTTTAACCAACAACTGGTTTGATGCTACTCTGGTTTGAAAATTGATGAATGTAACTTAAAAAATTACAATTCACGACCCAATTTACAAATCACGACCCCATTCAGTTTGGGTCGTGAATTGTAACTTTTTAAGTTACATTCATCAATTTTCAAACCAGAGTAGCATCAAATCATGTCTGATTGTCCACCTGGTTGCAGTGTGAACTTGAACATAACATAGACATTCTCCCGTCCTATGACTACCTCACGGCCTGGTGACACATTTCATTAGGAGAGTCCCTTTGGACTACATCAAAGATTTCCTGTTTCCTAAGAAACATATTGAATTATGCAGAAAAGGTCACACAGTCAGATTCTGGGAAATGGGTAATGTACTTGAAGCCATTTGTTCTTCTAGAAACATGTAAAAATAAAATATGCTCTTATGGTACAATTAAATTGCAGTCGATATTACATACTGACGTAATTGAAGGTATTATGCCCAGAATTCATTCTGGAGATATGTTTAAATTACCTATGATCAGAAACATAAGATCATGAATGTATTCCATGTGATCAATGAAGCTTGCAAGTCAGTGCTCACTGTAAGTGTGTGATCGGTATGAAAATATTATTTTTCGCAAGACAAGTATTTAGAATATTGAATAAGAATTTATTCAATTTCTTAGACCAAAGAGGACACTATGATATTATTATAAATCCCTGTGGAAACAAGTTATATTAACAAAAGACGATTATGATTAATTTATGGGGAAAATCCTCATATGTATTAAGCCAATTTTTTATGGTATTGTTTCCCAAGTTTGTCAGCAACCAGGAACATGTCAATAATAATCTCTTCCAAGAGCTTTGTCTTATTAATATACCTTTTATGATTATAATGATCGCATTACTGGCAAACACATATGATGTGAAAGCAAATGTTGCCCTTTCACATTTTTATTGTAGTCTTTGATCTCAGGCTGTCTTCAGTGGTATACTCTAACGGGATATGTCGCTCCATGGAATAATTAGATTTAGTTTAGCTCCCCAGCAATGGTACCAGTAATGACTGAGGATGATAAGGTTCAATATATGGCAAAGTTAAGTGGTCTTAAATATTCTTATATGCCTTTTCATAGGACCAAAATGATCGTTTCTAACAAAAACGATACAGTGCTTTTACTTCATTGATGTTGTGGCTGATGTGATTAAAATTATTATCATATGACCCGTACGGCCCCGCGCGCGCTTTCATTCTAAAAGTTTTGAGAAAATCCCCGTATGAGGGCCGTACGCATTAGCGCGAGCAGGGCCGGAAAAAGCCGTACGGCCCTGTTAGGAACACGTACGGCCCCGCGCGATACGATTTTAGAGGATTTCGTCGCGTCTAACCATGTAAGATTATTTTACAACCAGAAAGCAAATACAAACAACATATTAGATCAATTTTATGTGCAAATTAGTCGCTTTTTTGTAAAAACTTCATCGTTTACGCGCTCATGAAGAGTCTAAGGAGGCCATATGATAAAATGCTTATTGACTGAGTTAGGTCGAACCGGACGGGAAAATATTTGGCTCTCGGTCATGGCGCACGGACCTTGCTGCGCTCGGTCCGTACCGGCCATAACCTCGAGTCAAATATTTTCCCGTCCGGCCCTCCCACTCAGTCAATAAGTACATAATATTATTTTTTCTAACTTTGTATTTTGATTAATTAATTTGTGATTACTTTTCAAAGATAATACTATCATAAAATATCTTGTGTGAATGTACATAAGGATTGACATTTTGCTTATAAAAATGATAAACATTACTTACATTAATATATTTTTTGAAAGATCGTGGTGATCTCTATCTGATACATAGGTACTCTTTGTTGTTTGATGATATATACGTCATTACAAAAACCATTATTGTATCATTTCAAAGGACTAAATGACAACTACCTTTCAAAAATGACCATCTTGTGTAAAAATGGGTTTTGACACCTCAGACAGAAAGTATTATAGTTTGTAACACTGGTTAACCCTGTTATGAACTGATTATAAACAATATGGTGTTTAAGTCTTAGCAGAAGAAGTAGATTTTCGATGATTATCAAGTTATCATAAATGAGCAACCTATCATTCGTGTCTCCAAAACTATCTTCCTTGGAGTCTTATTAGATGTTAATCTTGCCTGGAAACGTCATATTTCTCTTGTGGCCGGTAAAATATCCAAATCCATTGGTGTTATTCATAAATCCAGCTTTTTCCTATCCAGACACTCCCTTCGCACTTTGTACAACTCAATGATTCTTCCATGTCTGTATTACCTTTATTTAGTGTGGGGGGCCGCCTACAAGTCCAGTATTTAAAGAATAGTCTTTTTACGGGTCGTTCTTGGTGTAAAAACCTGACGAGGTTTTCTTTGTTTTATAAGTTATTGTTTTGCTGTACGCTATTGTTTATAATGTTTTGTTGTCTTTGTTTGACGTCACTCGTGAGCTTCACAGGTTTTTACACCGAGGAAGAGCCCTTTTTACTGAAGCGTGTACTACGAATCATTAACAAATCCAGATATGACGCTGACATCCAGTTATTCCGACTTGGTCGTTTTATGTTTTCATTCAGGAACTCTACACTACCCTCTAAATTTGGTAACATTTTTTAAAAGGAACAACCAAATCCATAGTTATAATGCTAAAAATGCTACAATGTAATTCTTTTCATTTACCACTTTGTAGAATCAATATCAGACACTATTCTATTAAGGTGCAAAAATTATATAATAGGCCATATTCGTATTCTCGGTATTGAACTGGATCTAGCATGAAGTGGAGGCTCTTGCGGGGGAACACATTTACATATGAAAAGATTCCCCCGCAAGAGCCTCCACCTCAGGCTAGATCCAGTTCAAACCGAGAATACGAATATGGCCTATTCCCTTAATCCCGGAATGACTGGCTCTTCTTTCTTTATTTCTTCAAAAAAGAAGCTCAAAGAATTTCTCCTTAGTAAGTTTCAGACGTCACCTTGTTTAATGTTAGGTAGTCCGTATTCTTGTTGTTGGTTGAGGGTTTCATCCGTTGGAACTTGTGAAGAAACCTGATTCCAAATAAGCCCCGTGGATTCTTTCAGGTTTACTCGCCATAACTTTCATGTATTTGTATCACGTTTTGTAATCGTTGTTCTAGTTTAACGTGAATAAAAAAATAGACAATGTATTATTTATGACCTTATAAACTTAAAAAAATATAAACAATTAGATCAACATTGTTGTAATGATCTTTAATCTTGCAAATGGTGTATTTTTTATTGGAATATTGAGCAGGTTATGTGGGATTGATGTTTGTAGATGAATGTTGAACAGAAAAAGAGTAGTGCCAGAAAATGTCAGGAACGTGATTTGTATTGAAGGGATCCAACAAGTTGTGACAAAACACGATATCGATCGGTTTCAGTCATGTGACCAGCGGCCATATTGGTTCAATGAAACAAAAGCAAGTATTTGTATAAAAATAGAGTTATATTCCCAGAGGGTTTGCCTTGTGCACCAACATGGCCGACGTGACGTCACGTGAAAACGATCTATACACGTATACACATAAGAAGACAAAAGCGAAGCTACCCTTATGTTTCATCTAAAAACTTCATTCTTCATGAAAAACTCAACACGAGCATAGTTTCTTTTCCAGTGCAAAAATTCAGAGGCAAGTGATTAAAATAAATGGGCACAATTTCATGTTGAAAGCATCATACATATGTGAATGTCCGGCATGAAGTTTGGTGGCAGACAAAGAAGCATGTCTGGAGAAGTCCATTGTTTCTATTGTGAGAGAATGGTGCAGAAGGAGTTTTATTAACATCAACTTAGGTTACTAATCAGTCACTTACTGGTATGAAGGAACTCCAAGGGGGAAGACAGGGATACAATTATCTTTGAGGAAATGCATTTATTACAATTTAGGAATGAACTAATGGGACTTATTTTTGACCCTACCTAACTACTAATAACAGTGATTTTTCCCTTGTTCCTTTTATGTTCAACCAACAATTTATTAGCACTTAGCTAACTGCACAGTTAGTTTGATACACAGTAAAATCTGTAATTAATTTCATTTCTTTTGTTTAGAGTGAACTTATGAAGGAGAAAAGTAAGTTCCAACGAACAATAAATAAAAAAAATGAAGATCACAGGAATTTACTGGAAGAGGTAAGCGAAGGTATAATGCACAATGCAGGGGGTGGGGGGCTATAGAGTAAAATCATTTAATTGGTCAATGTGTCGACCGAACAACTCTATTGACTCACGGCAGTGTTGCTCATTGATTGCCCAAAACTGCTCGCAACATTGTAGAGACGGTTGAGAATTATTCCAACAAATTTTAATTGATTCCCCTAGCATTCCCCTAGAGATCAAGGATCAACTGTCTCATTTTCTGTATCACTATCTACATTTTGTTCGTCTTCGTCAGTTTCTTCGCTACTTTCGCCTTCGTTCTCATCATCATCGTCCCCGTCAAGGTCTTCATTTACACCATTTTCTTGCATATTGTCCGCTTCGTAGGTTTCAGTTCTTCGTTTCAAGTTTTCTTCCTCATTTGAAAGACTGGTCATTTCTTCTTCGCCATCAAGTCGTTTAGGACAACTCACTGCCTCGTGTCGAATTTTGTTGAACTTACGGCTAAATGCTCTCCGACAAAATTGACAAAAAGCTTCATTCATGTGTTACTGAGAGTCAGGAGTGAATTTCTGTATTCAGTTGTTAAGACATCGATGAAAGATCAATGTGGAGAGTCGCTAGATTTTCCTGATTTAGAGCCGCTTTGTGGTTTCGATGGGGACTTCTTTATGAATTGCAAGTTATACGAACTAATATTGTTCTTAATAAAGATGATGATTCTTATGTTGAGAACTGATGATGGCGACTTTTTATTGGTCTTACGTTTTACACTGGGTACCCAAGCTGACTTGCTATGGGAATCAATTACTTTTCAATTAAAATTTGTTGGAATAATTCTCAACCGTCTCTACAATGTTGCGAGCAATTTTGGGCAATCAATGAGCAACATTGCCGTGAGTCAATAGAGTTGTTCGGTCGACACATCGACCAATAGACCTTTTAACCGATACGGCGGCCATCTTGAATTCTATTGTTTTGACTGAGAAATTATGGGGTGTCGAGGGAGCAATCGCTGGAAAATTTATGGTATACACAGCTTTCAGGATAAATTTTTACTGCTTGTCTCTCATATTCCAAAACAAATATTACAAGCGTTACATCTTTCTGTCACGGTATTTGGCAGTGGTTTCTATGGTTAGCGAAAAATTATTGTTAAAAGTTATCACGCCACAGTAGTCTTTATAATTATTTCTCATCTGCCCCCTGGGTATCCCATAATTTCCTCGGAATTCAAGATGGCCGCCGTATCGGTAAAAAGGTCTATTAAATGATTTTACTCAGAGCCACTCGGAGTAGTTTGAGAGCCACTTCATCGTTCCCTTCGGGTTTCAGCGCTCGAATTTTCTTGTGCTTATGCTTATGTCGTGCGTGCTGCTAATAAAAACAGCATATATAAGACAAATAAATGGCTTCTTTCTTGTTATGTTTCCTATGCGTATGTTAATGACTATGCTTTGTGCTTCTGCGCCAGTGAAAACCAGCCTTATGTGCCCTTAAGGCAGCCATTCGGGACCTTTAGATTTGAGTACAAGATCAAGTACGAGTACAAATTCCTAATTTCAAACCGTTCACCTCCCCAGTACCCTCGCTCGCCCTTGTTTCTTACCAGCAAATCAAGAGATTGCACGCGAACTCAGTAGATCAGGAAAGTCGTACTTGTACTCAAATCTAATGGTCCCCGTTAAACCAGGCACTTATGAATGATGAAAAAAGAAACAACATAACGAGGACATTTCTGTAGGAGACTATCGCATACTGTTGCTGCTACAAACATCACCTGTGGTGCAATATCGGCACCTTCACGGCAGCCAAAATGTGTGGGCAGTGGTATCGTTTGGCCCAGATATATTTACCGCCATGTTTTCAATAGTAGTGACCTTTAGATTCGAGTACGAGTACGAATTTCTTATTTCGAACCAGTCACCTCCCCTGAACCCTGACTCTTCCTTGTTGCTGACCAGCAGATAAGGAGATTGGTGTCACTAGTGATCATATAAAGCACGCGAATAAGAATTGAAAAGTCGTACGAGTTCGCACGCGTACTCATACTCAAATCTAAAGGTCCCCGTGTGACGAAATCGAAGGTTAACTAACGCAGTTGCGCTGTACAGTAACAGAAAGGCAGTTGAATATAAGTTTTTTCTTGCTGAACGTTGTAACGATGTCAATGTTTGAGTTGCCCCTCTAAAGAATGTTGCGTCCATGAAAATAGTTGTCTGTTAATGCAATAGAATGTGTGTTTATGCAAAACTTGTGAATGAATTTAATATACAACAATTAACTGGCACAAACGTTTGACTCTTCCTGCTATTGAAATTTATTACTGTGCAAATTAAATTGCATTTCCAGCTAATAAATGTCAAAGGACGCAAATTTTTGCATGTTACGTTATATGCTTAAATCATCAATGAAGTTGTTTTTCGTGTAAATGTGTGTTCTTTTGGTCTAGAAATGACCATATTTTGGTACAAAGGAATGGATATTTTCTGCTTATGAACAGCAAAAGGTGTAATATCTAGAATGTATGCATTGTACCTGTGATCTATTGAAAGTTGCTCGCAAGCTGTATCAGCTGCTCTAATTTAAGTACGTAATAATGAAATAACTTCTGACGAATTGAGTTATTTGTTGAGGTAGTTGTTAAGCGCGAAGTTATATATTTAGACAGTTCTTTTAAGCTCAATTGAAGAACAATAAAACAATTGAAATATCAACTGTCTAAACATATAACTGTCGCGCTTAAAAACTAAATAAATCTATCCGCGCGAAGTTATTTGTCTAGATAGTTCTTATAAGCTCAATTGATATTTTATTGTTTTTAAGTCCCTCGTTCAGTCTTATCACTTTTTAACGTTTGTGACATTCTCATCTCCTTTTTATACTGTAGTTTATACCATGAAAATATAGAAAATATAGCCATTCAGAATGCAGGAAAGCTGTTGTATATTCGTCGGTATTCCACCGAACCATCAATCAATGCAATTCAACGGTATCACACCCAACCTTTCCATCGTGTACCGCATCGATTATGTAAGGCTACGTATTTCCTATGACATGGTATGAAATAGTTATGCAAGGCTTTCTTGTGGTATACCGCATGTCACTTGTATTTTCTTTGCATACACACTCGTCTAAAGGCTCGTTTGTATACGAAGAAAATACAAGTGACTTGTGGGATATTCCACGGTATACCACTTGAAAGCATTGCATAGTATATGTGTGCACTGATTTTATATTTTTACTCGTACTTCGTTCATTTTAATCGTCAATTTTTATTACAAACTCAAAAAAATTGTTACTTTGAAGGGAAAATTATGAAATTTATTCTGAGCTAGTAATGTCAAGTTTCAACATTCTTTCTTTTCTATAATTTACAAAATGATTGGTTCACTAATTCTTAACTTGATGAAGTCATAATACATTCAACTTTTTAACGTCTAAATACACATCAAGTGGTGCCAAGAGTGAGAGGAAATTGGACTCTTTTGTGATGCACTTCTGTCTTGATCTATAATTGTTATTTCCTTATAGCTGGAAGAAATCCGTGCAAATGAGAGAAATTTAAGAGCAAGATGTAGAAGCCTAACAAATGAACTTGCCGTGTTAAAACGAGGGTAAGTTAAATGTAATTGTAAATGTGCAGACAGTTTGAAGAACAAAGCTTAGTTAAGCTACTTTGGCAGTAAGTCAGGAGTGTTAGCGCTAAGTTGATAATTGAATAGACATATAATATATATCGAGTCAGTGACTCTATTTGTTTTTATTTATGAGCATTCAGGAAGTGCTCAACAATAGTATACGAGGTCCCTTCCAAAAAACGACCTCCAACTAAAGTTCAAATTTACTGAATTTAATCTTTAATTAACACAAGTATGTTATTTTTGTCAACTCAGGCCTAGGCCCTCGCCAGCCCAAACAAGCAGTTCAGGGTCTAAACGAGGCAGAGCCCCACGCCGATCCATTTCGCAGGAGAGAAGATCTTCATCCAAACAGTCATCAACCTTACGCAGTAGAACACCATCACCTGCTGGTGGGTCAATCAAGAGAAATTCTTCTCAAAAAGCTATGAATAAGGGCTTGTCGAAAACTTGAGATATTGTGGAAATGCTGACATATCCATGGCAGTTGCGAGTTGGTATGGGAGGGTTCTATGTGCTTATTTGGCCATGGTCTTGTCAGATGTGCAAATTAGTTGGCACACTTATTGTGAAACTCACAAATCCGTTCAAACACTAACAATTATATCTGGAATGTTTATTGTTGTTCAACCAGTCAGACACGTGATGAAACCGCAGGAAGAAACCACTAACCACAGAAGTGATTGATGTCACAGTTTGCGGTTTAGCCATCTTGTATCTGATTGGTTTTCTTTTGCAACACAACTAACATCCCATAAATCTTCCTAGTGTTGACGGTCTTCTGAGTTCCATAGTAAGGTTAAGGTTGAGTGCTTTGCTGTTCCAAGAAATCCAAGAAAATGTCTTCGTTAACTACCACGTACTGACAACAGATACGATAAATCTTAGGACTAAGTACAACATTGTGGTGTGACAAACAGGGAATCGAATTGTCTGCGACACTTAGAATGCGTTGCACGTGACACGTCGACTTTATCGGCTGACGAGCCACTAGCAGTAAGCAGGCACAGTTTCGTATTGTTCCTTAAACGAGGAACATGTGCAACCTTTTCCTCGTGGTAACTTGAAGTTATAGTAGCACTGTATTATCAAATACAAGTACATGTACGATGAAGGCCTCGTTCAAGAGGAAAGGACAATCAAATGCTAGCAGTCGTTTTCACACGGTTCAACCATAGGTTAAATCGGTTGACAAAGTTATTAACTAAAGGCGTGTTTCCTAATAAATTGAACACGACAAAATGTAGCAACCAACCATTGAAATGAAGTTAATCCCAATATAATACGGACATTGTATCATCAACCTTAAAAACCTGTTTTGTTTTCTTTGCAGTTGGCCGAGGTCCACGATTCGACCCCACAGCGTATTCTTTCGTAACGTTAATGAACGATCATAATTTAAAAATAAGAAGGCTGTAAGAATTTTCGATACCCTAGACTCGACATCAACACTTGTTATGAACGGTTTGTATGTAATGACTGTAAGTGACACTTTGTTCATTTCTTGCCAAGTTTAGATATTTCACTGGCTATAAATGGGATAGGTTCATAGTTGAATAGGTGCTTCCCTGCCAATTGTTCCATTGGGTGTGGGCTTTACACTATCTTTTTTATTGTACTCACTTTAATCAACACCACTGAGTAAGATGAACTCGGTATGTGAATGACCTGATCTCCAAACTGAGTTGTCTGTTATCTCACCAATGGCGACTTGGGACTCGTTAGAGTTATGTAAGGTATGTTGGAAAATGGGACAGACAGTTCTTACTCGTGCAACGTAATTCCTTTTTTGGATGCAGTCTTGCATTCAATAAGCCGAGCACTCACATGAGTTGTGATGAAGAAAAAAGCCTGGACAACTCCTCAGCTCTACAGGCAGGGCTGTCATTAACTGTGACAATAGAAGTCCCAAAAGTAACAGTAGGTGGTTTGTTACTCAAGCGCCGAAGGCGCAAGTTTTCCAGGGAGGTCTGGGGACATACCTCCCCAGAAAATTTTGAAATCTAGACACCCATAAACGCCTATTTCCATATTTAAATTTCTCAGGCGCCGCCATTTTTGATTTTATGACGTAAATTGGTTGCAGCCATTGTTTAACACCAAATATTTGTTTGCTTCATTGACTTCCTGACAATAGCTACAACCAATAAATAGTGATGTGCGTACGTCTCAAGTTAGTAAAATTTAAGCGGCAATGGAAACCGCGTTGTGTTAATAAAAGGTGCAAAAGAGCGTGACGATCAAATCGATATAAAAAGCAAAGCGACTTGCCACACACTACACGTCTTATACTTTAACAACCAAACTAGATCATAAAATAAAATAGAAAGGACTTGTCTGAAAGAAACTGTTATGGCGCAACACTCAACAGTCAGGAACTGACATGGAAGAAGAAAGTAGTCATGATTTTGATTTGCTTCAGTATCCAATGTGACATCACTCTTCTTAAGTTTGTTTTTAGGACGATTTGTGTCACAGTTGCGTTCAATACTATTAAGGATTGACAAATGATAATCAAACGGTTGAAGCCATTCTCCTTTACCTATTGTACTATTTCTTAATGGAGCAAAAGATATGTTAAAGAAAAGCAACGGAAACAGAAGGAGGCGGAGGAAGCCAGAGGGTAAGTTGTTTTAAATTACAGGATAATATAGTGCTCGATTGGTAAACAGAAACTATAAGGCCCTCCACAGACTAGGGCTTTAGTTGTCGACAACGATTTGTGATCGACAACTAAAAAACGTAGTCTGTGGCGCAAGTTGTCGACAACTAAACCCCAAATTATTAGTTGTCGACGGCTTCATTTTTGGGCGTTTTTCTAGTGTGTGAAAACTTTTGTTTTAGTTGTCGACTACTTTTAAATCTCCGCGCTATTGTGTCAGCGGCTTTCCCCGCCGGCTTAAAACATGGAGGATTGTAGAAGTAAAATACATGGTAAAGAAAACATTCTTTTTGATCTTCCTTCTCCACATCCCGTTCTTGGAGGTGGAAACGTCACTAACGATGTCATTATTGCGGCAGCTTGTGCCCACCCAACAAGTTCTGATGCAAGATATTTTATCCAAAACGATTGAACGGCAAATTTGGCACAAAGTTCGTTCGAGGGACTTTTGTCCAACGTGCCGTAGAAAATGGAATGACGGCGATTTTATCACCAATTTGCGAGTAGACAGGGGTACATTTCTTCCTATTGTTGAAAGACTGACCCCTTATATTCATGCGTAGTAAGCTCTCGGTGCCCAACCTCCCTGTGTATCGGTCGCTAAATCAGTATTTGAGCGCCAGTGTGTGGAATCCCTTTATCGGTCTTATTTAGTTGTCGATAACGTTTAGTTGTCGATCACAAATCGTCGTCGACAACTAAATCCCTAGTCTGTGGAGGGCCTAAGATCACTTATTTTATCTGACTGCCAAACCTTCGTGAGGGAAAATGCTGTCCAATGAATGAAAGCGAGGGGGTTGAGGTGCGGGAGGAACGTGAAAGCCACAGTTTATCTTTTGCCTCACGTTATGCTCACTGATTTGGATGAGAAAGACAACTAAACGGCAAACAAATCTACCATCTCAAACCACAGTGTACATCATTTTTCATTTCAAAGTAGACCTTTATATAGTTTGAGTAAGGATATTGCCAAGTTCTGACTGTGACGCGGGTCACCAAAACAAAACAATAGAGAAATTAAAATGAATGTAACACAAACACTCCTTCCCACAAACGCACAACACACGACGATCAAACTTCTAAAATAAAACAAATGAATTTAAAAAATAGAAGGAAAAAGAGCTTGCCTAATACAGTCTAATTTAGGTATTAAACTAACCTTACTTACATAAATATCTATTCCTGTACTTAACTTAAACGATAATACTAAATTTACTAATTACTTTACTCTTACATTTACAATCAGACAGTTCAGTTTCTTTCTGTTCTTTAAGTTCCTCGGAAACACCACAACGTGCTCCACCAACCTTACTCTCGTTCTCCCAAAATTCTGTCCCTATTCACCTTTTCAGCCGCTTTTACTTTCCAACTTTTTCTTTGCTCCACAGTCAACGCGACTCTCCGTTTCTCTCCGTAAAACTTCTCTTCTTCCTCTTCCTTCTACCCTCAGGCCAACGATCACCGCCAATGACAAATGGGTTTTGTCCTTGATTTTTTTGGTCGGCGTCTGCTTATAACTTTAGCAGGGAAAGGCCGTTCAGCTCCTCTTCACAATTCTTCAACTTTTCAACAACCGACTGTTCTCCACTTCTTCTCTCACGACTGACCACTGACCACCACGAAACTTACATTTATATATATGCATAATTAGTTTAGCAATTAACACTTTGTATTACATACATATTGTGAAACGCGGTACCTTTACACTCCTATGCTACTTTAACACTCTTATGTCTTAGACACGATACCTTTACACTCTTATGATAACAACGCTTTACTAAATCAACACTTAAGAACAATAAACTTACAAGATTTTAATTACAGACTAACTTACAACACATCTCTAATTACAAACCACATTACAAAGTTGAATTAACACTAGTTAATTAACACTAGGACGATACGAAAAACTGAAACAAAAAGCTAAATTAAAACATGACAAAAAAAAGAAAATTTCGTGACACTGACTTCTAAATTATACGGACGATAAACGTGATAGGAACATTCTTGTGGTCTATAGCATAGGGAATGTCACTAACCCAAAAGAGGTGACGACTTTCTATATAGATAACCTGTTCTGTTCTATACAACTGAGTATATGAAATTTCATATATTTGAACTGTGTGAGAATGATATGAACATGTGATTGATCATCGCAGTTATGCTCACAACTTAAGCAGTTGTGAAATTAAAGCCTGAAAAATAATCAGGCCTGAACTGTTCTGCTTTTGTAAGTTGTCATTTGTCTTGAAACCTTGATGAATCATGAGCTCGGTTTGTAACCCACTTAACCCCCTTGTTTTGTAACTTTCTGCTCACGTTGTGTCTGTATTTTTTTGTCAAAGACAATTTCCATGGTAAATTCTACTGATTCAGGCTCGGTGCTCGCCAATACTAAAATCAACCAAACTGACCACCGTTCAAACCGCTATATATGATTGAACGCTACGACAAATGTCTTCTAAGAATAAGGTCATGCTCTGATACGTCGGGCAAACGATTTGCTTATTTAGGCAGCCACGAATATCATTTGTAGGCCAACAGAGCGTGTACAAAGTTTAACGCCGGGACTGGCTTTTTTCCTATTTACGACCTTCAATTTTCGCTGGATAATAAGCATCGCTTCCGACGGTCAACCTCGTATCACATCTAGTATTTCTAAATTATTTTCCATGATCATGATCGATTTATTTGTTTTAGTTGTTGTTTTGACACTAATACACCTTGTGGACTCTCTCTCTTGTGCAGTAAGCGCGGGGTGGGGCGGGGGGGGGGGGAGGGTTGATTCCTTGGCGTTTGCATGCTGTCCTTTTCTGCCTTTCTCTCGCTTTCAAGAAAGGCTAACGCCCGAAACGTCAGCACTTTACGGTAAGCAATTAACTATATTAAGTCTGTTAATTAATAAAACCAAATTCGTCTAATGCCGGGCCGCATTTCTTCAGAAACTAAGCCCTCTTTTTTTGTAATTTTGATTAATCTTCTTGATATTCCACTTAAGGCGGAAAAGATCGCGTTCCTCTGGATCTGGAACAAGAGCTCGATCAAGATCTCTATCAGCCGATCGTGTTTCTCGGAAAGACCCTGGTTCTGGAACCATGTGGTCAGGTAAGGGTATTGTAGCGGCAAACCCGAAAGAAAAATCAGTTTGCTGTATTCTACTTGAAATTGTTTCTTTAGTACAAAAAATGCAAAATTTGCATTTTTTGCAGGTGGTAGATTAAGGAGAACATCTTCCAATGGAAGCTTAGGCTCCAGACGGTCATCCCAGTCTTCTGTCGATAAGGACTACATGTCTGATCGCGTACAGCGAAGACCGTTAAAAGCAAGGTGAGTGTTAATTACCGGTCGCTCTTAGGGTGCTTATACTCCATCAAAGTATAATTCATTCAATTGGTAGACGTTGTGAAAGGATGCTGAAGGCAACTTTGATTTTTGTTCTTTTGCCGGACTTCAGAGGTCACCTAGCTTGGTTCCTTGTTTTAGAATCGATAGCAAACAACTGATCAAATAATTTGTTTGATGCTAGTTGGAGCTGCCTTGTGTTCGCCAAGTCAAAAGACCCTCATAAGCCGTTCCTTGTATTAAGGACAATCTGTCTTTTGAATTGTCTTCGTTTTAAACGTCACTTCATTTGAATGTACACTTGTATCTTGAAGGCGTGTCGCTCAACGTCCTGCGCGTTCTACCCACGGAAAAAGAAATACGACGTACTGCTGAAAATCTTCTGCCATTTGCAATGCATCGCGCGACGGTTGTCGAACACTCGTAACAATTGTGTGACGTCAATATGTGAAACAGAAAATGATATCATGTACAGCGTTATGTATCGATGTTGTACTAATTTAGGTCCACCAACGGTCCAACTGGGAGAATAAAACCTGTTTCCAAGAAAGGTTCATGGTACAGTCCTGAAGACTCGGACATGGTATGACTTCTGTTTTTACATCAAAACATTTTTCAGTTCTTGATGTTGTTTTTGTGGTGCTTTAATCTTTTCAGTCATGCTCTCCGAACAGACGACACTCAACAATTTAAAGTCAAACAAAAAGAAATCGCCATTGATAATTAATATTGTGATGCAGTTTTCTTCTCGCCTGGAGTTCAAACGAAGGACAGCTTACAACGAAGCGATTCCTTGTCATAGCAATATGATGATGGAAAGTTTCCTGTCGGGATCGAAAAAAGTGTTAATATGCATGGGGCACTTGGTTTTTGGTTTTGTCTCTCGCCTTGAGTTCAAAACTAGGGCAACTTAAAACAAGACAAAAAATCCTTGTCATAGAAATGTAATGACGGGAAGCTTCTTTCGGGATTGGAAAGAAAGCGTAATAAAAAACCGGTCAGTAATATGGACCACACTTGGTTTTTGTTTTCGTCTAGGAGAGAGGAAAAGCAGTAAAAGTTGCAGGGGTACCGTATCCTTTTAAAACGGAGATGGTCTTTGTACTCCCTAATCTACAGTACTTGTGATGTACTGAGTATCAAACGAAAATTGTTTTACCAAATTCCGTAAGGACTCTGGTTATCTCTTGTTTTTCCTAAGCAATACGATGCACAGTCGTTTTCAGGCTGAATATTTCGGACATAATATCGAAGACGTCCATAGATGCTGGGCCCAAGTGCATTTCATTAGTTTTAGACAATTAGAAACGTTTATCTTAGTTAACCAATGAACTACCTGAAATGTCTTTACGTCGCTCCTTTTATTTCTGTTATCCTGCTAGCGACCGACAATTTACATCATTTAATGAGGCCAGGTGGCTATTTCAACACAGCGCTGCTACCACCTGCTTTTCACTCGTTCAGTCACCCTATATGTGGCTTGGTGGTTCTGCTTTGACTTATAAAAAACTGCCTGATTGTGTGAAAATAGGAACCCTTAACATGTTCGTTAGCTATTCCAGCACACCGGAAAACGGCCCAACACACTCCAGAGGGCATTATGTGCCCCTTCAAGGTTAGCTTAATGGTTGTTTGTGCTGTTGATCGTTGCATTATTCTGCATAGCTTATCAAAGGTTTTTTTTTTTTCAGATATTCGAAATCACTCCCTGGACCAGTCAGCGGAGATGATGGAAATTGATGCACGACTGAGTGCTCTGCAAAAGTTCATGAAAGAAAATATGCCGTGATGACAAAGAATAAGATCTCATTAGAGCTGCCTGTTTGTCAACATTACGTCAGTGACCCAATTATTGCTTTCGGCATTCGAGTGTTTATGAGCATTGCATAATTGTTTACTCAGACCATTGATATTTGCTATACATAGGTTAATTATTTACTTAAAGGATTATGCTTTTTAGGCTAGTATATTTCAATTGTAAATAAATTATTTAGTCAGTGTGCGTGGCTATCTGCCACCTTCTGTTCTTTTATATTTATTTTTTATTTGTGCGGTGCCAGCTGTTTCTCGAGTGCTCATCTGCAAATAGAGTTTTCTGCTTCTCAAGCACAAAAGTAAATTATCTCAACAATCTTCGAAATCAAGAAATGATTATGCTAGGGGCAGAAACTTCGGGGCAAAAGGAAGTCAAATCAGCGGGAAAAATATCTTTCCTGTACCAGAGAAGTTCGCGCTTGACGTGCGAGCGGATCATCATTTGTGTAACCCAAATTTGGGAGGCTTTGCAATTTGCACACGGTGAACATCATAATCTTTGAACACGCTTCCAGGGTCAAGTAACGGGAATTTTTACTTGCCAATTTCTGAAAACGTCAACCGACCACTTGTCTACTTTCTGTGTACATTTAGGCTTAGACTGTGAAGCAAAGAATCTTCTCGTACACGTTTGGGCGTCCGAAACCGGCGGGATTCATCCTCAGCTAACCGGTCCATGTTTCGAAACATACGAGGACGCCAATGCATTCACATTGTCGCTAAACAAGCTTAATTTATGAAAAACAAGGAGACGTTTTTCATCACAAACTATGCGCTAAGAACTAAATGTTTACGTGAATAATATCCTTTGTTTGCAATTAAGATGGTTTCCATATGATCGCTGTGATCGCTTAAAGAATAGTTGAGCGATGGTAGCGATTGATGGTTTCCATATGATCTCTGAGAAAGTAGATGAAAAGCATGTTCGCGCCATTCGTCAAATTCAACATGGCGGCTGTAAACCGTCGACCCCTGCTCGAATAAAGGAGCCTTTATTATCGTCTTTTTACCAGCTAAATTCCCAGCAGTGAAAGTTTAACATGTCACTCCACATGGCCCTTACTTTGTTATGCACTGCATAATTTTGTTTACGTTTTTTGCAAATGGATTGCCACTTAAACACTAAAAACAATCATTTTATTGGGGGAACAGGGATGGCGCAGTGGTGTGAGCACTCACCTCCCACTCGGACTCGACGTCATATGTGGGTTGAGTTTGTTCTTGGTTCTCCTCTCTGCTCCGAGAGGTTTTACTCCGGGTACTCCGGTTTTCCCCTCTCTTCCAAAACCAACACTGCTAAATTCCAATTCGACCCGGAATGCTCGAACGTTCAATACATGAGCCCCTGGCTCGGAACCACTCCTCACGCTATCGAGCTTAAATAAATAACATTTACGTTTGTACATTTTCATAATCGTCATTATTTCTTTTAGAGGATACCCCTCTGAGGAGTCAAAAGTGAAACAATTCTGCAAGGAGAAAAACTGTATCATTCACTGCACCGACGATAGCACTGATTTAGTTAGTCTTAAAGATTATGATTCATGTAAAACCCTGTTAAGAGCAGCAGAGATTCGTAAGCACCAAGAAATTTTCGAAATCTCCAAGTCATTAAGCGAAGGAAAAGTCCCACACATTTACTGCCGTCGAAAATGTCGCAGTTTTTTCACAATTAAAAAGTTGTTAGATAAACTACCTGAGCAATCGTCTAACAGCCAGACTCACCAGGAACAGGTGGTTAGTAGGCTCTCTATTCGAGGATCTTGATAATACAGGTGAACGTCAAACTGCCAGGGAGCATTAGAAAATGCCTGCAGAAAAAACCTTTTGTAGTTTTAGTGCGCCTACATGCACAGGTGAACCAGAAAGTTAGTGGATGGACTGGCTGAAGCATTTCGGTCTGTAACAAAATTGAGGTTCGTCAAGACAACACCGGGTATCTAGCCACCATTGATGCTCCCGCTACCAGCATGTCAACCGTGAATAAGGTTTTGGTCCGCTCCCTCAAGGTTAAAGAAGCTCTTGAACTGAAAGGCATAGTATTGGTATTTGATCAAGCTCTGTATGCGAAGGCAACAGGGATAGTATGGAAACATCCAGATATCGTCCTTCGAATGGTCTTCCTTCATACAGTCTGTAAACGTTTGTCAATTATTGGGAAGAGATTTCAAGACGCTGGTTTAAGGGCCCTTTGGCTTTGAATCAGGGGTAATGAGGGATCTGCGACAGGAGTTCTGGAGGGACGTAAAATACAACCGTGCTGTCGGGTTTCATAAGTTGATGTATGAAGCACTCCAAAGGTGGGTAGGAAAGGTTCATGTTTATCCATTATATTTAAACAGTTTATCCAAGATACCTTTTCCGGATTCAAACCATTGTATGACAACCTGTGCCAGAAGGGACAACAGAGGGTCTTGGATAGTCCAAGCTTCACAGAGTTCATCACTCTGTACGTCAAGTACCTTGATTATCTACGCAATAGTAATGGAAACCTATTCAGTTCAGTACTGGATGTCATACATTGATCTCGTGGAAATTCTGCTGAATATGATGAGAGCGTCAAGGGAGGGACATTGTGAGCTGCATTTGTGTGCCATTGAACAAATGATACCATCGTGCTTTGCATATGATAACATCAATCAAGCCCGTTATTTACCTGCATACTTGCCTGAGATAACCCACTTCGGAGAGACCCATCCAGATGCAAAGGAATATCTGAAAACCGGTCGATCCTCGGTCCAGATGGGTAATCAAAACCCTTTTGGTAGGATTCCAGTCGATCAGACATGCGAAGAGACGGTCAATAAGGACACACAAACAGCGGGGCGCGCCAAAGGCTTCAGTCTTAAAGCAGGGGCAGTTAGCAAGTATTATATAGTTGCTGAATATCGCAGTATTTTTTTGAAGCAGGACATGCTTGATCTAAGCCATCTAATTCTGAGTATACCGATCTTCAAAAAAACAGAATTGCAAGAGATGAGGCTGATGTGAAGTCGCTGATGACTATGCTAGAATGCAACTGGATAAATCAGTTCAATCCTGAGCATTCCTTGTTTGGAATGGTTCTACATGAGGGAGAATCCTCCCAGATAATTGATGTTATCTTCGATGTGTATAGAGAGAATCCAATTAAGAACGGAGAAAGACAACAAAGAGGCTGAATATGGAAATGAATTTAGAAATATTCAAGCCGACCATAAAGTGCAGCAGTGGAGAAATTTCCTTCTAAACCCAGAATAAGAAAACGTTGACAGTATTTGTGTCCAAAGAATGGAAACAAGCATCGGAGAAAGTTGAAAGACAAGGTCCTCTTTGTGGCTTGTGAAGAAGAGTGCTACCACATATCATCAGAGGGTTTCGGTAGTATTGAAGACCTTAACTCAACACAAGAAGAAGCTGATACAAGGATTCTCATCTCTCCCATGCAGCGAGATCCGGTTACAGCACACTGATTGTGGCCTCAGAAGATGCAGATGTCTTTATACTCCGTACTCTGTATGTCATTTCAAGCCTTAATTCCATCGTTAATATTTTTCAAGTGTGGAACACAGAAAAGAGTTAGATACATCAGCATCACGAGTGTACAGCAAGCCATAAATCAAAATCTGTGCACAGTCTCCTAGGCATGCACGCTTATACTGGTTGCGACACAGTGAGTGCTTTTGCTGCGGGTCGGGGAAAGATTGGAGCACTTCGAATAGTCAAAGAACACAGATCCTTTCAGGAAATGTTTGACCTCTTGCGAGTGGAATGGGAACTCTCCGATGATTTATTTCAGAAGCTTCACGAGTTTACTTGTCTTACGTACAGTTCTCGCCCAAGAACAAACAGTGTTAATGAACTGAGATACAGAATGTTCTGTTCAAGGAGAGACAACATCGAGTCTGACCAACTACCAGCCGAGCAAACTATCAAACAGCAATCTGAAGCCGAAGTCTTCAAAAACCAGCCAGAAATGCCAAGTGTCCTAAGACATGGCTGGACGCAGGATGACAACAAGCTAGGAATTGATGGGATGACTGGTCAGCCAGTACCTGCAGCAGTTTCAGCGCTACTCTCTTGTTCATGCACCAGATCTTGTAAGCTCCCTAAAGCCAGCTGAAATCAGTTCGTTAACTGTCTGCGTAACATTGGTAAGACCAATGCTCAGGTTGTCATGGTTTTTACTCGTTTTAATCACTGCAATGGTGTACCACTAACTCTAATAATTTGGTTTTACGCTTGTCAGTTATGTTAAAATCAACTCCAAAACAAGCAGAAAATGCTTCAAATCGGCCTCAATTCCCGGAAATACCGGTTCTATATCTTTCTCGGAAACCTTGTTTAGTTAGTATAGGTAATCACATGATTCCGAGTGCAATTTGGAATAAATAAGCACGAGTAAATTTCAAAGACCACCAAAATTGCACTCGCCCTGGTTTTTTTCGTATTTACACAACTCAAGATGGCGGAAAACAGCTCGATAGTTGCTGAAGCATGCGCATTTGCATCGATTACTGAGCTGATAGCTCAGAAAGCGCGCACACTGTGAAGAAATGTTTACTCGTGCACAAAATTATTCAACATGTTGAATATCCGGCGTTGATGGCACGAGTGACGAAAATCGCAGAACAAGACACCGCACACTTGAGGAAACAGCTTACGCCAACAGTCACGAGTGACGCTCAGCTCAGCTGATAGCTCAAGTGTGCGACGGGCTTTACGCGACGAAGACGACTACGGCAACGAGAACGCCACAAAACAATTGGCTTGATGAGCAAAAACAATCGCTCTGCACGTGCGTTTTACATTTTGGTACATTTCTTTGCCGTCCTCTGAAAAACAACACCGTCAAATGACCAAATCTTAGGTTTTCTCGAGAACGTGTGCGTATGACATCCCCCCCACTATGACGGCAAAATCTTCTTTCTTTTTCCTTACTCTGGCGTCGTTTATAGTAACTTAGTTACTGGAGAGTTCGCCAGCATTTTCCAAGTTAAACAAATTGGAATGATAACGAAAGAGCTACAAAAACGTGAAGTTATATTTTTAAATGACGTTCTCGTCGCCGTCGCCGTCGTAGTTGCGTAAGGTCTCTATGCGAAATAACCCTTGGAAACAGGGACTTTCCCGAGGAGGTGAGTCATAACCTCGTTATTTTTAACAACCAATCAAATGCTCACTTTTTGGCTCCACAATTGTGAAGTTTTTCAGTGAAAAACTTCAAATTTGTGAAATTTGTGTGAAGTTTGTGGTGACGTCACATGGTAGCAACATAAAAATATAATCTGTACTTTTTATATTTAGAAATGAATTGTAACGAGGAAATTTATGATGGGTTAAAGGACATGGGTGAATTGATATGTCCATTTTGTGATAAACATTTGGAAGAATATAAGAGTGTGGAAGCCATGTTGTGAAAATAAAGAACTGCTTAGTGATAAAGGAATGATTGTAAAAACTGTGATGTGGTAGACTGTTTAACAAATAAAGAAGCCTCGCCTGTGTTCTGTTGTAAAGCACGACAGAAGTGTAGGGGAAACACGAGACGAAGTCGAGTGCTTTCCTATTTCTTGAGTGCTTTACAACAGAACAGATCACAGGCGAGGCTTGGTTTTATAATAAAGAATTTCTTAATTTCCTCATGCATTCGGTTAAAATTTTCGGAAAACTTTATTTCCCAAATCTTACTAGTGGCGGAAGCAGCGTACATCTTTACTCTCATAAAGTACGCTAAAACAGACGAATCACAATCCTTGTTAGAATGGTTCAAACGATTTTATTGGTTAAACACGACCAAATCTGTCAAAATTCAGAAACCATCAAAGTGCATTTTCGAGTAGTTTTTTTTCGTCTGAAAGCAAAGTCCGGCTAAATTTTGGCTCATGCCTTCCCTAAAAAAGGCGTTGAGATCAAGTGAGGTAGTTTTAATACACACTCAGGAAGGTGAATTTTCGAGTGATAAAAGGAAGAGCAAAATATTTTTCTCGTGAAAAGCTTAAAATTTGAATCGACTTGCACGGCGCCCGGCGTAGCGGGATTGTGTGATTGAAAAACAAAATGAGTCAAATCATCAAGGGCTTTCACTTTACCACGGCATGTTACAGCTCAACAAAGGATCACAGAACAGTTTACCAATAATCGGAGGATTACAGCGAGTAGCTCAAATTTGGTGGAAGAGCTATAAGTTCTTTGTTTGGACAAACTGTTTCCTATGTTTACGGAAGCGTGTTTTTAAGTGGACGTGAATTCAGTAAATACGATTCAGTGTATACGATAAATTTTCCAGCGATTGCCCCCTCGGCAGCCCATAATTTCTCAGTCAAAACAATAGAATTCAAGATGGCCGCCGTATCGGTAAAAAGGTCTAAAAAAGTGTAGGACGATCGTCTGGGTGAGTGTAGTCCTGAGAAAGACTGTTTGTGGTGCCATTGACTGACGTTTCGACAACCTGAGTGGAAGTCCTTCTCATGACTACACTCACCCGGACGATCGTAGTCCACTTAATAGACCTTTTTACCGATACGTATACACAGCTTTCAGGATAAATTTTTACTGCTTGTCTCTCATATTCCAAAACAAATATTACAAGCGTTACATCTTTCTGTCACGGTATTTGGCAATGGTTTCTATGGTTAGCGAAAAATTATTTTTAAAAGTTATCACGCCACAGTAGTCTTTATAATTATTTCTCATCTGCCCCCTGGGTATCCCATAATTTCCTCGGAATTCAAGATGGTCGCCGTATCGGTAAAAAGGTGTAGTATGATATGACTCCCGGGTTCAAACCATTTACGATTTTACGTTCACTTGGACGACAGAGCGAACGACTTGCTAACGACTACATCAGTCACGCAGGCAACGTCAGACGTATACGATAACCATTCTGGTTCAACCACCGCTGCAAAGATCTTGGCCTTGTTCCAGCCGGACTTCGACTTACTGTAAGAGGAGGGAGGAACAGAATAGGGAGGAGGGAGAAATTGGCTCAGAAAGTAGGGAGAAGGGAGATTTACTCCCCTGTTCCTCCCCCCTCCTGTAAGTCCTCGTTGAACACACAAGAGGCTATTCAGATCGTCAAAGCCACCTGCAGACGATTGATCCGAGCGCGGATTGACGACTGTCACAGAAGACTGGACCACTATAACAACAAACTACAGCAACGACTTGACAAACTTAAACAAACTGTACCGACTAACTTACTTGACATTGTACGCAACATTGCTGACCGACGAGCTAACAAAACAACTCAACAATGCCGCACTAAGACAACAAAAACTGACGCGACTACAACGTACTAAAGGCAAAAAACACTGACCACAAGACAGACGCCAACTGGGTCAGGAATATCTCTTCCCGTCCCTTAGACAACACTGAAACATAGCTTCTCTCCTACGAACTTAAACATTCCGTGACACCCAAACGCATACCGACCGAGGCCATTGTATCGAGTGTTGAGGCGGTTTTGTCTCATCAAAGAGAATTATCTGAACCG
>OX419342.1:13805601-13853101 GCA_948470475.1 Galaxea fascicularis
GATATAACGCGGTGCTACGCTCATCTGCTTACCGTACACAGACGTTGTCAGCAAAAGGCCTAACACTAAAATAAGAGCGTTTGTTTAGGTCGGGCTATTTTTACTGTCCGAAGTAAAAAGTACAAAGCACTTGAAAATCAGAAATTGATGAATTATGGCAATTACATCTATATTCGTTATCAGTACTATTTGTTCAACGTTGATTTGTTTTTGCTGGTGTTGTATATTACGTTGTGTTTGGTGGTTCGTTTGTTTGCGAATATTTCTTCATGTGGTCCTGGAACTGTTTCAGCATGTGTACGTATATTTTGGGGGTTTTGAGGGACCGGAAGAATATAGTGTTTGCGAAAGTGCGGAGAAAGAAAATGAACAAATAATAGAAAATATATTATATATCGGTTATTGCGGAATTAATGAAACTCTTGTTTCAAAAAAATGTAGGATGAATGACTATTTAATTGGTACAAATCAAACTCAAAATCAGTCTTAGAAATAAGAAAACTAAACAAAAATCAAATGAAAAACAGTTTGCTCGTACTTCTCCGATACCATAGCAAAAACCAAAAGCGCCACAGATAAATGACTCACCATTCAACCATTTTCTGACTTCTCCTTATCTTATCAACATTTTATCGCCCTTCACAAAATAGCTCAAGCACGCATTGCGTGCCTATGTTTAAAACCAAGTCGGGACAGAAATCTTTTTATTACAGAACTGTAACTTTGTGGATTGCCATAAAACTTCATTTTAAATTAAGTGAATTTTGCTGCGTTTTCAGCTTACAAGTTACACACCTTGCAAGCACACACCGGCTTGGACAAACCGATTTCCCAGCCATAAAAATGGCAAACAATTGCATCTTACTTCTTACTTTAATCAAATTGACCGAGTCCTATTTTGAATCTTCAATCCACAGAATTGACGTTTCAGGTTTGGAAATAAAAATAAAAGAAACAAAACTGCAATGCACCGGGAGGCTTGTTCTTCCTTTCCAGGAAAATAGAACTATTTCTTTGAATGTTCGTCGTTTTTCATAATTTTAAAAGGTCTCGCTTTACTCACGAGAATCGCCGAGTGAAGACAAATTTTGTAATGAAAAGGAAATCCAGCCCGCCCAGCAGCCAATCAAATCGCCTGCACTATCGTTGTGAATATTAGCCAGGAAAATTTCATCCACCTGAACAGAACGGCGCCTTCCGCAAGTGTTTCGCAAGCTAAAAGCCCGCCAAAACTTGCATTTCAAAGCTGGAATGTTCTGCTTCCTTTCGTGACACTTTGTTTACAAGAAATTACTTGTTAAACGTGCATTTTATTTTCGAATATTTAAGACGTGAACATCATGCTATCAGTTAATCAAATCAATTAAGGTATATGGCTCAGTAGTTGGGAATGTTATTTTCAAGTAGCCGGTCTGGAGAAAAAAAGCAACAACAGAAAGATGAGGTATGGAAATGATATTAGATTAACAGTACACAGAAACATTAATTAACCTCAAAACAATATATTTGCCGCTGGTTTTGAAATTGTATATTAAGCCAAGTCACTCGGAATAGTTTCAGAGGAGTTGTCCGGTTCTGCGTGTTGTGCGCGCTCCTTGGGCGCATACTGCAGACGTGCGTGCCTGCTGGTTTCATCACGGGGCCTCTGTACTGATCGGGAGGCAGAGTAGTCGTGACGGCGACTAAATTCGATGGATCGCGTAATGTAATCTCGTCCCTGATCTTCAGAGTTGCTGCTATAGTCGTAACTTTGTTGAGCTGAAGGAGAGGACTTCAAGAGGTGTTTTAATTGCACCTCAAGTATACTGCATTCGAGCATCTTCTCTCGATACAGGTGCTCCGCCATGTTGAGTTGCGTTCGAAAATGCTGCAGCTGTCTTTGGAATTTCTGATTTGTGACAGCTAGCTGAGCACCTGCCATAGACATCTGACGCCGGAGCCCGCCATTTTCACGCAACACACGGTTCCGGTGCTTCCTGACTTGAGTAAACTGCTTCTGGAGTGCTTCTTGTTCAATCTCAAGCTCTCTGAACTTTTGCTGCCAATTCTCAGCATCATCCACTCTGTTTGCCCAGGATTCAACAGATTCTCTCATTTCCTCACCCTTTGTCATGTGAGGCGATTTGAAGGCTTCCAGCTCTTTTTGAAGTGAAACAACTTCACGTTGGGCTGCCTCCATAACTTCTTGCAACTCCTTACTTCGGCAAAGGAGTTCGTTGTTTTCTTCTTCTGAAGAAAGAAGCTTTTTCTCAATACTTTTATTTTCAGATGTCAAACAATCGTTTTCTGATCTCATCTTCTCTAACTGTTTCTTTGCTTCCTCAACATCCGTCTTGCTCTCCTGATATAGCTTCTCCCTTGACTGTTTCTCACTGTTAAGTTTCCTTCTCAGGGATAAAATTTCTTCTTCCGCAGTATTTAATCGGTCAGAGAGCGTTTCTTTGCTCGTTTGCATCTCTGCATTCTCGCGTGTGATTGTCACGAGCTGTTTTTGTACATCATTGACACATATGTCAGCTTCTGTGCTCAAGCTTTCGTTCATCCTCTGTTCAAGATTAAGTTTTTGTCTAAGTTGTGCTATTTCGGCATCCGCGTGCTCTTTCTGCAATAGTAATTTTTTCTTTACTCCAATTAGTTCTTTATTCAGTTGCGCTACTGATTCTTCAAGTCGCTCCTCAACTCGCAAAGTCTTTTCCTGTTCTTTGAGAAGGCGCTGGTGTATTGCATTTGTTTGTTTTTCATCTTGTGATCTCAACTTCTGTAGATGCTCTACTTCCTCTTTCAGTGAATCCTTTTCTGCTTTCAATTTGGCGACCATTTCTTCAGCTTCTATCAAACTGTCGCTTTTTTCCTCATTCTCCTTTTGTAGTACAGAAACAGATGTCATACTTTTGTTAAGCTCAATTTTTAACTCACCCGCCTTGGCTTCAGCTGTTCCAAGAAGATCTTCAAGCTTTTGACGTTTTTCCTTTTCTATCTTTATACTTGTCATAAGCTCCTCCACAGTGCCATTAGCAGTTTTTAGCGAGGTTTTCAGAATGGTCACTTCCCTTTCGGCTTCCTTCAACAGCCCGTTCAAATTATTCCTCTCAGTCTCTAGATCCCGCAAGCTTGTTTCGCTTAACTTTTTGACAAACATCATGCACTCTTGCAGGGCCCCTTCTTGTACTTCATACACTTCCAGAACCTCATGTTCAACTATTGACATATCCTTTTGTCCTTCTTCGGCCATACTTTCTTTAACTGTTCACTCGGAAAGGCTGCGCGTTTGTTAAAACAATAAGACGTCACAGAGCTTTAATTGGATAACTAATTAACAGTGTTGGAATCACGCGTATGTCACAAACAGAATAATTAAAATTTTGCGACTGAAGATGAATTTTCACTGTCGCGTAAAATTTAAATTTTTTGGAAAATTATTTTGGTACGTAAATTTTACTGGCCCTATGAATGCAAATAAAGTCAAATACAATCCACAGGCCGCTTATGTAAAAATATATATATATATATAGGAGCGCCGTTAAACGCTCAAGTGAGGCAGTCGTTACTTAGTAACTGGAAAGCTCCAGCTCTCAGTAAAAGTTAGGTTATGCTGATATATTATGAGCAGACAATAATACTTGCGGTCACACCACAGAGTTAAAGCATGACTTCACCTCTAGATCACACTTCGTATAGGTAATCACATGATTCCGAGTGCACATTTGGAATAAATAAACACGAGTAAATTTTTTCAGACCAATTTCCAGTGCAAGTTGTGGTCTTTGAAAAAATTTACAAGTGCTTATTTATTCCAAGTTGCACGAGAAATATCATGTGATTACTTATTAATACTACACTTGAAAAAAATAGACTACTTATAGAGCCTCAGCAGAAGGCATTGCCCTCGATCTTCCGAAACTTGGAGAAGCTTCGAAAATATCCGGTAATCTTCGGAGATCACCGGAAGTATTCGGATAATCTTCGGGAATCTTCGGACGTGTTCGGGTGATATTCGGAAAACTTCGGAAAGTCTCGTACAATCTTCGGAAGGGGTCGCACAATCTTCGCGGGTCTTCGAAATACGTTAGATGGCCTCCGGCAGTCTCTTTGTTTTAAGTATGGTAATCACATGATTTCGAGTGCAATTTGGAATAAATAAGCACAAGTAAATTTTTTCAAAGACCAACAAAATTGCACGAGCCCGTAGGGCGAGTGCAATTCGTGGTCTTTGAAAAAAATTGTGCTTATTTATTCCAAAAAAAGTGCTTATTTATTCCAAGTTGCACGAGAAAAATCATGTGATTACTTGCTAATAATACACTTGAAAAAATAGACTACTTACAAAGCCTCAGCCCGTACATTGACTACTGAGGCACGCAGAAGTCATTGCCCTCGATCTTCCTTAACTTGGAGAAGCTTCGAAAATATCCGTTGATCTTTGGAGATCATCGGAAGTGTTCAGGTGGTCTTCGGGAATCTTCGGAAAACGGCGGACGCATTCGGGTCATCTTCGGAAAACTTCGGAAGCTTTCGTGCAATCTTCGGGTTTCTTCGCAGGTCTTCGAAATGCATTGGATGGCCTCCGGCAATCTCTTCGTTTTAACTTCGGAAATCTTCGTTGTAAATTTGCACTGTGTTAACTAAGGCCCGATTTACACGATACGATTTGTCGCGCGCGTCTTGGCGTATGCGACATAACGTAGAACAAAGTTGTGCCGTGTGAATGCTCCTACAACTTCTCTACCACAGACGCACGCGACCTGCAATTTGTCGTAGGATTTTGAATGTTTTAAAATCATACGACAGTCGTAGGTATAGGTAAATTGAATGATAAGTGTCGTATACGATTTTTTGCATGGCGCGAGCAGCGCGCGCTACAGAAGTTGCATGCGGCAGTCGTAAACAAAAATCGTACCGTGTAAATCGGCCTTAAAAATACACTCTGTTTTAGCCAATCAGAACTGAGAAATTTTTTCAAGTGTATTATTTAACAATTATAGGATCAGGTTGAGCATGATAGCGATAATTATCAAGGCCAAAGTTTGTTATCTGCCGAGGCCGAAGGCTGAGGCGGATAACACAAACTGAGGCCTTGATAATTATCGCTATCATGCGAAAACTGAATCCAATAATTGTTTTATTATGCATATTCCTGAGCTGCACTGGCGACTCCGCCATAACAACTGATCAAACTGCTTGTTAGTGTATTAGTTGACGTCACTTCTGCATGCATAAAACTATGGTCTGTAGGTATGACGTAAGAGAAACAAAGCTAGCAAGAATTAGCTGCGTGCTTATAGCCAATCAAAATCGAGCTGGTGACACCAATATATAATAATAAGAATTTACCAAGTTATCAAGCAGCGCGGAATTCTATAGTGGAACTAGATAAGAAAACGGCTCCAGTTTCTCTTTTTTGCCACATAATTCTCTTTACAAACTCTTCAAATTCTCGCTATGACTGTTCTTCTTGTTTGCTCTGTATGGTTAATTGCTAAGTACAAGGCTAAAACTGACATTTTCCCAAAGCATAACATAAGAATAAGCATAAGCATAAGAAAAAGGAATATTTTCCATTTTCTTATGCCTATGCTTATTAAACAAGTGTGTAAACCGGGCGTAACATAAACATAAGCAAACATCGTTATGCTTATGCTAATGTCACTGTGTAAACCAGTCTTTAGCTTGAGTTCAATAACATTTAAAATAACAACTCTCCTTCTGAATCAATTGCAGCTTGCCTTTCTATTCTTACAGTGAAGCGCAAATTTGCTGTGTGACCACGGCCAGTGTGAAAAAAAAAACTTAAGCAAGAAGAAAAGGAGGAACAGAAGGAGAAGACGATCACCTCACAATCATCATATCCAGGAGACTAGCACGCGATTCACACCATTCTAAATGTTGTCCGGCCCTTTTGTGACCCAACCATTAGGCATCTCTACGGAGCACAGGAATTTCATTTGTCGTCTGTTCTCGTTTCATGTTTCCTCCTTCGTGGATACGATCATCAAGACAAGATGAAAAGCCTCCAGGAAAGAGTCATGACTGATTTCAAGTCCATCGTGGTTTTACAATAACATTAGTCTGATTAGTGGAGTATCGAAATCTCTTTACCGCTGTCGCGACACTATTGTTGTGCTATACAGGATTCCGTGATTTTTTTACAACACATTACCCAACGGTTCGAAGCCCGCCGCTGAAGCAATTGGTTAGGACCCTTCGAACAACTCAGTCCTGAATCGAGAATGCAAAATATATTCACATCAAAATACAAAAGAGAATTACACATTTGACTTCAGCATATATGAGCTATGTCACACAGTGGGATGCCGTGAGATAAAACGTGAGAGCGGATTAAGATTATTTATTCAGAGGCGCGCAATAGAGTTTCATACTGTTCTTGTCTTTTACTCAAGAAATTTTACATACTTTACACTAATGCTTACAATAATTCTCTCTAAAATAAGCTTTCTCTTGTAATGTACTTTTTATAATAAATAGTCGTTAAGAAACCGTTCTACTGTTGAGGCTCAGCTACACTGAAGTCCCCCCCCCCCCCCGACAAGTGCTTCACTAACTGACTAACACAATTATGAATAAGAAAATGTCGTACAAGAATGTGATGGAGAAATGAAATAACGACGGCCACAAAACAGTTTTCAGTAGGACCAACACTTATCGCTCTTCACAGCTATTACAGGTTTTGAAGCATTTCTTCGCCGGGCTCTCCAAAATCCGTGAGACGACCAAATTAGTAGCAGTGAGAATACAAGCAAACGCCCAAAAATTCTGAAGTATAACACTACATTCCCGAATAATTCGTTCACAGTATACATCTTTAACAAGCAGGAATAAGCATAAACCTTTTTCATATAAAGGTGATAAAGTTATTTTCAATACACTTTGATTGTTTCAGCCATTCCGCACTGGTTTACGAGTCAGTTGACGGCAGCGTTAGAAGTACGAGCAGCCTTCACTGTATTCAGTAACTCTGTAAAAGCAGGGGTTCGGTTTTCGTCTACTCCTAGCTCTTTAATCTTGGAGAGAGAGAGAAAAGAAGGAAATCTTCATTACCATGACCTTCGTGGAATGATGATAATAATGATACAATCTGAAGTTTTGCCATTCCTTAAGTTCAAAAACTGCGGCAACTTACCGCTTGTCCAAATTCTTCCGTGTCAAGAGTGAATTGCAGTCGAATTTTGTCATCATCGCTCATGACAGAAGGAGGTTCCTGGTTTGTACTTTGACCCCCCGCGCCAGTAGTTCCGGGCTGTTTTCTTGACCTTTTAAGACGCATTAAGCTGTCTTCAGTCCTTTTAATGGACGTAAGCACATCGCCCGTAATGGCATGGTACCTAGCCAACATTAACGGTATTAGAAAAACACTGAACTGGTGAAAATGAAGAGGTTTAAAAGTAACGATTTTTAATCTTAGTACAACTTTTCTCCACACTTACTATAAAAAACATATAACCCACGTCAGGTGTGTGGTATTACCTTACAATAATAATGTAAATACAAAACGTACAAATCCCAACTTAGATTGTAATTGCTACCTTCAGATTTCACTTACTTCAAAAGCAGTGTCTGCAGAATAGCCGCTGCCCAGGACTGGCGTTGTTGCTGAGTGACGTAAGATTGATTTTGCTCTAGAAATTCTCGCACAGGCTTCAGTACACTGCTCACAAAAGGAGAGGCTTTGTTTGGAGCCTGAAATATCAGTCCAGAGACAATCGATTAGTTCATTAAGCTCCCCGTTTTTCTTTCTACCCACAGCCTAAATAAACATTGTTTACTTCCCATGCAAGCTTCATTCAAATAGGCTCTCTGACTTGTCACTGAACTCAAAATTTTACTCCAAAGGTTCTTGTGTTGATACCTACATTGTAGATCAAGAAGCACTCAAATGACATTTTTCCTGACAGGTTACTTGAAGCATTTGAACCTGGCTCCATTCTTTCAAGATTTTTCCACAAGTTCAGTCCACAGTCCAACATTATTTTGTAGTTTTCCTATCTTTAGGTTCTACATTAGTTCAAAAACGGGTCAAAAGTTAACCGTGGATTTAATCTAGCTCGTTGAACAATGGTTGTAACCTTCCTTATTTCTACCTATTTTCTACTGCATGCAGAGAAAAGAGTGAAGTGGTATTTAATACCATATTTTGGCAAAACGCAAAAAAGGTAAGTCAGTCAGCCTTTGGTAGCTTAAAGCAGCAGCAAATTGGAATCGTGAAAATTAATACTCCTAAAATACAGTCCTCAATCTTCGCGAAATTAAGTATACAAAAACATTAGCAACAATACGATAATATCAAAGAAAGTTGGAGTCAAAATTAAGACAAGCCGTTATTGATGAATAATAATAAAAAAAATGGAGCCAAAAGCCCGGCCACGCCGTGCAGAACTTGGTCCTAGTTACGTCCAACCTACCAACGTCCAACCTATTAAACGTTTCTTATGACTAAAAGTAAGAAAATTTAAATCTTTTCTTTAGTCACTACAGTCACACTATAAAATTAAAGCAGGATTTCATTTTTTTTAGATCGTGCTGCACATTTTAAAGGATCAAGATTAACTTCGGTAATATAGCAGTGGTCAAGGTTTTTATTAATTATTAATAAAAACCTTGACCACTGCAGCGTTTACAACGTTGTCATCCTCACCTCTTTGTTAGTCCTGCGGTATAGTCTGGGGATATTTTTGGCAGCTTCAAGTCCCTGAGAGGCTCTATTTACAACTTGGCTCACAATTTGACCCTCTAAGCCAGGCACCAGCTGCTGAAGTCCACCACAAGACTCTAAAATGGCCTCTAATCCAAAGAGTTTTAGAACAGCAGCAATAAAATTACTTTAACAGAAACAGATAAACACCAGTAAAACATTTGGAAACGGCTCGTACTCAAGTAACTTACCAGAAAGTAGATCGATATCTTGAATGTTTGTTTGACGAAGTTTAGGAAGGATATCTTGCCTGAAGAACTCAGGAACCTGAAATAAATCACAAAAGAAGCTGAGTAAGAAGTAATGGCAATTACAATTATTGATCAAACAATCAATCAGCTGAACCCCACCTACCCATCCATCCCATCACCACACACCCACCTACCAACCAACCCACCCTCACATCCACCCACCTAACCAACCTACCATCCAATCACTAACCAACCTATCCACACCCACTTACCGACCAACCCACCGTCACATCCACCCACCTCCCAACCAACTCACTCTCACATCCACCCACCTACCAACCAACCCACCCTCACATCCCCCCACCTAACCAACCACCATCCAATCACTAACCAACCTATCCACACCCACTTACCGACCAACCCACCGTCACATCCACCCACCTCCCAACCAACTCACTCTCACATCCACCCACCTACCAACCAACCCACCCTCACATCCCCCCACCTAACCAACCACCATCCAATCACTAACCAACCTATCCACACCCACTTACCGACCAACCCACCCTCACATCCACCCACCTACCAACCTACCTGCCCAACCACCAAGCAACCTAACAGTGAAGCAGGGAATAATCACTACATGAAAATTTCTACATTACAATTGCATGTGCAGGTGTGAAACAACGAAGAGATTTGAGATGATTAATTTTGTCCTCGTTCTGTGTACATGTAATAACATTTTCCTTGACATTTGTTTGGCTAACATGATCAGTTATAATCAATTATCACTCACTTTTGTCAGGAGAACACTTAAATCGTTGAGCAAGTAAACCAAGAAACGTGTTTGAGCTTGTTCTGTTCCTTCATTTGTGCCATTTTTCCCTTCAATGGCCTGTAACGCAACGAAAAAGCATCAGCATCAGAAAACGAACCAGTGAGAGCTCCGAACGACTGTTTTTTTCTGGTATGCATTAACAAAGAGACTGAAAACCATGTAAAAGTATGTCCCATACTGAAATTATTTATTTTATGGGTGATAAGATTTGTTTTACTTTCATCCTTCTGTTCACAGTTTCCTTTGTTTACACCAACAGCACAACTGACTTCTCATGAATAAAGTTTAAGTTATCCATGAAAATAAAATAGGGATATTAAAATATCCCTATTTTATCTACACTACAGTATTTCTCTGAGATCAAATGATTGCAGATAATCAAGCAACCTTATGAGCACCATAAGCATAAGCCAGAAGTAACAAAGTACTGGAAGTTAAGCTAACAAACATACAATATACTTACAATGAATGACTTTTCAGGAGAAAGATAGTTTCTCACCCACACAGACAATCGCGAGAAGAGCTGACAAATGGAAGAAACATCCTTTAATAACTTTAAATTATTTTCCTTGAAGTGAGCTCAGATTGGAGTTTAATCAGGATTAACACTGGTATATAAGGCAAAAAAAAATTAAGTCCTCAGAAGTTGGATGAAGGATGCAAAACACTAAATTCCTAACTCAGAGTACAAATAATTGTGTTTAAGAAGTCTTTGCCTTGTGCTGCATTACAACGTAGTTGTTTACCCTTTGAATGTGGCTCCTATGCAAATAATTCAAGAAATTAACACACACCTACTCACTGTCAAAGGCTCACCAGTTTCACAGGTGCAAGGTTCAATTAATTTTAATAATAATAATAATAACCTTTATTTAAAGAGGGTAACACCGATTACTATAAAGTACAGTATTCTCCCTAGTGGCTCTCTAAACCAAGAGAAAACTGGACGACCCGGGGAAAAATCTCTTGGAGCAGAGTAGAGAACCAACAAACTCAGCCCACTTATGACGCCAAGTGCGGGAATTGAACCCAGGACACATTGGTGGAGGGCAAGCGCTCTCACCACTGTGCCAACCCTGCTCCCCATTTAACAGGTGAATTCAACAGGAAAACAGTCAGGTTAACAGCCAGTAATTATTACGTCAAAGAATAAGTATCTACAAAGATTACTTAATTGTATATTTGGACACTGGACTACAGAACAAGGAATTTGTTTGCTCAAAGTTTGGCAACTGAATTGTTTCACTGAACACTGGTGTGCTAAAACGCTTTTCTTTGAAATGCTTGCTTGTTAAAATTTAAGCTGTAACATTGATTAACTATGTTTGGAACACATGCAGGCTTGCATCATCAAAAGAGTTCTTGCAACTTTTAAAGTGGAGTACCAAACAGCCAAACACTTCATCTAAAAACGCCTGTATGCTACAAGGTATAAATTCGCTTATATTTGTATTGCACCTACTGATAATGTTATGTTTTTTAAGGTAAGAGTATTTTCCAAACCTGTAAAGTTAACTTCCAGAACCTGTTGCAGAGGGCCTGGATATACACAGAATCTTGCCAACATCGCTGAACACACCACCACAACACACTCACAGCAGATGTCAAGAACAGCTCAGAATCTGTAAAAATATACAAACCATGAACACAGAGATTAGCCACCTTAGAACTCAATAAAAGATGATCAAGTGGAGGGAATAATTTCAGTTTTAAAATATCACATCAGCTGTGAGCAAGAAATTTAAAGACATAAAACACCAAAGCCTAAAAAAGGTTTAGGCTTGAATAGGATTCAAAACCCTTGAAAGCATTTAGAGATGGGACGGGGGGAGGGAGGGGTTCTCTAAATTTCAAGTGATAGTGATGATGGAGAGATTGGTATGGGTGTGAAATTTTCGATTCCAGGATTTTATTGGGTAGGAAACTTTTGGCAACTATTTTTTTTGGTAGGGATTTTTTGGGGGTATTCAAAAGAATCTGAAGATTCATGGTAGAGCTCCAGGGGTAGTACTTGCATATCCTGGCCACATAGTTCTGAGAATAAGGTACAATACTATCTTGAATTTTTTAAGGCTCGAAGATTCAGCAAGGGATTTTTTGGGGGTTTATTTTTGACTCAATCGATCATCCCCATCACCTGAAAACTGGAGCACCCCCAGGGCATTTACTTTTAAACATAACATGTTTTAAAGATAGGTTTCAAATCAATATGTAACTCTACCCCTGCATTTTCATTGTTTTAACAATATTTCAACCAATGTTTGTTGTATGTGGATTGGTTGACTTTCAAATGAACCAAACAATCAAATGAGGTAAGCCAGCATTCCTTGATGAGTATTACTGTGTTACGTGCTGGAATAACCAAGAGATGTCCGCAAACAAGACGTAAGTGAAAAGAGCTCCCGAGCATGATATAAGGCACGCAACAAAAGTGTGACAACGAGCAGTTACCCTTTTAACTATTGTTTGTTTAGTTATACACTGTTACAATTAATTAGGTTAAAGATTAAGTTCAGCAGTTCGTAAAGCAGGCTTACTGTCTTTCATGGCTATAAAGGTAATGATCTTGATTAACTTTGACAACAATGCTTGACTTTCTTGATACACTGGATTCTTTCCACTCACTGGCTTTTCTGAGCACACAAACTTGTACGGAGGACTTCATAATAAACTCTGAACTCTTTCTCTTCTCCCCTTTCTTTCTTCTCTCCGGATATAGCAAGGTCAAAGGTTATAGCTCCACCATAGTTATAGTATCCATAACATAAGTTCAATCACAGCTGGCCATGAGGGTAAGCCCTCAGGCAAGAGAGTTTTTTCTATTACTTACAAGCCTGCTTTTATACTTTTTCTTCAAGTATCTAGAACGTTCTGTTACTATTTATAGTGTATTACAAGGTCTACTATTTGTGGAAACTGCTGATTCACATCAAAGATATTTCTGGAATATTACAGTTTATAAGATAATTCTAGAAACGTCTGGAATTGCATGACAGATAAACTATTGTTATAAGCATAGAAAGTGAGCATTAGGACTACTGGATTATCAATGATCATAGACTGTGGAGTGTTGCAACATGTGAATGGTGGAGGGCATGCAGGTGTAATAAAACTAGCACAGTTTAATGCCTTTAACCCACCAACTCCTGGAAGCTAGTTTCAGGGAAAATTACATCATCAGGCAGGAAAAAGGATTACTGCACCTCATTAAGGTAAATTGCTGTTAAATGAAAACACTCTTGCATTGAAGTGCTCTTCTCCAACACACTATACCTTGTTTAGCACTGCAGACTTGAGGTGACTGAAGTGTACTTTCGAATTTACTAGCCATTTCCTGAAATCTGGGACAAAACCAAAAATTGTTCATACAAAATGTTCCAGATAAACTTCAATTATCATTACAAACATTTGATGATAATGCTTGAGTTTGATATTGTTTGGGTTTGGGATCCATCAAGGCCAAATAAAATGGCTGCAAAAATGATTATAATGATATTTTGAAAATCATCATTATAGTAAAAAATCATTGACTTATAATAAATAAAAGATATGTATACTGGTATATTTACTTTTTGTTTTTGCCTACCTGATTTGAAAATAGACAGGTAAACTCCATCTGGCCATGAAAGCAGCAAAACAGGGATGTGACCTTAATCGCTGCACACTGGCCTTTGAGCCACAAAGACCTTCAAACTTATTAATGAACCACACTGTTGTCATGTATTTCTGAATGAGAGAATAAACTAAAGTAAACTTTGTGGAACATGCAAGTTAAAAGATGCAAGTTCCAGCTTTACCTGATGAATAAATGATGAATAAACGATGAATAAACGAACACAGAACATGCATCATGTAGGAGTAGAAGATTTATATCAAGATGGCCAGTTTGTAGCCAGTCAGTGGAAATCAAACAAAGTGTGCAGATTAAATAAATAAATAAATAAATAAAAAAAGAAATAAATAAACTCAAACAAAAAAGTTTAAAGCAAAGATAAATTGTTTACAGGTAGATCCTGCTAAACAGTTTGAAATGGCAAAAGATCAAAATAACCAATAATAATATTAATAATATACATTCAACTATCCCCCGAAGGGAAGGTGAATAGCAGTACTGTAGGTACAGTGTATAATTATACCAATATGTGAAGTGTCAAGGTAATTATATCAACCGCTATTCACCAACCCCAGGGGAGTGGGGTAGGGGGAGGGGGGGATAGTTGTCGTAGTATTTAAAATCAGCCAAATCAACTCAGTTAATGATATAGCTTAGTTTATGTTTTCATTCGACAATGTTTATATATAATTTGGGGTTTTATTACGTGCACCTTTATGACTTTGTTGCAAACTCAGTACGAAAATAATTTTCTACCAACCAGTAAACATTGACAAGCCAAATTTCCTTGCTTTCTTGGCATTTGCTGGTACAGCTACTTCATTTATCGCTTAAATTTTGTCTTCCAAACCTTTTGCGAAATGGAACAACATTTTGACTCCCTTCCCAAATCAGTGAATAACCAAGGATATTCAAAGTTGCGGGAGCCAATTAAAATGTGCAAAAATCCACTGATTTGGTAAATACTAATAACATCTAATCAGAATAATAAAATTTAATGCTGTGAAATGCAAACATTGTACAGTACTGCAGCATGCTTTTATAAGCAGACATTGACAACTGGAGCTGGGCAATGAAACAAGAAAGAGTTAATAAAGGTTGTTCGAAATAGTTTTCATTTTCCCGAGACAAGTTCTACAAATTCTTTTCTAAATTATGTTTGTTTTGTCGTATCACTATGAAATTTGGCACAGAAATAAAAGAAACATCATAGATTCATTAAATGACATTTATTTTAGAAAAACTGTTACCATGGCAACCATATGATGCATTCAGTTGAGCCCCTAAATCTTATTAAAAAACAGGTCGGTGAAATCTTCTCAAATTTCTATATTACATTTTACCAGGAATGATCTTCAAAATATTTCAGTTTAAAAAAATTCTGTAGGGCAGATTAAGAATGAAACTACTTTTTGATTATTGCTTTCTTAACTTCAAAAATTTCAAGTCGACAACATTAGCATTTGAGCATGCCCAACACACATGTGCTCTTACTTTTTATAGATATGGCATGTGTTGTTTTTGTGCACGGGCTTGGCTAAAAACCCTTTCGAGCCTCCTTAAGTAACGTTAGGTAACACTAATCTCTCATTAACTCAAACTATGCTTCAAGTCATGCTAGCAAAGATATTAAATGATTAATTTTAGGTCCTGTTGATTGAGATTTCCCCCCCTGATATCTGGAAGGTGATAGACTGACAATTTTTTAAACAAGAACGTATGCCTATGAGTTTTTCTACCTTGCAAAATAAACAGGGGTTGATTATAGCTCACAGGAAACAAAAATTAGTTTGAAATGGTGGGGAAATATTGGATGGCAAATGACTGAAAAAAACAAGGGCAAATCCAAGGGACACTGGTTTCAATTCAAAATGATGTGGAATTCAGAAAAAACTGGGCTTGAATAATTATTAGCAGGGTCCCAATTGTACTAAACACAGATGTTTGTGACAACTGTAATTATTCTTATTCTTATTATTATTGTTATTATTATTATTATAATTATTATTATTATTATTTGTATGGCATATAATGAGAGTGATGATGTTTTAGCAGTAAAACTAGCCACTCAAGAAAACAACAATGAGAATGTTAAAACACAATAGAATGTATAATAAAGCCCAGTGAGTAACAAAATAGTAGTGGGACTTGCAACAAGTTTAATGGTAATGATATTTAATAAGGAGAGTAATATTGTAAAATAACAATGTGGTTCAAATGTGTTTTTAGTCCACAGTTTTCAGTAAGAACTTGTAACAAAGGAATTTCACCATGTAAGTTGTATGAAAACACTGATATCAAACCAAAATCAATTTTCAAACAGAATAATAATTATAATAGCAACATAATATTATAATATTATAGCAACAGTGCACTCTGTCATTTGAATAAGCTATTTTAATGCCCCTAAAATAACTGAAATCATTGTTGTAGGTCAAAATGAAATTCAGGTCAAAATGATTTGGAATAGTCGCGGTCAAAATGAAATTCCTTTGTCTCCTAATCCTAATTATTCATGAATCATGAATAACTAGGGTTAAAAGACAAGGAAAGTTCATTTTTACCTTGGTTAGAACCATTTTGACCTACAACATCACCACCAACCTGTCACCAATGAAAAGAAGATAGAAATAGTACATGTATGTTTCCCACATTTTTACTGCCATCGACAATAAATGGTCCAAAATAATTTACTCAAGCCGGTGCAAAACTGCTAAAAGACAAAAATTAAACTGCATTTTATTTTCTGTAGGTGCCCAGTAGGCCCATACAAGGAAGCTACAACAAGTTGCAAAAATACTTGAGACACTGTACATCATTTTGGTCTTTAATGATGTTTCCATGGTGTTAAGCTTTCTCTCCCCCTCCCCCTCTTATCAAAGTTGGTAACAGCGCAACACCATGCTCGAAACTTTGAGGAACAGCTTTGAAAGGGGGAGAGGGAGGGGCTGTGTGTTGTATCACACAGATTTCTTAGCAGCAGCATTTTAGAGAAAGAAAAGATGTTTTTCACTGTGAATGTCTCAAACATTTTGCAACTGGTTGTAGCTTAAGTACCCTGGTATGATTTGGTATACAGCTTATAATAATAAAAATAATTATAAAATTATTATTGTTATTCTAAGGCATGGATTTTTTCTGAACACAAAAGTAACAGAAAATGGTGTTACTATAACTATAGAGGTGCTACTTATGATGGTTACAAAACAGCGTTCATTTCTAAACAAAATGTACAAACCTGATGAAAGGAATCCGGATTTCCAGGAGCAAAGATGGATGTAAATCGTGTTTCCACAAGACTAGTAACTTCTGGCCAGACAGCATTTACTAAGAAGTCAAAGCCACGGATACCTGCTCTCTGTTCATCAAACATCTCCATGTCATTGGCTACAAACCTGCCAGATGTTATATTCATCATGGCTGTACAGTGTCTAGGAACAAACTCAAGAACTTTATTGTATACATTGTACAGGCCTTGGGATGGATCATCTGACAATGCCCTCTCAGCAATAACCTAGAAATAAAATAATTGCATGGGCCCATATTGAAGTACAGTACATATATTTACAGGTTAAGATTGTTTCTATAAACTGATTCCTTATCTCCCACAATCATATCTTAATAGTCTTATTAATAAGTTGGGAGCAGGTCAATATTGTAGGTTCACAAGTTCCTGTGAAAATGATAAATGTGAGTAGTGAAGTTAATTTATATTATTCATTTCATATTCACTACTCACATTTATCACTTTCATGGGAACAGTCATTTGAACCTGCAATTTATTGACCTGCTCCCAACATCAGTGGCTTCATAGCTCAGTTGGTTAGAGCAATGCACCAGTATTGCAAGTCAAGGGTTCAAACCCCACTGAAGTCCTGAATTTTTTCCGACTTCTTTAATTGCATTAACAACTACAAGGATCAGTCTTCATTTGAAATAGTTAACTTAATAGTCTGAAATGTCAGCAGTCTTCTCTCCTAACCCAGAAGGTGCGTGGGAGAGAGACACCTGAATTCTGAGCATTACAATGTCATCCGCTGACATCACCTTTTAATTTAGGTAGAGTTGCATAAATTTCAATTTCCTGACAGGAAGGCTGTCACAAGTCATGGAATCATTGATTGATGACATGCATATGCATGAGGTTGTCCGGCTTTTGTGTGCTGTCAAGCTTGACGATAAAGCCTCTGGGGTAAATTTACGGGGTCGTAAAGGTCGGATAAAGAAAGCTGCTGTTAAAGCTTGCAATTGATGACAGCACATGTATGTGTTTTGCCTGAATTCGCAAGCTAAAGAAGAAAAAAGAAGGAAAATTTTCCGAGAATAATGGACTGATGAGTTCATGCTAAATTTTGGAAACGATAGTGAACCAAAGGAATTTGTTTGTTCCTTCACCCTTAGTATCCCTTTGAAAGCAGTGGAACAATCATTCAGATGTGTGAGTTGTCAATCAATGAAACTTTTGCCAAAGCAGATAGAAAGGTTGACAAAAACATCCAGAGAGAAGATAAAGCAAACCCGTACGAACGACACAGCGCTGCTGCAGCACTGCAACAGTTCACTTTTTTGGTTGCATAGAGTTTAAGGGTCGCTAAAGAAGTGCTCGTGAGTCACTCAAGCAGCCAACCCAAAATATCGTGCACTGCGAAAGCGCTGCAAATTTTTGCATCGGTAAAGCATCGGTAAAGCAGCACTGCAAGCCACTGCTTAAAAGCTGCAATGATGATCAAATGTAAACATCTGAAAACATGCAAACTGGAACCTTTTTCTAGTGATGTTAACAACGTTGCAGATCTACTTGCGCATACTAGGAAACTTACTGTAATTAAGATCAGGGATAAATTTAAATCAAAAGGCTTTCAAAAAGCAAAATAACTCACTAGAAATACCTTTTAAAACAATTTATTACCTTGACCATCAAAATGACGAACAATCGCCGCTGGTACAGTGTATAATTATGTGTTTTGCACGGCTGTCGACTGCCTGTTCGTGAAAACCTTAATGGTTTGTGCCTCAATTGGCGCTTCAAATCCAAAGAAGGATGAAGATTCGGTTACTGAATTTGGTCTCACATGTTTTATGGTCGTTTCAAAGTTGGCGTAGAAACATATCCTCAAATTTTCATGGGACCCGTACATAACACGAAGACCTACATTGTAAGTGTAACATGAACCGAACCAACACGTCACGAACCCACGAGCAAGACTTAAGAATGCGATGCTGCTTAATCAGCGACATTGGCGAAACGCTTTTTGCGCGGACCAGACAAACTGGACTCTAGTGCTGGCAACACAACACGCCTCATTATTTAATAAATGCCGTTTCAAGCGCCCTTTCCGCTACGATGTTAAGATTGCTTTACAGTCTTAAGATGGTTTAAAATCCTTATTAATTAAAAAACCCCAGAAAAAATCACACCAGGTAAACGACCTGAATAAGCCATTCTCTTCTGAAACCAAATCTAGCTATTATAGCTACAAGAGGTAGATAACAAAATCTTTCACCCCATTGGCCCAGAATGACTGTAATTGAGACCTTAAAATACCTTGTGACCCCAGGCAGTTTCACTTTGCGCGCTCAAATTTGAATAACTGAGCAAGATTAATCGATTTAGGATCAATCGTTCCGGTCAGTACGTTTCTAACTGTGTTTTTGAAGCTTTGATTGCGAGTAACTATGTCTACGCAACTTCTTGTAAATGAGCTTTTAAACTTGGAATCATCAACGAAGGTTAACTCGCAACTGGACAAGGCAAAAAGTTCCCCAAAATAGGCCATTGTTTACTGGATAGAGACGAAATAGTTTAATGTCATGCCGCTTTCAAGAATTCCCAAAGACAAGAGGGAACAGGGCTCTTCAGCTACCTTAAAAACTGAAAGACGAGACTGGGAAACTAAAATAGTGAGAATTGGAGGTGAGTAGAAATATGTAAATTTTGTATTCTACAATATTACAAAAGGTGGGAACTGTTTTGCTGGAGACAGTCAGAGTTATTTGTATACTTCATATCCATTGTCTACACGAATAATACCCCTGAAAAACCATTCCGGGTCTTAGAGCGCTAAGCAGTATGTACCTGCAAGTTTCTTTTTTGAGCCAAATGCGCGAGATTTTATCCCCGGAGTGCCAGGGGAATGCCTGAAAATGTCTGAACATGACTGAACAAGTTCCGAAGATAACCAAGGATAGTGGACGAATCCAAAGACAATTGGTTACCTACTGTTCAAAGCACTCTATAAAACTCAGTGGCCTAAACGTGGTTTCTGTTGGGTGACAAGATTGCTTATTTATAAGTTGTATAATTTCTTTACTGCGTTCAAATTCACAGTAGTGTTTTTGCTTTTTTTGTCGAACCATTTATATGTATTTCAGGTATTTTTATTTATTCCTGATTCCTTTTATATATTTTTAGTGTATACTAAGAAGTGCCATTCGTTGTGGGTCAAGGAAAATAAAGTGAGCAGCGAGGCAAGGTTTGATTGGGGGGAACTATTAGGAATAAATGCATAACTGCAGGAAGGCGACTGCAACGAAAGTTAAAAAAAGAATGAACTGGCTCTTCTGTGCGTATTATCTTATACACCGTCTTCAAGGAAATATTGTCACGTTTTCTTGGCGATTTTCACGCCTTGTACTATAAAAGATAGTTAGTAACCATCTTGAGTTTCCCATGTGTATTGTAAGTCATCATGAAGGTTTCAGATTATATATATTTTGAGGTGTTGCCTACTCGTCAAACTTTTGCTTATGGACACTTAATGTATTGTTAAATAATATATAATTGCAAAACACGTGATAAGTAAGACGTTTTCAAGTTGTGTCGTCGAGTCCTGTGTATCGATGAAAGTTTAAATATTCACATTAAAGGTTGGAAGTCAGTTTAGTCTGCTGTTTACTCGTTGTAGAGTACTAGTTATGTTAGTCGTAAATGGTTTCGTGAGCTAGCTCGTGATGATTGCATGACAGAACGAACGGTGTTCGATGAAGAACCACGCAAAGAACGAGAACCAAGGTAAGCGAGCTGTATATGACCCATATGCCCCTTAGGCTGATGACAGATGTTCCTGTTGATTGAATCACAATCACGCACATCAAATATTCCTAGCAGCGCGAAAGCAGCGCTGCATAACACTGCATAAACACTGTTATTCGACCGTACGTCTCCGTGTGGCTATTCAGCTTCATCTTTCTTGCAGCGTTCCCGCAGCGCTCACCGTCGCTAACGCAGCACTCACGCAGTCATTTTTCGGCACTACTGCAGCGCAACGAAAACAGCGTTCCTGTAACCTTTACGCAATGCTTGTTACAGCGCTTATGAGTCGCTCAAGCAGCGCCGTGTAAACGTATTCCGTTTCGTACAGGAAGTCATCTTCCGTTCATCCTTCAACTTTGTTAGGCCAAACCTTGATAAAAGTCTCTGCAACCTTGACTTCAATATTGTGTTGAAATCGCCGTATGTGATATCCCGCAATACAATAATTATAATAAATCTAGAATAAACTGTAATGCAATACTTGACAAGTTTGTGTTGTAACAGTTGGTGGGTTCAACCAATGAGAAAAGGTTATCTTATTCAAATGTGAAGGAACCCATCAAAAACTACCTACTATATCAACACAAGTATGTGATGTCACTAGACAACGTTATAATGCTCAGAATTCAGACGTCTCTCTCACCTGCACCCCCTGTGGATTAGGGGGAGGAGATGGCTGACCTATCAGACTATTAAGTACCTTAATATACACTAAGAAAATTCAGTTAATGTGTCATACGGATCTTGAAAATTATAAGTTGTGAAGTTTTGTTCTGGCACATTTGGTGTCAATTCCTGGAATGCTTGTTAACTTGACCAACTCTCTGGTAATATTTAGCGTAATATTTGATCTGATTTTGAACCAGTGCTGTTGTATAGAGTGTTTTCACGTGACGTCACGGCAGCCATGTTGGTGTCCCAAATTGAACCTCTGAGAATTATGTAAATTATGCAAATAGTTTCTTTTGTTTTGGTAAACCAATATGGCTGAAAGTCACATGAGTGAAAATGAGTGTTTACTTTTAGGACTCTATAATATTTATAAAGTTTACTATCATGAATAAAAAAAACACAATTGAGGACGAACTTAATTAAGCTTGCTTACCTCATTCATGTAAGGCTTAACCATAACTTCCCTGAAGAGCATTTCAGCATCTCTCGTCTTGTCAATGATAGCATAAGTTCGTAGGACACGTGACAGTAGATTTAGTTCTCCTGTCTGGAGCCCTTCTTGAAATGCTGCTTCCAACTTCTTTTGAAGGGTGCTTGTTATTGCTGCAATACGCTACATCATCAAGGAGAAGAACATACTGTAGTTGTTTGGTTATAAGGCGCACTCAGCTATAAGACCCACCCCCAATTCCGCAACTTCATTATTGCATGTTTTCAAGCTTAAAAATATCACTAACATACTTGGTTATAAGGCGCACTGTTGTTTGGGGAGTAAAGATCAGTCAAGTTTATTGTAAATTCTTTCATAAACTTACACAAAAGCGAAAAAGTCGTGTATTGATTTTAGTTTACGGTTAATTAACAAAAGCAGAATTGTCGCACATGCGACCAAGTGCACAAACAAAAGTCTTGATCAAACAAAAGCACAATGTCACACACATAAACAAAAGCCAAAAAAAGGCACACATTTAATCACAGTGATAAACAAAAAGCAAAAAAGTCACACATTTAATGACAACCTTTTGGTACAATCAATGATAACAGGGTCTTTAGAGCATCTGGGTAAAATATCAACACATGTCATTGCTGGATTTGATTTGATCTGTTTAAATCTGAAAGGAATTGTGTCATGTCTTGCAATAACTTTTTAAGATCACCATTTGAACAAGTTGTGTATCCTGAGAGCACTAACCCCTGTGGAATACAGAAGGGTGCAAATTGAAGAGGAGGCCCTTGAATTGGCCTAGGCATGTCGTAGATGCAAAGACTGCATGGATGGTAAATCCATCGTTACAGAAAGGGATCACAAGCCACTGGTTCCACTTCTCACCAAATGTATCTTGAATGAAGTTCCCCCAAGAATATAGTGCTCAAGGATGCACGTACATGTAATGCACAAGTTTCCATTAATTTGAAAGAGACGATCCATAGGCCCTGGAAGATTAAACTGCACATTTCAGATGCACTCTTCAGAATGCAGCCAACCAACCATAAAAGGAAGAGCACAACACCTGAAGAGGAAATGAACATTAACCTCAACAGACTCATTGCCTGTATGAGATGTCAAACTAGTTCCAAGTGCCACCTTCATGACACAGTGAAACTGTATTAAGAGAGAGAGAGGACCTGAGCATGAAGTCATCAAGAATCATCATCCCATCAGCTATAAGTTTTCAACAAAACACACAAGGGGTGCAAAAGGATAACCAAAGATAACCAAAATGTAGAAGTAAGAATTCTGTTTAGTGGTCGTCAAGTACAAGACATGGTCAAAACTGCAAGACTTGTGCCAACAACAACAGTACAGGTCTGGCCCACTCCTCCTGACACTCGTTCCTGAGCATCAGTAGCAAGTAATCACTACTGATTTGTTGAACCTGGCTGCCTCCCTTATTTGATCATAGTGGATTACTTATCTCATTTTGTGGAGTTAGCTGCAATGCAGCAGACATTTAAATTTTTGGAAGCTACAGAGAGTGACTAGAGTATTGAAAGCAATCTTTGCAAGACACAAAAGACTGGCATGGGGATTCAAACATACAACAAGCAGTCCTTGCTTCCCACAGTCAAATGGTGAGGTTGAGTGGGAATTGGAAACCCCCAAAGTCACTCCTGAAGAAAGAAAACGGTCCAACCAAGATGCTGCTACAGATAATACACTTTACAGTGTACTTGCCTGCAGATGCTCACCAGCAGAACTACTTATGAGATGAAAAATCTGAACCACCATCAAAACCTTTCATAAAAATTTGGCACCAAGTTGGCCTGACATTGAGAAGCTTCATCAAAGAACACTATGCTACACTGCACATGTCCATAGTGGAGACTGACACAGTGAGACAAAATCATTCACACATGACACCAATTCCAGGTAATAAGCCTGAAAAACTCATCACTAAGTAAGCAGGATACTCCTGTGAAGCCTCTCTCTTGGCTCTCTAGTTTCCAAAGACAAAACATAGCCCATTTCCAAAAGGGCTAATTGACTTCAGTTAAGCTGTTACAATACATTTATCCTCTGCATTCACAAGAGGGTCCATAGGAGGCCTTTGATCTTGTTTTGAGTGTCTGGGTTTAGGTTTAGGTTAAGGTAAGATAAAAAAATAAGGTGAACCCATACTGGGGCAGTTGAGGCAAATGAGGACACATTGTTGTGGACACATTGTTGCAGATACAAATGTTTCCCAGTTTGCCTGCGCATGCAACATTTGCTGCAGACACAAATTTTGTGTCCGCAACAAATATTTCCCTGTTTGTGCGGCATGGAAACGCAACATTCATTTTGTGTCCCATGTGTTTGCATACCCAAAAAACATGTATCCTCGTTTGCCAGGGCCTTTAAAGGGTAGATACATGCATGTATGACCTCCTGATACATGTTTTATTTACAATTATATCAGGCAGGACTTTACTCAAAATGGCTATGAGCCACTCAACTTGAAATGAGCCAGTCTTTTGTTAGGAAACATTGCTGGGAGGTTCATAACAGAAGCATAACATTTGCGTTACGTTTGATGCATAACAATTTTTCGGTGTAGTAACAGTCCTCTTCAAATATTCCTATATCAGTTCCACTTATCTCACATGAAATTATCAAAAGCAAGTTCTGCCTCGATCTTTTGTATATCTTTCATTATTTAGTCTTTTGAAGTACCTTGATGAAATTTTTGTTTTAATTCGGCTGTTTACTTGATGGCAATTTGGTTGAACAGTTTCATAACTGGATTTTAGTTACAATGTAATATTAGGGGAATATATATGCCAAATATAATACTCTGGTCATGTAGAAAGTGTTTAACAGGAAACAAAGGAGCTAAAGATCAAGCGAAAGAGGCGAAGGAGTAAAATCAGCCACACACCCACAACTTGGAAATGGGCATAGCCATTTTTCAAGTTAAAAACTGCCTGCTTACAAAGGGTGACTAGGTAGTTTATAAAGTGTTTGAAAGCAGTTCATGACAAATAACTTAAAGTGTGACATTAAGCATAAAATTTGTGCTGTTTTTGTCTCAAGGTCAATTAAAACATCAGGTGTCCAAGGTTGTTTGATCCTCACCTACACCATGCATGTCACCAAAGTCTAGAATGACAGGTTATCACGTACCCCTCTAATGCTCTCCACCAGTGGATGGCCTTGGCTCTGAGTGACATAAAACTGTAGCTGATTAAACTCACTGGCAACTCTTTCAATCAGGTGGGAGTCATCTTCACTACAACAAACAACACTCAAAACATTGAACTGACAATTTGTGGAGATATTAGGGTTGTGACAAAAGCATCATCAATTTTGTGTAGTAGTAGTAGTAAATAAAGAACCTGACTTGACTAATTTATTGCCGGTATCTCATTTGAGTATCAACCAGTGAAGAATACTACAGATTGAAGATAATCAACTGAAGTTAAAGCACCAGCCAGTTGAAAGCCTCTGACAAAGAGTACAATACTGTCTTGTTTTTCTCCTTTAGCAAGCAACCTATTTTTAACTCACATAGCATGTACTTAGCAATGTAATGTGACATAAGCATAAACTTCTATATTGCTGTTATTAGCTACTGAGCTTCAAGCTAGCCCAATGATGACCTTGACTCAGGTTGTGCCAATGGCGGTCCAAATTGTACATTTACCTGGGCTGAGTTACTCGAAGCATGGTTAGCACTTTACTATTGGTTGTATTAAAACCTATAGGTTGTCATGGTATTTAACCTGGATTAGCGCTAACCATGCTTTGAGAAACCCGGCCCTGGATGATCATGCTTTGATCAATCAATCGGTCACCAAGTTATGCTTACAATTTATGCATGTTGTTTACTCACACATTCAGACTTAGTTTTCATTTAGACATACTTACCCATCAGAGTCTTTAGGAGGTCCATCCTGAGTGATCCTTGACCCTTGCAATAATCTTTCAATCTTTTCTAGTGACTTTGTGATGTTCAATAAATGCTGCATACATGTCTAAGGTGAATAAAATTAATATGAATGTGAAGGAACATTTAAAATGACAAATTAAAACAAATTCTTACTGTGCATTTTTCAAAAAATAACACAGGTCCAACTCCACTTATGAATGTAGAGCAGCTGCAGCTTCATGTATTCTGCGATGGTACAAGCCAGGATTTTAAAACAAATAATTCTTATTTGCATCAGTTTATGAATACTTTATTAGCCCCACCAAAGCAACAGGAAGTCTAGGGTTATACCTTTTTCTTTCTTAAAAGTGCTCTTTCATCCAGTTTGTTTTCAATTGCACAAATTGTTCCATCCAGATCAGATTTAATCAGCTGAAAATGAGAGAGAAATCAAAATGCATTTCTTTAGATATTGAACACATGCAACACAACTGACAAAACAACATTGTGTCATTTTTATCTCTGATCAAATTAGTTATAATAATTATTTGGCATGTTTGATCGAGGACATCACAGCACACAACCTTTACATCTCACATTTCTTGATTACCTCACAGTCTGTCTCGCTAGCCTAGCTTTGTTGTAATTTTGCAGTAATTTTCACAATATTTTTCCACAAAACTGCTCACTCCAATTGAGGGACTTAATAAAAAATCTTTTCTGTTCTCCAAATTAGTAATATCAAAATGTATATTAAAGGAAAAAATATGGGAAACCTACTACACATTCAGTATGTCCATCATTCAATAAACAATAATAATAATAATAATTGAATTCAACTACGGTCAAAATACAACACTACCATAACAATGTTTAAAAACAAAGAAGATGATATACCTACATGATAACCAGAACAACAATGTCTGGCTCCTTGAAAACTTAAATGGATACAAGGTAACCTTGAAACATGGTTCAAAATGCATACAAATGTATTTAAAAACCATACAAACTCTGTATTTTTTTTACGATTTCTGTGATATTCTTAAAACCTGGCAAACATAATGATTTTTACCTGAGTTATTTCCAAATAGTAGGTGGATGACGCGATTTTACAGTTGTCAGAAAACTGAATAATATTTTTAAGAGTTTCTGTGGTTTTGGGGGACAGCCTCAAAATTGGAGATGTTCCTATGGATTTTGAGCTATGTTTCAAGGTCCATAACTTAGTCTCTGTTCAACCTAAAAGAATCAAACTTGGTCAAATGAACAATCTCAATGTTATCTTTCATGTGATGGTGTCAATTTATCGATTACTTCAAACTTGAAACTTACCCCAGTTCCCTTTTGAATTTTGCAACGGCCAATACAAATAATTATTAGAAAGATCTGAAGTAGCCTGCGTGGCAGGTGCTAGAAAGGGGAAGGGAGAAGGAAAAGGAAGCGCCTGCAGCTAATCCATTGTTCATTTTGTCTTTCTTGTTCGCTGACGAACGAAAAATTGCCACTGGCTCGTTTTTAATTATGCGTCAATCATTGTCTGATACGACCTTCTGATTGGTCAAGATGTTTTGGAAGCCATTTGAGAATGAAAACCAAGATGGCTGACATTTGACAGGCAGACGGTTGTGAATGTTAACCGTTTGCATATTAATGAGGGGGCGAGACGAAATAAACAATGGGCTGGCTGCAGGGTAGCCTGAGTATCAGGCCCTATCGGGGAAGAGGGGAAGGAAGAGGAGAAGGGCCTGACACAAAGCCATTGATTTGCTTGTGTCCAACATCCAGATTCTGGATGTTACACTAATTGGTCAAAAGACAATAAGAAACGTCACGTGAGTCAACCGGAAGTCAAGCTTCCAGCGCAGGGGTTACAGACACCATATTGAAATTTACTCTCATGACACATGACAGTTACCGGAAGTGATTTTGATTGGCTAATTATAACACGCGCTGTGTGGGGGTGGAAGGCTTCTGAGAAGCTGTTTGTGTCAGGCATTTCTTCCTTTGCTTTCTCGCTCTTTTTGCCTTCCCCACCCTAGAAACGCCTGATATTCAGGCTGGCTGCAGGTGCTTCCTCTTCCCCTCTCCCTCGCTCCGTGCATTTCGTGTGCACCCAATTTTCCCCTCTCCCTTCCCCTTTCTAACGCCTGCCAAACAGGCTAGATCTGAAGTTATAAAAGGCTGTGGGTGGGGGAGGGGTATTCTTTATGATGCTGCTGCCTTCAATGCTTACCAGTACTTCCTCCTTCAGTTGTCCCAGAGGAACTGACAAGCTTGCAATGTTTTTGTCCATCCCCACCTTATAAAATAAAAGAGAATTACAAAGTAGCATTTACTGTATTAAGAACAAATTAATTTTGTTTCTTTGTATGACAGTGTGTGCAGTTAACTGCACCATTTCATCAATGAGCACTGTTGGGTTTATGTGAATATATCATGTTAAATCCGATGCCACCTTGAACTGGCAGTGGTAAGAAAGGTTGTTCAATATTTACACTTGAAATATAAGCTAGGACAAAGTCATGCAATTAATTGAACAAGCAAATAACCATCCCCAACTATCAAGTTTACACCTGAAATATCCTAGTCTGTAGCTAAACATTCCTTTTCGCCAATGTTTTCAAAGGCAAAGGACTTGCAAATGGGTCTACAGAATCATTTCAAATGTACTGAAACATTTCAGTACACACATTTCTCCAGTTGCCACTCACCAGGAGTCAAAGAGGGCTCCAAAAAGGAGAATTACTCAGACTTTTACGAATAAACTCCTTTGAAAAAAACTCAAAATTAAAATCTTGTATTTTAAAGCACATCTTAATGAAAGAGGATACCCAGAAATTCTGATTATGACAACACTCAATCAGAGATTAAATTTGAAGACAGAAAACTTGCCCTTTCACAATGTAAGTGATTTCTTGCCTTTTGCCATACAATACCACCCAAAGGTGCCTATTAGCTTAAACAGATACCAGTACTAATGCAAAAGTAGCTTTTTATCCAAAAACAACCACTTCTTAACTTCTTGGCAAAGTATTTCACAGATTCCCCAATTGTTTAAAAACAAAAGGAACAGATCCCTCATTATAATACATGTAATAACAATAATAATAATAATAATGATGATGATGATGTGACATGATAGAATGACGAAGTAAGGCCATTTTGGCATATGAACATCCAATGTGATAACATTATTGAAACAAGAAGACCTGACATCATCGCAGTGAGCAAGAAGGAGAACAAATGTATAATTGTGGACATTTCCATTCCTGGGAAATAGGTGAACATAGTACCGGTTGTTGTAGAGGCCCTTGGAAGTGTTACAAAGAAACTTTAACAATGGATTGAAAAATTGGGGATTAGGGTTAGAATTGGACGGCTACAGAAAACTATGCTATGCTGTTAGGAACAGCTAGGATCTTCAGGAAGGTGTTTGATTTCTAAGTGGCAGGAGCGTGTCCCCAGGAGACCCTTGGTTATTTGTTATGACTCACTCCCTTGGGATATATATCAACTTGAGAACAGCCTGAGCTCAGAGCTAAATGGACAATAATAATAATAATAATAACAGTGACAATCACTCTAGTAAAGACCCATGACGGACCAATATGCTTTGCGCGCGTTAAGTCAAGTCGCCATATTTTTTGTGAGTCGAAAAGTCAAGTGAAGACCGTTGAATCCACAGCAATCCGCTTCCATCTGGCGTTTATGGGGCTTGATTTTACGTTTCGTTGCCCAGAGGATATCACTATTTTACTTGTGTGTTGATTTTGATGATTTTTTTGGAATTGCAATATCTGTAGAGTGAATATGATGAACTCCTAAAAAGCTCTGATCGTTTGGCATTTTGATGGCCGTACCTTTGCGTAAGTGGAGGCCACTTTTATCTGGTTGTGCCCGTTATATCATGGTACGATCATCTGTGTTTGAACTATGGCATGAGAGGAAAATTACTCTTGGGTTCTCGGAAGCAACGAACTGCCTTTGCTGTGTATCTACTGCATCAAACAGACCACAGAGCATCAAGTTTAGGACCTTGCTAGAATTCGATGGTTTGTTTATTTCTTATAGCTTTGTTACAATGCTTATGTATCACAGCTTTGTTCATTTTAACAGCCCGTGAGAACGAGATGGACGGCAGGGAACGTTTGGTGTTACCGAAAATTTTTCTCAAACCTCTTCAATCTCGACGGCTTCGTCTTCCTCCTTGTCGTTATCCGCTACTATTGAGCCATCTTTCGCCTAAATTTCTCTCCTCCAGAGAGTTTTCCAATAAAGACAGTGATGAACTCATATTGGGCTCTGATCAACCGACAAGCACGTGAAATATTCAAACTTCGGCAACCGCATCACACAATGGCGCCGCCTCCTTGTGTTTGCCAAAACAATAATAGACGCGCGCAAAGCATATTGGTCTGTCATGGGTCTTTAACATTTCAAGTCTTTCTAGCCAAGCATAGATGCTCTACTTAATCAAATCAAATCAAATGTTTTTGGGGAGGAGGGAAAGCTAGAGCACCCACAGAGAAGCCTCTCAGAGCAGAGAATCAACAAACTCAGCCCACTTATGACACCAAGTCCAGGAATCAAATCTGTAACACATTGGTGGAAGGTGAGCACTCTCAGCATTGCACTAGCATTGCTCCCTGAGTCTGAGCAAAACTTTAAAAAATTATGTTTGTTTATTTGAAAGGCCTTTTAAAGTGAGTAAGAATGTGATGGTTTAATACTGGTGCCAAGTTTGAATAGGATCACTTAAATATTTCCAGAGATATTATAGATTTAGTGATTTATCTTCTTACTTGAACCACTGATGAAGTCATCAATTTTTAAGCAAAACTCTTAATATGTCTGGAATAAAAAAAGATCTTTCGAAAAAGAAAGTGTCATTCTTACTCACTTTGAAAGGCCTTCCAAATCAGTAAGCATCCCTACGAGGGATGGCCTTTCAGAGCCACCGTGGAAAACCTCACAGTGACATGATAACGGCAAAATTGATTACAATATGAGTTCTGCTCTTTTCGTGAACTCCACATACCTACCAAGTTTGTAGACAAGTTCACGAAGTCTGCGTAGTCTTCATTTATTAACTCAATGAGGGCATGTTTCAAAGACTTCAAATAATCATCTAGATTAGCTTTTAGCACATCCAACGGAACACTCCCTTTACAGTTTCCAACAAAGCTGTCAACAGTAAAAGATGTTTTCATGAAATCTGCTCTGGAAAACACAGCTGAGGCGGGTTCTCGTGGAACTTCCTCACTCAGAACATCCGCCATTTTGTTCCAACTCATCACTGCAAGTACCCAGGCACGCGCCTCCGCCAGGAGGCCTGGGACCAGGAAGTTGTTCAGGTGTTGATTTTTCTGGCGTCTTCGAAATAAATGTCTCTATGGCAAAAGAGGTGCAAATTGAGGTTACTCTGAACGACGGAATCAGCCAATCTATAAATTCAACACTTCTCAACAGTTGCATTGAATACCTTATCTACCAAAGACAACAAGTACCTCTCCCTTTCCACGAGCTCAAACGAATCGTGAATAGTAAGGAAGAGACATGTGGTGCCTTAGAGACAGGTGGGAGAGAACGTTCATTGGTGAGACTATCCTTAAGTGATGAATTCAAGAAAGCTGCGAAGGTTTACGAAGGCTTGGAGTGTTTGTTTCATCACATCAACAAGTTGTTCTCGTCGACAATAGTCAACTCTGCGATGATTGTTCTGGGCGCAACTGCAGTCAGCCCCAAAGAAACTTATTTATTAACGTTTCCATGTGATCCAAGCGCAAAACAAGACGATAGGGCAAATATTTCCTCCAGGGTAAGCAATTCAGCCTGTCGAAAAATGATACGAAGCTTGATTTCGAATCAAGAACTTGCCTCTTTCAGGGATATTTCTCCTACTTCAATGTTACTTTTCATTCAAGCCAGCAGAACCTCCACTGTTGAGTGGTTTCGACCAAAGCCAAAATTCAAACCCCCACATCGTGGTCAATCTTGTAGAATAACTCTAAGAACTGCTTGCAGTGGGCCGAAGATGGCAGACAGTATCCCACCCGAACAGAATGCCGATGACTGGTTATGGTTCCAGGCTCCAGTTATTATCAGGGGATACAGACAGAGGACAGGGGCTTTCTAGAATTTGTTTTCAATCGTCTCTTCTTACGTCGAGAGACTCACTGGTTATAATCGAGACAAAATTCATTCGAGCAAATTACAAGGCTTCAGTGAAGAAAGTGTTTTGTGATTGCAAAGTTCAGTAAATTATTCTTAATACCTTAAAAAGTGTGAGTTACAAAACAGAGAAAGTCCCAGTTACATGTGAGCAAATTAGTGTGTGATGCAGGAATGCAGGATACATCCCTGTTCTCTTTGTCAAGCTATAAGCTTATACATACACTTGTGGTTAGGAGGGGGCTCTGCTAACAGGAAAGAATTGAGTGAATGTAGATGGCGTGGTGAATAGCCAATTCTAGACTTTTTATCAAATGGTTTTTTTTGAAAGACCATTATTTTATCATTCCTTTTTTATCGATATCTCATATCTTTTGCAAAAAGTATCACATTGAGTTTTTCTATTCAACTCTTGCTTTAACCTGGAATGCAATTTCCTGTGAGTTTTTGCAAAATATTGACAGTTACATAGCGTAACATTTGGTCCACCTTACCACCCTCTTAAGTTATAATTTAGTACTTTATAAGATTTTGTCTTTATCATGGAATGTTCCCGTAATACATACAGCTACCCGATATTTTGCTTGAAAAGGTTGTTGGAAAAAAATGTTGCATTAATACAAATACAATAAGACCTCACCATGACCTAGGTCCAAGAAGTTTTCTCCTTTTTCCCCAATACAAAATTTAGCTGCTACATTATCGTCATTGGTTCCATTTTATTTGGAAAGAAAGAATAAAGAACAGCTCTGTATGTAGAGTACCATAACAAGTAATGGGAGATAGTTCACCACTGCAGATTTTTATATGAAAATATACTGTAAAGTAGTTTTTAGTTTTTGTTTTTTATCCACTGTAGATCATTAATAAAATTATGCATTCCTTGGGGAACACCAAGTATCCTACAATTACATAACAATTACATTTGTAAATTTTTACACCAGCCATGAATTGTGATGCTAGTGGGGGAAAGCAGATCAAAGTCTTGAAGCACTTTTATTGACGTTTGTGCTCCCAGTTACCCAGGACCAGTTTTGGACTCAAAGGAGCTTGTAAGGTTGATACACTATCACATCATGCAAGCTCTTTGGACAGCTATAGCACAGTAAAGACACTTTGTATTTTTCTTTAATTTCATTCACAATCACTCTGTTACAACAACTCTGCTAATTTCAAAAATAATTGCTGAACAATTCTGTTACTTCTGTGATACTTCTGATCAAATGGAGGTGGATGGCAGTTCAACTTACCCGGTACACTAATTTTGTCACATAAATTCAATGCTTTTGAAAAAGCATTTGTTGACCCCATAGCATGGCAGCTGAGTGTCACAATTGCTTGTCACTGTTAACAAAAACATTACTGATGCTACCTATAACTCTTCAACATTTACAAAAGCAACAGTGTTGTTTTCTCCATTTTGCAAATCATTTATTTTACTAACACTTATTTACATATAACTTATCATCCTAAAAAGAAAGATAAAAAAGTTCTCTGCTTCATAAAAATATCTTATGTACAGTGAATGTATCATTCACTAAAAAAGTACCTGATTTTCTTTACTAAATGTACAGTATATTATTTTATACACGTATAAAGTTCAAGTTCAGAACACAATAGTAAAACAAAACAAACATTGGTTAGAGGAATCAAAATATTTCACTGCGCCAAAATTCAAGTGTTCCTTCTCAAGATTATTTCCTATGTAACAGTAAATTACACACTAGTGTATTATTGTATTTATTCTAATGGAAAATAAATAATTCATTAGTAACTGGCCATTTGAAGGCCATGTCAATATTGTAACCTTCAAACTAGTTTTCACAAAAATTTGGTAATAAATACATCCTAAATGGGCAAAATAACATTACAACCACCTTTCATAGTACATGGAACAAGCAAAATACATTTTAAACACGAAGATGCACTATAAAAGGTGCAGTACTAAAGGTACATCTGGATCATTAATTTTCTGTCAATCAATCACCGACGCATACAGAGCGCTATGAAAATTTTGTGCAATAAAAGACCTCCAAGCAATCAGTTTGTAGCATTTCTTTGTCTTTCTTGTTTCCAAGATTTATTACACTAATTTTGAAATTCAAAATGGTTTGCTTACATGAGCAAGGTCAAGGTCAAAAACCTTATTTAACGTTTCCAAATTAATTTTTGAACTTACGTATGAAACAAGAACTTGTTCTGGTCAACCCCCTGTAACTTGACACCCTTGGGACAAGCAGTGTCCACTTACAAGAGGTATCAGCTAATTGGCACTTATAAAATGTAAGGTATGACTTTTGGCCATTTTGTTTGTAATAAAGAAAACTACAATACCAACTACAATGCAGGACAAAAGTCTTGGGACAATTACCGCTTACACCCCCCTCCCCCCGATTACAATGATGATTTTTAGCATTGACAGCTGGAATATTTCAACATTGTCTGGGGGGAGGGGGGTTCTAAAGGAAGCAGTAAAAGAACAACATTCGTTTCTGTTATAAGGGTAGAAGTGTGTGTAGTGTAATTTTCTACTTTTTGCCCAAGTTTGTGAAGTGACCTAAAGTCTTATGACCTGCACTGTAGATGTCAGTGATTGTAGTTTCTTGGTGTTTTTGTTTACTTTGGCAACACCTACATACTTGGGTTACTGGTTAACCAAACTGCTACTCCACTTTGTAAACAACAGTGGACAGGAACACTTAAGTCAAGATTACAGACTGAATTATTGATTCTTCTAAGTTAATCAACATTCAAGTGCACAGACAAAGAGCAAAAACCCTTTCTAGAAATGGCCCAGAGAAGTCAGATTGCTTGTTCACATTTTTGACCACTTTTCTGAGATGATTTGCACAGGTCTAACACATCCTAGCGACACCATCTGACTGTAATGTATGTACAGTAATGTAATGTAAATGTAATAATCACTGATGTGGTATAATGGCGAGATGATGACAAGGGAATTACAGGAGACCAAACCCAACTTTATCCTCTGAGATGTCCACATTCTTTCCTCATCCTCTCCCAATGGCCTGGCCAGTCCATCTCTGTTGTGTACATTCCTACACATGACACTGTTGTCAGAAACCATGACCACCTCGTTTGGAATTATCAATTGCTGGCAAAGAAAAATGTCCAAATTTCTGGCGCGTTTGGTTCTGCAAACAAATTAGGACAAATTGAAAATATTTTCCATGTACAGTATTACAAAAAACATTTCTTGTTAGTGTCCGTCCCTTTCTTTAAAAAAAATTAATAGCTGACAGGTTGCAGTCTTTCTTTCTAAAAAAAAACAACAACAACAAAAACAATGAAGGGGGATTAGTAACCATACCTTGACTTTGTTTTTTTCTTGGTGGAGGATTGAATGAAGTGATGTAGGGAAAGTTGTTGTATGTGTTGTAGTTGCCACTGGTATTTTGGGCAGTGTTGTTCCATAGGTGTTTTGCTTATATCCAACACCAACAGACGGTAATGTTGGTTGCTGATGTGTGACTATGCCTCCTGTTAAGCCTTTAAATCCTTCATCCTTGGGAAGAATAGACTGCAAGAGAAAGCAGAGCTCAGTTGCTTTTATTAGAATATATAACAACATAAAGGAGGTGAATAGTGGTGGATACCAAGCCGCAAAGTGGCAAAAAGCACTATTCACTTGTGTGGTATATACTAATTAAATGACATCATGGCTTGAACAAACCTCAAGGCACTTCAGATGATTCAAGGGAACCAGATACTAACATAAAAGATATTAAATTCCTTGCTGGCTGATCTCATTGCTCAAATTGCATTTTATGTAGTACATAACAAATGTGTACAAAGTAATAAGTTCTTACTAAAACATTAATTTTTCAAGGTGAAGAGAATAAAAACTGTTGGAAGTTTTAAGCTTAACACTTCCAAACATAATGGTTATATCTTATGGTACAAACTATTTAATATGTTTTGCATGGCCCTATTGTCAGATTTATCGTGCGGGAAACAAAAGGGCGAAACAGAAGAGGAAGGTGCTGTTCTAGAGTACGAGTTGTCAAGCAGTGTTAAACTAGTGAAGATTCCAAAGAAGAGCTATTTGCCAATAACAACCATGAGGCCGATGATGATGTTAGTGGTGAAATTCCGTCATTAGATGACAAGGCTAATTTTTGCCTTGGGACAATTTCCTAGTTTGGAAGGACTATAAGATTCAGTGACAAATTTATTTTTACTGCTGTTAACTACTGAGGAAAGTTCCTAGATGAGCCAATGTCTGATAACATGTCATTCATTTAGTAATTGTTTTGAGGCAAAAAAAAAAAGAAAGCAAAATAGTAGAAGTCTGAGTTACTTAATTAGACAGAATCTGGATCCACTGAAAAAGCCACATTTCCTTGAGGTAAGAGACTTAAAAAATCTGACCAGGATCAGGATTAGTTAATAAAAAAAACATTGTGATTACTGGATTGAGGTAAACATTTAGTCTGAATGATGGGATTGAAAGTCCTTATTGGGGGTCCTCAATAATATGTTGACAAAATTAAAATCCCTTGCTCTTAACTCATTTATACTCACTTTCATTCTTTAGATGTGTTTACTGCACTTTGATCAGACTATGTTTTTGACCTCTGGAACCCCATTTAAGTTTGCTAGATTAATATTAAACTATGCAGAAGAAATTGAATTTATTCTAACTGAGAAGAATCAAACATCAGACCCAAGAACACACAAAGGTGCATCATAAACTATTCCCGATCAAACACCAAGTGAGTACAAAGAAATTAGGAAAGGTGAATAACAGAGCAGGAGGGAGAGTAGATTTATAATACCTTAAAAATGCAGGGTGTGGGGCCTCTTCTTACAGTACTTAATGTAATATAAATTGTGCTATTAATGAACATACTTCAGTTGGTGTATGTGCATGACTCCTTCCCATATGTCTTCTCTAAATTTAAACGACAGAAAAGGAAAAATGAGCATGATGAGATTCATAATAATTAAGTTCAGTTTCTAAAATTTACTAATATCAGCAAGACAAAATATTTGCACTGATTAAAAATGTATGCTCTTAAAGTCATCTATAAAATCCTTTAAATATGTACCCATACAGTTCAATTACGTCACTAAGCAACCTTGCATGCTTACATTACATTAATTATACATGGTGTATTCCATTTATCTTTTTCAACAAGCCATAACAATTATTAATGAGTACATGTGGAATTGACATTAATCCATGCAAATTAAACCCCATTATTCACTGCTGACTGTCTGTATTAACACCACCTATAGTAACTATTAATCAGTCCTCGCAAAGAGGTCACCTTGATGGGGAAGTTTGTCATCAGATGATCTGTGCTCATAGTTTATAATTTTGTCATTTGTCAGTGTGTGTGTGCTCAGAAAACAAACAGATGACGTCAAAAGGTGATAAGAATAATTAAAGATAAGTAATCATTATGATGTTCTTGACACATTTTGAGTTAATCTATTGTCTCAGTACACAAGCACAGACAAGTGGAATCTTCTTTTTTTGTACATTGCTTTTCTACTTTCTTCGACTCAAAACATCATTCATGAATGTGTCTATACTTTAACTACAAACAGCCCCAGATCCACTGTACTTAATTTAGCCAGCACAGAGGGGACAATTTCAAATTGATAAAGTATACAAACTACCAATTATGTTCTCTGTACATCTACCTTCTTTTTCACTGTCCTGTGTGGTTTAGAAATAACTGATGCCTCAGAAGGTGATGACAACCTGACAGCTTGCCTCTTGTCTTGCTCTCTGTAACATGTTGCAATATAATTAACTTGTGGTCACCAAGGTATTATACAGGGTAGAAGGAAGTCCAAAAACATTTGTGATGCTACTGTAGTTATTGGATAATTATTTCATCAGTTACAGATTAAAATATACCGGTAACTTAAACGTAGCAACCTGGCAAATGCAAGTAAATTTTTACAGATCCCTTTTTCATTCAACTTCAAGCAATACATAGATCTATTTTTATTTAACAATCTCATTTGTCATTAAAAAAATTAATAACAATGTGCTTACAGTACATAAATTATTAAAATTAAAGATTATCTCATTAGGAGTGTGATTTACAAAATCTTAAATTAAGATCACAAAACCACAGTTACGTATACTGTACATTTACCCATGGATAGGCCGCATTTTTTTTTCCGGAAAAATGGGACCGAAATTAGGGGTGCGGCCTATACGTGGGTACAAGCATTTTGACACCTCATTAACCCATTGGCATCTGGAACTTTTGCCGAAAATCACGTTTTCAAGCTAGTCGAGTCATTTTCTTGCCACTATCTAGCAGTTAGGAGCTAAAACTCACCACAAAACCGTTGGCAAGTCGTGCACTACGCGGCCTTCTGCTCCAGATGCAAAACATTAGCTTTCAGAGTACGGGCATGTGCAGAAAGCAAAATTTCGAGATAGTTTTTGGGTTGAAAAGTGACACAGCAGTCTTGACTTTTGCTTTTCGCTTTCTCTTCTTCCCTCTTTTCCCGTTCTTTTTGCCTCATTTTTTTTGGGCTCTTGCTGGGTATTGAGTGGGCTTTGTTTTGGTGGGAAAAAGTTCTGGAAAAGCGTTTAGGATCCTAGGATTTGATGAAAGGAAAGGTAAGTGGGTGGTGGGGGCAGATTTTTATAGGAATTTTTGCGTTCATGTCGCTTGGTTTTTTGCCTTTATGTTTGGCCCCCCTTGACTGAATCATGCTCAATCTGGTATGGTTTCAAAGATCTCGCTATGATAAACACGTTAGTCACCAAAACTACGCTTGACCGTTCAAACTGATGGCGTGACAGGCGGCAGAAGGCACGTTGGTCTGCCAGGGCGCATGGGGGCGCATTGGACTTAAATGGGTTATCCCAAAAACCTGGAAATCGTGTTTTGGCAACTTTTTCACCCCACAAGGCATCTTATGGCCAGATTTGGTTGTTTTATGCTGAAAAGCGGATTTTGTCCAAAAAACTTGGCACTTTGTATAACCCATTGGCATCTGGAACTTTTGCCGAAAATCACGTTTTCAAGCTAGTCGAGTCATTTTCTTGCCACTATCTAGCAGTTAGGAGCTAAAACTCACCACAAAACCGTTGGCAAGTCGTGCACTACGCGGCCTTCTGCTCCAGATGCAAAACATTAGCTTTCAGAGTACGGGCATGCGCAGAAAGCAAAATTTCGAGATAGTTTTTGGGTTGAAAAGTGACACAGCAGTCTTGACTTTTGCTTTTCGCTTTCTCTTCTTCCCTCTTTTCCCGTTCTTTTTGCCTCATTTTTTTTGGGCTCTTGCTGGGTATTGAGTGGGCTTTGTTTTGGTGGGAAAAAGTTCTGGAAAAGCGTTTAGGATCCTAGGATTTGATGAAAGGAAAGGTAAGTGGGTGGTGGGGGCAGATTGTTATAGGAATTTTTGCGTTCATGTCGCTTGGTTTTTTGCCTTTATGTTTGGCCCCCCTTGACTGAATCATGCTCAATCTGGTATGGTTTCAAAGATCTCGCTATGATAAACACGTTAGTCACCAAAACTACGCTTGACCGTTCAAACTGATGGCGTGACAGGCGGCAGAAGGCACGTTGGTCTGCCAGGGCGCATGGGGGCGCATTGGACTTAAATGGGTTAATATACAAGAGATCTCACGGTCATAGTCTAAATTGGCATTTTAATGTTCGCTTTCAATTGTTACTAACTTACAACACATACAACTAAACACTAAGTCCATATCTTCGAAGAATCTTGATTTCTCTGCAGCAATGAGCACATCAATTTTTTTAACATGTCTCTTGTTCGTCCAACACAGCTTGCATGGAATAGCCATTCCTCCTTGTGGGTCTTTGGAGTGCTTCCTTTTTCCAGGATTTCACTCTCCATTTCATAAGTGTAAGTATAGCTCCATTCATTTCTGCTCTTTAATTGACCAAGTGTGGCTTCTAATGGAAAAAAGTTATCACATTCGATTCACATGGGACGTGGAGAAAGAACTGAAGGAATGGATTGACCAGAAGAGAAAGGCTGGTATTGGAATTTCCACCACAGTTATTCATCTGAAAGCAAAATCAATGGCAAAAGCGAGAAACGTTGCTGAAAGTGAGTTTAAAGCTTCAGTACACTGGTGTCATCACCTCGGCCTGCAAATTCTACGGTGGACTCAAAAGGAACAAAATCAGTGTCAATCATGACAACTGGTCATGAAAAAGATCGTTTCACAGTGATGTTAGCCTGCCTTGAAGATGGAACAAAGCTTCCCCCCTATGTGGTGTTTAAGCAAAAAACTCTGCCAAAAGATTTGGTGCTGTCACGGGGTATCCATGTTCGCGAACAAGCCAAAGGGTGGATGGATGAATCACTTGTGAAAGACTGGCTGAACTCCATCTGGTCCAAAGTTGGCGGGCTTCTACAAAAAAGAAATCTCCTTGTGTGGGACTCTTTTAGAGCTCACTTAAGTGACAATGTTAAGTGGGTTTTGAAAAATTCATGAACAGATGTGGCCGTAATACCAGGCGGGATGACAAGTCTTTTACAACCTTTAGACATCGGTGTCAACAAGCCCTTGAAAGACAATTTAAGACAATATTGGACCAAGTGGATGCTAGATGGAAACCACACATTCACACCAGCAGACCGCATTCAAAAACCTGACCTTCGCCAGATTTGCCAGTGGATTTTAGAAAGCTGGAATGCCATTTCCCCAGACACCAAACATTCATTTCTCAAATGCTGCATCACAAACGCACTTGATGGTACTGAAGACAACATTCTCTGGGAAGAAATGGATGAAAGTGATCCGTTTGCTGACGATGATGGAGTGGAGTCAATTGTAGATGAACAAGGTGAACTATTCTATGCTGGTGAAGATGAAGTTGCATGCCGTCTTGGAAGTGAATGAACAAGAATACCGTGACATTTTTGGTGAAAGTGACGTTGATGAAGGTGATTTCAATGGATTTTAATTTTGATAGGAGAACAAAGAAACTTTGTTGTGCAGCTTTTATCAATCGGAAAATTGATCACGGAATGTATAATAGTGTTGTCTTTAAGTATTCTGTATATCAAATGTTAGCAAAAAGAAGTTTCACTTTATAGTTTGAATATTTTCATGTTCATGTAGAAATTATTGTCAAAAATAAATTTGACTTGATATGCATTAGCATTGTTGATTTCAAACTTTGCTTTATTTATCCCAGTACTCGACCTCACTATTTTTTTTCCCATGAAAACCATTGAAAGTTTGGGGTGTGGCCTATACACGGGTGCGGCCTATCCGCGGGTAAATATGGCAAATTTAATTTTCAAATTATTCCTTAAGTTAACCCCTTTAGCTAGTACAATTTTATGGTCTAAATATCACTGGGACTGGAGTTTTCAAAATCTGTTCTCTAGCATCCAAAACAGAGTCACCATCGTGAAAAATTTGGTATAGTCTGCTGTAGTTTGCTCAACTCACTTCGCTGATTCCTCACAGAGGCTGACACTGCTCACACCAAAATAATTGACAGTTCCATCAATTTTGTTTAAACTACATCTCTACCAGCATGTGTTTACCAACTTGCAAAAACCTGTTACTGCACCAATAAATAGACTATTCTATAACCCAATAAGTTATTAATAATTATAGCATATACATGCACTTTACAGAGGTAAGTGTTAATTTGGTTTCTCACTGTAGTTGTTGTCGCCTTAAAAGCGATAACTAGTACTAATGTTTGTTTTGGAATAGATCTGGTTTACTTGGCATTCAGCATTTCTAGTCCTTAACTTGGATGACATAAATATTCTGAGCATCCAGTCATTGATTTCCTGACTGTTGGTTAACTTAATTATACCAGAGAGATTTTAGCTCATACCATGAGCATTTTTCATGTTTGTTTTAATTGTGAATATTAAATAAATACATAGGGGTAGTAATATAATTATTGTCTGATTTAAAGGAGAGACTACTAATAGATATGCAGGACACCTATGTATACCACAAGCATGGTTCCAACTTTGGGTGTCCAAGTTACAGTACGTTCTTGAAACTAGTTATCAGCTCCAACTGTTCCTCAGCTGTACTTAATATTCCCAGAATTAACAGTCATTAGTTTTCTGACTGTTGGTTAACTCATAGCACATATATACTTCCAGCATTATTTACTTGACATGCTGCAGTTTTCATTTTTGTTTAAGTAACAATATCGTCTGATTTAAAGGTAAGACTATAATAGGTATGCTCATGGATAGGATGACTGACACACCTTATCCCTGTTTCAACATTGTAAGGGGACAGCTACCACAAGCTTGGTTCCATCTCTGGGTGGCCAAGTTACAGTAGGCAAGAATGAAGCTATAATATTGAACTCAGAGTATGACACGTTCTAATATTGGTGAAACACCTGCTGTTGGGACATGCTGGAATTCTATACCTGCCAACTCGATCTCATGCCTGCAGGTTGAAAACTTTGATCTCCCTCCCACTCACACCTACAAGACCAATAATTCCCCCCTGGTTGAAAACATTTGAGCCTCGCTCACACACTTTCCAAAAATGTGTTGACTCAAACAAAAAGGCCATATAAAACGAGCAAATGGAGATACTTTTCCAGAAATCTCTGATTTTTGAAGGAAAGACACTTGTGATGAGGACATGTTTGGCAATACACATCCAAAGTTCTGAATTATTTGAAATATCTTCCAAAATCTTTTGGGGTCTTCGTAAGTCTTCAAACATCTTTGGAAAATGGATATGGCTGTGTTGTCTTCCAAAAACCTGGCACTCCCAGGATAAAAATCTCACCCTTTAAGTCAGAAAAAGTTGGCAGGTATACAATTCTGTTTTTGTAAGCACATGAAATAACACAAGAATAGACTTGTAAGCTTTCCTCAAGTTCTTCAAAACACAGCAAGGGCTCATTGGGCCAGTAGCCAACAAAACTAGCAAAAAATTATTAAAAACTTAAAGTTTGAAATGCAGAGAAAATTAGACGCACATGTCATCACAGTCATGTATAGATAAATTTTGCCTTACTGTCAGTTTAATTATGTACCTGAGTTGTTTAAAGTAAGGATGTCTCAGGGCCTGCTTGGCTGTTATTCTACAGAGAAAAACAAGAGCTGTTACTTATATCAAGCAGGGAGTTAACTCTAGAACAGAATCCCTCAAGCTAATCTTCAAGGCAAGCCTAACAAAAATCCCTGAATCTAAATTTAATTCCAACCAAATATATCCAAATATACTCAATTTTTGAATCTCAAAAACAAACCTACTAAAGATTCATATCAAGTGCTTTCTGTAGAAAACGAGAATTTTGACAAATGCTTCAGGTGTAGGTAGACAGTAATGAAGAGCTTAAACAACTTGGGGAAATAGGAAACATGTTGGATGAACACTGTTGTGAAATGAATATTCATGACTCTCACAGTGATATACACTGCTGGTTGAGGTTGCAAGAATGGATGTAATCTAAAGCCATCTCAGGATGTTAAGCAACTTTAACAGGTTTACGCGTACCCAAGGCTAGCTATGTAGTAGTTATGTAAAGTTGTTTTACTGCAAATCTTGCCACACTACTCAAGAAAATCTCATCCAAAAATTACCAAAGCTGGAAATTTTAAATCCACCTCTCCAAAAAAACCCCACTGACCTTCCTGAGAGCCATGTATATTAACAATGCTGTAGAACGTTGTACAGTTTACAATACATGATGTAAAATCAAAGTACCTCTCATCAGGATCATATGTGCACATGAGTTCGATAAGTTCAATGCATTCCTGGGAGACATGATCATGTGGAAGTAGCTTACTAATTCCTGTTCCTGTTTTTGCAGGGAAGTTGAAGTTCATACTGCGTGATTTACTGCAAGAGAGAAGAAATCAGCATAAGTAAACTACAGTATACAAGTTGCAGTACAAATTTAACCTTGGTTTAAATGTCATAATTTTCCTTCGTTTCCTTTGAATTTGAACCACAACATAATAAAGCATTTTCACATGTTGGTGACGGTACCAACCTGGCTGACCCTCTGGGAACCAAACTCTATTTTTATGCATTCCAAATACTTTCTTTTGTTTCATTAAACCAATATGGCCACTGGTCACATGAGTGAAAATGCTCTGTATCCACCATACTTTTCTATACATCCTTCCAACCAGGTTAGATCTTATTAACTCCTGAAAAACACTTTTAAGATCAGTAACTTTCTGCACTAACTCACTTTTGCAACTTTTTTAGAATACTGGATGATGGAGTTCCCAAGACATCATGAATCTTGGCAATCTGATCAACTTCATTGGAACCAGGAAAAAGTGGATGTAAGCTGGTAAGAGACAAAAATAATTATGGTACATAATCAGGCATAACTGAACTGATCCAATTATTTGTATTAAAAATCCTTGAAGTGATAGATGGCAGTGGAAATCATCTGTACATGTATACTCATGAGGACCCTACAAACTACATGTAATGAATAGGCAAAGACAATTTCAATTCAGGATACATATGATGGCTCACTTTCTTCATTTCCACATTTTGTTCACAAGTTTTTAGAAGAAATATGAAATTTTTACACCATTTTTTACCTGTTCAAAGAAATATCATTGATTATAGAAAACTATTTTCAATTCATATTGAGCATCCTAGGTGACTGCGATTGCATGAGATTTAATTAAGTCACAATTAAGCTTGTAATTTGAATAAATTCAAACTTAAATATCTTACAACCAAAGCCACCTGGGATGCTCAAATGTGAATTGAAAATGTTTTTCTATCATGATGATAATTCAGTTTGAACAGATAACAAAATGGTGTAAAAAATTTCATATTTCTTCAAAAAGCTTAAAGAAAAATGGGGGAATGAAGAAAACAAGCCTTTAAAAATTTATTTGCAATTAATTCGAAAACACTCTTGCAGATTTTTTCTAATCTGGCCTACAAGTTGCGGAACTGGAGTAGTTTACATTCTCAAAGTTTCATTATGAAGTGTCCGACTTGATTTCAAGATAATAATCATATTGAGCTTTTTTAAAGACCCATTTCCACCCTTGATGCAAGCTGCGACCATTGATTCTTGAATTTCGTGCAACATGAAATTACTCAAACCTTCGAAGCCCTTGTTTTATCCCACTGTGAATGGCCCATCGTGAACAAATCACCAAATTGATGGCCATATTAATGTTCTCCGTTTATTTTTCTTCATTTTTCTTTTATTATTTTTGGAACAGTTTGTACGTGTTTGTAAATTTTCGCCTGTTTAAAGTCAGAAGCATCGGTGTGGCAACACAGTAGTGGTCACTTTGCAGCTGACGTTGTTTATACCACACAGTGAGGTTCAAGGAGAACCTACAGAGACTCATAGTTCATGTTTGGTGCTTTTTCATCAGAGTCGGCGTTTTTAACCTCAGAGCTTTTAAGAATTCACTGAACTTGTTCTAGCCGACTTTCTGCAATTTGATGGTAAGTAAATTATACACTGTGCGTGTCTGTATGATGTTTTCGGCAAGTTTATTACTTGGGCTTCCTGTGGAAGGCCTGAGTCTAAATCTGTCGTCCGTTTTTCTTTCTTTCTTTTTTGTTCTCCACAAACCTCATTTCCGGCGTATTTGCACAAAAAGTGCACAAAGGCTTTGACTTGAGTGGAAACTTTGACATGAACAGTTTAGGTGCTGGCGAATACAAGATACCCGTTGATGATGAGATTAGAGGAACAAATTAAAGACGAACAGCAGTAGTAACAACAGCAACAGGAAAGCGTCCATGTTGGGTGATGAAGAACCCACGCATCGAAGCGAAGAGGCAAGAAACGTTTTTACTTTTATGGCTATTGTCACCAGTATTTAATTTCTTTTGAATACTTTAGATTGTGGATTATCAGCTGTATCAAGTCTGTGTAGTGTGTTAGTTTTATGTGTAATCTTCGCGTGTACTACATGAATTTGTAAGTTTATCAGTTTTATCAACACAAATGTCGGATCACGTACTTGAAAAATGCGAGGTATTTGAAAAGGCAATGCAGTTATCTGTACATGATCAACGTGATGCCACAGTGAAAATAAAATATAGAAAGGAATTTAGATCTCGTTATGCTAAGTTTGTGTATTTTAACGACAACCGCCGTGAATGCCATGTGCCATCAAGACGTTATGATGGCATGCCCATTAGGATACCAGTGAAAAAGCTAAAAAGTCTGTCACAGAAAAGCAGAAAACTAAGATTGTTTGTGTTCCCATGGTCCTGTCGTGTTTATAATTTTCCACTGGCACACACTCACACAGGCAGCCCAATGCTTTAACGAATCGAGTTTGAGTCACAAAATACATGTATAATTTTATATATTAGGCTTTGCGGAAATCATCCACAACATCCATTTGCCACTCGAAAAGCCCGAGTGAAGGCAATTACGGCCTCTAGTTGCTTTTACATCAAGGTGAGTTCGTGCAATAGGTTCTGCAGCTTTGGTCAACTGTTCAGTGTTTTTAGTCTGACTTGGTTTTGAACACAATATAAAGTGAAAGGACAGGATAATAATGATAATGTATGAGTTTTTTCCTTAATTACTGCAAATTGGAAACCATTAATTACATACCACAATAAATAAATGTTTTCCAATGGATACTTTGTCCCCATCCTTGGCACATTATCAGCAAGTTTTATCAATAACTGATTGGTCATTACTTTGTTGTTTTAATTTTAAAACTGTCAATGGACTGTTCCTAGTTTCAAAGAAGAAATTTGTAGTCTTACTTTGCGAAACTGCACAAGCGACAACTCAACGCTTTGTACCAGATCAAAAGTCTGATAAAAATAATTGACCAATCAGGTGTCATTTAACAATAGCACAATTTTCAAAACAAAAACAAACAACCGCTTTGCATGGGCCTTTCAAATGAGCAGTCTTGCATTACTGTTGCTACAGTAACAGATATTGCTTGAAAACCAATAAGAAAATAAACTTTGGTCATACCCAGAAAAGATGTAAGTTGTAGTTTCAAGGAAATCATAGCTTGTCTTCTATAAGAAATTTTTATTTCAAAAGGTACACCCCCAAGCCAAAACAACTGCTGTGAGCCTTCTCAAGTCACCCTTAATCACCTTAACACTTCAAAGAAGACACAGCCAACACTCCACATATCCATCTTGTAAGTATAGTAACCATCAGTCAACAAACATTCTGGAGCACGATACCTAAATTAAAGCAAGTCGACTCATCAGCATCATCAAGCACATACCTGGAACTTTTTAGAATTGAAGGAACTAGGTATAATCAAACAAACACAAAGGAAGAGCTAAAACTTAGGGTTTTGCTGTAACACAACTATGGGTAGTGCAACCCCCACCCCAGGATGGGATGCTAGTTGTCATTACAGCATCACTAGATTAGTGCTTTAATTTTAATTATTAATTTTAGTGATGTGGCTACACCTATTAGCTTACTCCTTTTTATGTAGGCTTTCTGGGGGAGACTACACAATGTTTCAGAAGTAGTTCAGAATACCTAGTTAAGTTCCAAACTAATGATAGTTCAGTCTTAAAACAGTGTCAGTTCATAAAATGGCCAGTAGTCGGCCCTGGCCAGTCCAGGGTAAAAGCACGGGTATAAGCTGGGCTACCCTGGACAGTCTGGCTGCTCACCAGGCTTGCATCCAGCTACCATGAGTTGCAAAAATACTTGAGACACTGTATGCCATGTTTTCATGATCTTCCACTTTCCCTTTCCCTTCCCCTCTTATCAAAGTTGTTAACAGTGCAACACCATGCTTGATGTTTTGAGGAACAACTTTGAAAGGGGGAGAGGGAGGGGTTGTGTGTTGCATTTCACAGATTTCTCAACAATTTTGCGACTGGTTGTAGTGTGGTGACCGTTGGCTAGCCTGGCCAAAGCCTGGCTTGGACTACAGCTTCATCGCCGGCCTTTGACCTCGGATTTCTCTGGATAAGCCGGGCTCCTGGTGCAAGGGTAATATTA
>OX419342.1:13875601-13880601 GCA_948470475.1 Galaxea fascicularis
CAGGCTAAGCTGCGTAACACTGAAACCTAAACAAACAGAATGGCAAATGGCTCCCCAATTAGTGTCACTGGCTCCAGAATGACTTTACACATTAATAAAGATTATCTTTGTACAATCATATGTAACAAGTGACTGATAACTCTGGTTACCTTTCCCTGAGCAACAAACTCCCTTAGATACTCTGTCAGTTCCCTTTTCATATCATTGTATTCTGAAACAAATGCAATCCAGTATATTAATAATTAGAAGAATACTTTTTATCATTAATTGGCATTTTTCAGTGAAACTGAAACTGCCATTTTCAGTGAAATGCACACAGTGTCATCTCATGTAAGATCAAGACGATTTCAAACCAGTCGAACAAAAACAAATTCAAAAACGATTGCCGCTTCTAATGAAACCCACAATTTGGTCATTTTTAGACCAAACTCAAAGACATAGCAGCACATCTCGTGAATTATTTTAGGTTAAAAGTATAAAACAGGTACAGAACAATTAAATCAAACCTCTAACAACAGTCATCAAGGCTGTCCCAAGGTTTTTAAGGTGTTTTGATGTTGAAATAGCTGCGCACATGCAGTTATGAGTCGTTGAAAATATTTAACTTGTGTCCTTGTATGGTTAACTGATTAATTAATTGCACTTGTGAAATACAGGCACAACTCTTGACTACCAAACCATAAACATAGGCACGCAATGCGTGCTTGAGCTATTTTGTGAAGAGTAGTAAAATGTTGAGAAGATAGGGAGAAGTCAGAAAATGGTTGAATGGTGAGTAATTTATCTGTGGCGCTTTTGATTTTTGCTATGGTATCGGAGAAGTACGAGCAAACTGTTTTTCATTTGATTTTTGTTTAGTTTTCTTATTTCTAAGACTGATTTTGAGTTTGATTTGTACCAAGTAAATAGTAATTCATCCTACATTTCTTGAAACAAGAGTTTCATTAATTCCGGAAAAACCGCTATGTAATATATTTTCTGTTATTTGTTCATTTTCTTTCTCCGCACTTTCGCAAACACTATATTCGTCCAGTCTCTCAAACTCCCAAAATATACGTACACGTGCTGATATATTTCCAAACAGACGAACTATGCAACATACTACAATATATAAGACCACAAAAACCGAATCAACGTTGAATACAGTACTGATAATGAATATAGATATAATTGCCGTAACGATCAATTTCTGATTTACAAGCGCTTTGTACTGTTTACTTCGGACAGCAAAAATAGCCAGACCTAAACAAACGCTCTTATTTTAGTGTTTGGGCCTTTTGCTGACAACGTCTGTGTACAGTAAGCAGATGAGCTTAACACCACGTTATATCCCGAAATAGGGGTAATATTAAACTTACCGATTCGAAAACAAACCACCAATTTATTCCAAAATAAGCTCCTCCGAATTAAGAGCGTCAACAGTTGTACAATATTAAAACATAGGCACGCAATGCGTGCTTGAGCTATTTTGTGAAGAGTAGTAAAATGTTGAGAAGATAGGGAGAAGTGAGAAAATGGTTGAATGGTGAGTCATTTATCTGTGGCGCTTTTGGTTTTTGCTATGGTATCGGAGAAGTACGAGCAAACTGTTTTTCATTTGATTTTTGTTTAGTTTTCTTATTTCTAAGACTGATTTTGAGTTTGATTTGTACCAATTAAATAGTAATTCATCCTACATTTTTTGAAACAAGAGTTTCATTAATTCCGGAAAAACCGGTATGTAATATATTTTCTATTATTTGTTCATTTTCTTTCTCCGCACTTTCGCAAACACTATAGTCGTCCAGTCTCTCAAATTCCCAAAATATACGTACACGTGCTGATACAGTTCCAGGACCATGTGAAGAAATATTTCCAAACAGACGAACTATGCAACATACTTCAATATATGAGACCACAAAAACCGAATCAACGTTGAATACAGTACTGATAATGAATATAGATATAATTGCCGTAACGATCAATTTCTGATTTACAAGTGCTTTGTACTGTTTACTTCGGACAGCAAAAATAGCCCGACCTAAACAAACGCTCTTATTTTAGTGTTTGGGCCTTTTGCTGACAACGTCTGTGTACAGTAAGCAGATGAGCTTAACACCACGTTATATCCCGAAATAAGAGCAATATTAAACTTACCGACTCGAAAACAAACCACCAATTAATTCCAATATAAGCTCCTCCGAATTAAGAGCGTCAACAGTTGGACAATATTAAAAAACCCGATCAGACAAACAACAGATCGAAATCCGCCAATAAGAAGAAGAGAAAATTGAAGTTGAGAAAAGTAACCAATAAAAAACGGTTAAAACTGACCAATCATTGTAACAGAAAATAAATTCAATTAGATGTTGTTGTAAACAAGTTAAATTGACCACGTGCAAATCTTGTGATTGATCAAAGCTCATGTTGGATGCACGTGACCGATCAAAGTTCGGAGTCGCATTTAACCAACAGCGCTGCCTTATTCATGTGGGAATTAACCAACGAACTCGCTATTACCAAACGTATTCACGTGATAGATCAAAGTTGAAAATCGCATTTGCTAAACAGTGCTGTATGTCTTGGTGCCTGTTTACACGTGAGAGACAAATATAATCCATTTGACAAATGAAATTGCTCACTATCCAAAATCACCATTTTCATTGTTTAACATAAAAACGGCTTCACTTCAAGGGGAACAAATATCCAGGTTAAGGATTCCCTTCCGTACAAATATCACTTGTGGAAACAGCCACTTCTGATTAGACTAATATTTATAGTTTTCAAATCCGTCAAACATATGTTTATTTTCGTCACACAATGCTCTTCTTGTATTTCTCATTAAATTTCCTCTTGCACTGCTCGCAGGTTTGCCTTTTAAAGTGAAGTAACCGCTTTGACATTCGGAAAGGACGAACGTGTCGCTCAAGTAAAAGACACTTAAATCGATTTCCAAGACATTTCCGATCCCCGGTATGTCCACAGAACCCTTGCCGAACACTCGTATTCTCGCAGTAGCGATGACAATAAAACTACACACTGAGGAAGCAATCGTTTCCAATAATTTTTTTTGGAGTAACATTTAGTCGCGATTGGAATTATTTCATTCCGAGAAAAATAGAACTTTTGCGAGGCTGTCAAGGAGCATTTTAAACACAACTTTTGATTGGCTTTTCATTACACAGTAACTTAGCAATGATTGGCTCTGTAGTAATTTTTACGTGGACTCCGGCTGATCTTTGCTAACAATGGGAAAGGAATCTGCTGCTCGTTTCAGCAGACGTTCATTGGGGAGGAAAGATTGCGTGACGAACCAGAAGAGCGTCTGCGAAGGAGACTAAACACACGGTTGTTATAACCAACAAGCTGCGGCCGTAAACTTCAAATACTTTCGTCTCCACCTAACTACCTTCATCATCCATCGAAACAGCACAACTGATACTTCATTCTAATCTGACTCCAGTATCTCACGCCTATTGTTGTCATTCACGCATGCGTTAAATATACAAACCCTATTCTCCGGAAAGACTACCATAATGGTGGTACCCCTTGGCGTGATAGTAATAAATACATCACGCAACAGCGGATGGATGACGCGTGACATTACACGCTGGTGTTCCTCTGAGCGTAATCGACACGCATGTGTAACTTAGTCTCAATGCTGATCATCACTGACCACATGCTTTCAAAAACACCTTTAAAACAGGGAATTAGATTGGCCGCTGGCTGAAACAATGCCATCTAAAGAAACCTTTCTTTCATTGCTTCAAGGCAGAACCATCCGACCACGGAAGAATTTCTTGAGCTTCATGCTGACATAAAGCGATTTTGTTTACACAAAATAGCTCAAAAAGGCTAGCAAACAGATAATTGGATTTGTAACTATCTCATGAAATGCTGTACTTTGCTCCAAAGGCAATAAAAGCTGATTTGGCAAATACGTTACTGAAAAACTGCTGCATAAAAAAACAACAACAACATAATGGTGGCAAGCTGACAACAACACTATATCAACCTCAAAGATATGTTCTTTACCAGATCAACCATGGCAACAGTTCTTGTGTACTCTTTAGGCTACACAGCAATTTAACATTTCTTGAATAAATTTCAGGTGACGCAGGCAGTTGAGGACTATAGCAAATGGGAACACTATTGTGCTTGATGACTCACCATGCATGGCCTCAACTTGTGGAATGCGTTCCATGTTCTGCAAAGCTTGCATACCACTCTCATATGACGACACACTTGGTGTGTTTTCTCTGCCCCTCTTTTCATAAGCCATTATGGTGTCTGATTCATCAGTAAGGTATGCCACATCAAGTGAATTGTACATTGGCTGTTAGTTCACAAGAACACAAACCATTATGGAATAATTTATTGGAATCTGACCCACATGCAAAAATATAACACAGCTACAAAAGGGCTTTTTACTGCGAAGAGAACAATGTAAAAATAAAGAACTAAATGAAAAGGTTACAACAACAGATACTTCATTGTCTTAAAAAAGAACTTTAGCCATCACCATCACTTTTTAACTTGTTTGATTAGTTGACAGCTGATACAGGTGTATAATTATCTGACATTTCGTACCATGCACTTATCACACTTGCATAGGTTAGATCGCCAGCCAGTATGCCAGTAGGATGCTTTATTCTCAACTGTTGTCACATTTTCTTGCAGGTGAATGAGCTTGCAGTCCATCTGAGTGTATTCTGATTTCATGTCATTGCTGATCAATGCAGTGCCCTCTTCGACAGAAGAGCTTGCCGTCTCTTGTTGCTTTGCAGATATAAGTTCTGGAGAACCACAAGATAAGGCTTTACTGCAGTCCTCGCAAAATCAAAGAAAAAACAAATTAATGCACAATAACAAAAATGTTCCTGCCCCAAATTAATACGTCTGGTATTTTGTTAACTTTTCAAGTCTCTTCAAAAATGAATTCAGAACAGTACTATGCAGCCAGTTGTGCTACATAGAGTAATGGTCAGCATGAATGAACTAGTTGGTATTGTCGATGTTGC
>OX419342.1:13885601-13903101 GCA_948470475.1 Galaxea fascicularis
GGTCGCCCCTGGCGACTTACTTTTGCCATTGGGCGACCAGGAAATATTAGTTTTTGCGCCAAACTTATATGCTGGGCGCCTTGGATTTCAAAGGTTTAGAGGTTTGGGTGCCCAACTAATTTTCTCAGAGCACAGCCTTGCTGTAATATACATATTTAGCCAAGCCTAAAAGTGGAGCTCCACAGTTCTTTACATATAAACTAATATCAATGGCAGGACTTGAGCCAGGACTCCACTGAGGACTTCTTTATTGTGATTATAGAGCCACAGCCACCATTCAATCAAGTGAAACTATACATTTTCAAAATATCATCAGCGCTTGTGGTTGAGGGACTAATCTATGTACTGCTTGTCCATCATTGAACTAACAAGCGGGAGGTTGAAGATTCAAACCTCAGCCAAACCTATACTATATTCTTTTTACAAAGATAAAATAATTATTAGGAAATGCCATAACCAAATGTGATTAATATAGTATTAAGAAACACTGTAACCAAATGTGACTAATAATTCATAAATGCAAGCCTACAAGCTGATCACAAGCACTGGTCAGCAGTATTCCACCAAAATGAGTTGGTACTTCATGTAAGTGATCGTGAATTGTCTGTTATTAAAACTTGAGCCCACAAAACAACTGGTCAGTGTTATTCTATGTAAGACATCACAAACATTTTGAAAATGAAGAGGCCATTTCCGAGTTCATGTCTGCCTCCTCTTCAAAGCGAGTCTAAGTGCGAAGTTTTTGTGATGGTAATTAGTTCTACTTTACATCTGAATGAAAACTAATTTTCATAACAAAAACTTCGCACTTAGACTCGCTTTGAAGGGGAGGCAGACATGAACTTGGAAATGGCCTATTGAAAAATATTTTCTCTAGTAATAATATAGAAATGAGTTGTAATTCAGTTATTCATAGTGAATTTAAGAATATGGGACTTACCTTTTTGTCTTCAACAATTGAAAGATCAGATTGTACAAAAAAATTACAGATGTCATGAGTTACAAAAATTAATTACTGATAATGGAAAAATTGTTTGTAATAGTTGTGGTCAAATACATGGTTATACTGTGGCTGATGAATTTGTTAATGTTTATGAGAATATGTATAGAATAAGACAGAAGTCAGTCTACCATCGCAAGTACCATATTGTGAACATTTTTAAAAACAGAATAAATATTGAAATCAATTATGAAAACAGACAAAGGATAATATCCATATAAGATCTTTGATTTAATTGATAAAATAAAATCAGAAGTAAACAGTGATTGAAAGCCAATGGTATCAAATTTCTGATGAGAAAAATATTTCAAATGATGAATTTAACTTATGATTCAATAAAAGTTACCAATTCTAAATAAACTAATATTAAAATATTATAATCAATGGTGGGACGCTGCTTATAAATTGATAAAGGATGATATTACTCAGTTGTGAATATTTTTTCGTATTGTTTTCCAAATTTATCAGCAAGAGAGCATAGATCAATAATAATGTCATCTAACAATTTCATTTCATTGATGAATTGTATAAGGTTAAAATCATTACCTCTCAAACAAGAGCGTAAATTGATTAACACTTTCTGGTATGTTATAAAAGCGAATTTGGACAGTTCAATAATATTTTCTTCTTGTACTCCTTAATCTCGGTTAATGCTTTGAGTACTAAACCAGCTCGTGAAAAAGAAGCAAGGATTGTAGAATTTAGTGTTATTGACCCAGCTACCATACCAACAGCAATAAGTGCTGTTGAAGTTCAACTGCTTGAAATATTTCAATTTTTATGATAAAATTTGTACAATGCCTTTACCTCAGATAATTTTTCCAATGTGATGTTATTGTCAGTGCGATTAAAATTGAAGATTTCAGGTATTTATATTAAATACATGTATTTAGATTTGGCAACAAATCATTCTTGCCTGTGACTGATATCGTACTGCAGCAGGACCATTCATGTACCTTAACTGGAAATGTGCATTAGAAGTATTTTCTGGAGAGGTTGGTAAATTTGTTATGTACGTAAAATTTCTGATTAATATTAAATTTCATAAAATACCTGGACTATGAAAAGCTCCCTCCCATCCAATTATGAGATAGAATGTATTTCCTCTGTAGTCATTGACTAGGAAACATATTTCCACATGATGAATTTTTTGTAATAATTTAATGGTAAACTAGACCCTATTGGAATATTAAAATTGAAGCCAAATCTTTCCAAAAACCCAGCAATTATATTTTTTCTTGCATTTAAAATTGCATGACCATTCAAATCCAAGTCGGTTTCTATTGTCATTCTGTCATTTTCTAAGCTTTGATATTATAAACAGATGGATCTATACATTATTATGGGTATAAAAGTCAACCCCATAAGCTATAAGATATAATTGACGATTATCAGGAGAACCACTGCTTATATTATCAATATGAGATGTTAGATATAATTGTTTTGAAGGAGCTGTCAATTTTTTAAACTGTATAATCTTTTTTGTATAATAATACTCTGTTGAATCAATATTATAACTAAATTTTTCAGTATGATAGAATGGAATTGAAATTCCTGCTCCTGAAATAGTAATAGATGCTTTTTCCCAATATGTTCTATTATTAAACAATAATTCAACACAAACACTATGATCTTTTTCAGTAGCATCTCCTAAACTAAAACCAAATCAAAATCGATAATTAACCCCACGTTTAGTACCGTGGAAATATAATACTTTCTTATTCTGATGAAATGACCATAATAAATCACCTATTTTATTGGAAATCCAACCATACTCAGTAGATATCTCATTAATATCAGCCATAAAATATGCAAATGCATTTTTTATACTACGAGATGGACTAATTCTTGTTTTAGAGTCAACATATTCTTTACTTGTGAGATCTGAATTTTCAGAGGGTCTGATACTACATGTATTAATCACTTTGTTATATTTTGATAGATCTTTATTTGTAAACATTTTATTAGCTCCGAAAATAGATAAGAAATTAGAATCACAATATTGTTTGGAAGCAGCATTCTGTGTACACTGTAGGATAATTGAGATTTGTAATATTGAACTTATTAGCATTTAAATCTCCTTGAAGGATAGGATTGAATTGATCAAGATAGTTGTTTTTCATATATTTTAAATTAACAGCATCCAAATCATGTGTCTGATGAATCATAATCTTTAACATTGATTATTTTAAATCCAGCCATATCTAAATGAAAAGTCATTCCATTTGTACCATTTCTAAGTAGATAATCAGTTGATTTTGCTTCTAAAAAATCGTTTATTAACAGGGTCTTGTTCATTTACAGGATCATTTATAGTTATAATTCGATTTTCATCTAGATTTAAATAACCCGTTTAAAAAAACAGGTCCATCTTTTTTTAAATAAGATGATAGATCAATTGAAGATGATTGTGAATCAACATAAGATTTATTTGTTAATTGATTATTATTTGTTGGCGTTTGTATACAGAGGGGAGGTGAAGAGAATGTTTTAACAGCATTTGTTTTGGTTCGTTGTTGACAGAATGAACTCACTATCAGATCCTCCTAAATCATTGATGAATAAACTTTGTCTTGATGTTTGATTCCTTGGTCAAATATAAACAGTTTGTGATTTTTTCAATCAGATGTAATGTGCATCCAATCCACCAAATGTATCATATAATGAAACCTTATTTCCATGAATAACATTAGGACTAGTACCTTGAAGTTTATCAAGATCAGCTTTAGAAAAATTTTACTAAGTTGACCATCAATCTTAAGATGACTCCTTGTTATATAATGCTTTAGCTGTTAAAAATCGTGTTTATTTTTGGCAAGGAGTTGTTGCTGTTTGTGAAAGTTTTCTTCATGTCGATCCAGCTCTTGTAACTTACCGAGTGGAGCCAAGGATATAAGCCGTCCAGACTTTGCTTGGTTTTTCTCGAACCAATTCAGTTGTGTCCCCAAAATGAGCGACAACAGGAAAAACAAAGAGTTTTAGGATCCAATATAAAATTTGGAAGAAACATTATTTTGGAAAAAACACAATCATTTTTGAGTCGAAACCAATTTTAGATGAAAGCTTGAAGGCAGCAAAACGTAAGAAAACAAGTAACAACTGTAACTTGTGAGTAACCTAGGCAACTCGCTAATCATTTTTTTTTACATAAACTGACTGTATAAAAGACAAAACAGGAGTTCTAACACAGACCTGTAAACTATAAAATAATAAAGCCAGCCAATCCATTTCACTGATCTCAACATCCAAACGTTGATTCTCACCGGTTCAAACACAAGAATAACTGAGAAGTAGTCAAGGTAGGCGGCAAATGTTGTGTACAGTCTCGGACGAAGATCTCAAACTTTTTCAATGAAGCCTGGCATTTTCTTGACAGCTTTGTGACAACTTTCTGTCAGATTTTGAGACATGCACATGCATTAATTTTGATGTGCTTTTTTTCCTTGAGTACGAGTTTCTGCCCTCAATAAAAAACTTGTAAAAAAGGCTCATAAAAAACAACAACAACAACAACAACACTTTTACGGATCATTAGTGGCTTCTCTTGTTGTTTTCAGCTTTTATTTCATTTTCCCACTGAAAAATGTGGGTGGCGCACACTTCAAGTGTCACATTTCACTTTGGCTTATATAGAGGGGTGGACATATGGACTTATGTTACATATGTGCAGACAGTCATATGATGACATCATAACCAAAATTTGTCGCATTGATGGGTTACCATATTTTCTTATCAATGGTTCTCCACTGTAAACTGATATAAACTTTACAACCCATATAGTGAGTGAGAGGGTGAGTGTGCATGTGTGAGCCAGTGAGCTACCAACCACTTTCTTATGCGTCCCTAACTCATTCATTGCTTCTGCAATTTGTTGAGAGAGAAAAACAGCTTTAACTCCATTTAGGGTACTACAGAATTTCAATCTATGTTCCAAATTGTTAACTGATGATACTTAGTAAAATAAAGGCTTGACTCTGAGCTGCAGACAAACACTTCAGTGATAATCACTGCAAACAAAGAAACAGTCATACAATGTTTGTATATTATTTCTGGAACAACGGTCAACCGTTGCATGCTGCAGATCAATCAAAAGTCATCTGTGTTTTCTACCTCGTCTTCCAGATCAGGATATGGCCTCTGACATGTGCAATAGACTCCCCGATAATTTTGATTGTACTTGTTCATTTTATTCTCTGGATCTTTTTGCTTCAACAATAACAAAGAAACAAAATAATCAGTAATCAACAATCAATCAATATAATGAACCAAAACTCTTCAAATAATTATTTTAATCCTGTTTTTAAAGTGCATTGATTTCATAAATTAATGCATGCTGCTCCATTTTAGTTACAACACTCTAACATAAAGTATGATACTATTTCTTGTGGTCTTGTGTGGCATTTATTAAGAAAAGTAATTAAATGTTTTGTAAGTATTAAGAAACATTTTGTACTGTAAATTACCCAATGTTAGAGAAGCTAGCAAGAAATCAATGTGGTGTACAAGTTTTTTGGTAAGTCGGAATCATAATGCAGTGTAAATAATGGATTGTGTGTTGCAAGGTACATGTAGTAGAACATTTGAAAGCAAGTGAATTACTGTAAGTATACTTCAAGCAAAAATTATACAAAAGAACTTAAGTAGAACCTCGACTATTCACTGAATGTATTTCCTACAGTGTATGTGTCAGAGTCTGACCATAGCTTTTACAGAATTGCAGGGAATGACAGTCACTTGTTGGCCAACCATTGACAGGTTTATGGGGGAGCTGTTCCTCAACACACACTGATGACCTATTACTGTGCAGATACAGTAGTAGTTAAAATACAGTATTCTCAAAAGATTGGATGTGTTTACTTTTCCCATTGCTGATTGGTTCCTGAACATTCTACTGTTACTTGCCTACATGAGACAGTGGTAAAAACAGTCACTCACACAAAAACAATATAAAGAGCACTTCTAGAGAGAAATAACATGGTCTGTTTTTTTTCTTTAATTTAGACTTTGTTTTGCCACAAGAAGGCAGTGAATGACATTTGCACATTACAGATCACAATCCCACACGCCAACAACAACAACAACAACAACAGTCAGTTTCCTGAATGACTGTCTGTACTGAAATGCATAGGTACCCTTGATTGATAAGTGGAAATTCATAAGAAATAATCAAAGAAAATCAACTTACTGAGAATAACTTGCACTTGAAATTGGGAAATTTCTTGTTCCCACAGTCACAACGAAAATTTCTGAGGAAAACCAAAATTATATATTTTTAATGAGGAATTCATTATTTCTTCACAACTTATATATTAATAGAATCTCACATGACCATATTGATAATAAGGAAAACCATACTTGTACCTTACAATAAATTCAAGTAATTAAATCAGGAAAAAGTAGAAAAAGAGCAATACATGAAAGTCAATGTAAACATTAAGTATTTTATGAGTAGATCTGAAAACATGTGCAGTCACCTAGTGAGTGTTTCTTTTCTTTTGTACTTTTGAGTACAAACCTAAAATGTAACCAGAAGTCCCGATGGATAACAAAACTGATAATGGTTTCACCCTGTCCAGATTACCTCTTAGTGTACAGCTCATACAGGGTGTGTCCCTCATGACACATCAGAGTACAGGCCAAACACACTCCTGCAGGCTCTGCATCTGATAGCGAACATGTCCCACATGCATACAGTGCTTGACGTTTCACATAACCCTGTAATTAAACAATAAAACAACAACAATAAAACGTTAAATGACACAGTTTTGGTTACCTCATTCTTACTAACTTTGGCAATTAAAAAAAAAAGCAAAAACTTTAATGCTTGCTTAAAATAGAATGCAGAAATATTACAATCGTAAATTTGAAAACTATGTAAATTTATGGTCAAGAAAGCAGCAGATAAATCACGATTTTTAAAAACAGTTATTAAAAAATATTGTGCTCTTTTTGATACTTAACAATTATTCACCGAAGGTGAAGTGAACATTGGTGAATATTGTCGAGGTGAATATTCACCAATGTTCACTGAGCCTGAGGTGAATATCAAGGACTACAAAATAATGATCAACGATCAGATGTTTGTGTGCAGACACGTGTGCAGCCGTAGTTTTAATAATACGCTTACATGTACATCAATTGTGAACCAATTTACTCATTCTGCAGTAAAACAAGCACAACAAATTTGGAATACAGGATGGCTACCTGGTGGTCCTTTCCCATTGCCTTACGAGTAAAATGGAGATGACGGTAATGTGCTTCAAGCTTGAATGTGTTTTTTCCAAACATTGAGGGGATGAAAGGTTATTCTACCCAGCCTCTTGGGTATGGAGTTCCATCCCCGCCAAAAATCAAAGTTGATCACAACATTCAACTTGACAGTTTAACCATTAACTTGGCAAACCTCAACATCATATTTCACTCTTCAACTTTGTACCTTGTATCACAAACATTGAAACTTTTGACATCAACTTTCAAAGTGATGGTTCAACCTTCAACTTTATCCATCAACATTCATGTTTACATATCAACAATGGTCTTGGCACATGGGCTGTCAGAGAAAGATGACGTTTGAATCTCCAAGTCAAATGTTGAGTTACCAAAGGCGCTCCAATCCTGCCAAAATTGAACTTCAGAATTCAACTTTCAAGTTGATAATTCAACATCAAATGTTATGTATCAATACCCATGTTTAACAATGAACATTGCCATTGCTGATGACGCAAATGTGCTAGTTCACCATAACGTAATGTTCGATCTCTGAAAGTTGGTTGTTTAGTTATCAGAACGTACCAATCCCGCCAAAAATCCCATTGCAGCACTGTAGGGGAGGGGAGGGTAATTTTGTAAGGCCTTAGCGACCCAGCCTTAATATGGCCCCAGTATGGCGGAAGAAGATGACCTTCAATTGCAGAGTGCGATATCTGCAATTAATATTGTAGTCTCGAGAATAGACAGCCTGCCACCTTGCGATTAGAATTCATAGATAGGATGCTGGTGAACTTAGAAGTGCTGAATGATGCTCAGATTGCACAATACAACCAAGTGGATTGAGACAAGATACAACTCCCATGCTTCTGCACGCAATGGTTATCAAGCGAGCCTGGACAGAACTGGTCGGCGAGGAAGACCAGTGTTTATAATTACTGCTGAAGAGTTCTCCTTTCTTTTGGAGCAAGGTTTTACAGTTCTGGTTATCAGTGAAATGTTAGGTGTGGGAAAGCGAACCGTGGAGAGGAGAATGTCACTTGAGTTGAAGCTAATCTGGGGTTCTGTCCTCGTATACCGGTTCACAAGAGCCAATACAAAAGACCAAACAATACACAACAGCTAACCAATGACTCCTAACAAAGAAAGAACGATGGGTATTCCCTTGTGAACCGGTACACGAGGACAGAACCCCAGATTAGCTTACTGGAGGCAATTATGTTAGTTAACAATTTAAGATCTCAAGTAAAGGTTTCTTCTGCGATGTTGTCGACTTCCTGTTAAAAGTAATTGCTTGCATCAGATGACTTGTCATTTGCAGATGCAAGACAGAAAATTCAAGTTAATGTACTTCAGTTTTCATGACAGATCAAAATGGCGCGTAGACCTAAGCAATCCAATATTGTTTTGCTTTTAATCGTGTCTTTGGTTCACGGCTAAACCAGGGAAGAATTGAACAGACTCGTGGAGCGTAAGGTTAGCTAGTTTGTAAAAGGGAAGTGTTTCGAAAAATATATGGGCAAAACCATTTGCGTCATCGCTATGTGGTGGGAGAATGAAGAACGTTTTTCATACGAGCGGTTTGAATGGCACTGAGCCGTATGTCTCAGAAATTCTAAACTTAAGTGACAATTTTCTTTTGCTTCTGTGATGGTCTGTTAAAATTTTCCTTGACTGGACGGATTGTGGTCGTCTCATATCTTCACTGAAGGTACAGTGAACAAGATAAACAAACATTCAAAGTGTTGGCCTGAATGGTAGAGAAAATACAGCGATTGACTTATCTGAATGAGCGCCAATTAGGGCCCAATTGGCATTCTAGACAAAGATGCCACAGATTAAGGAAGATTTAAAGTTAGTCCGAATCTGACCTGAGCACAACTCTGTTGACAAAATTGCCAAAAAAAAATTGCTAGTCTTAATTGCTGCTCAAGTTAACCGCATTCAATCCTAATTGCCTGTTAGTTTAATCATTAAACTTTAAACTTATATTTAGCAGCTAATTTCCCATATTATTGAATTTAGACTAAGATTAGTTTTGCAATTTATTTGTTGTCTCCCTTTGCAAAAGTATTAACTGAAATTGGTTATCTTTTGCCTCTGTACCATGCCTACCATTCTGTTTTCGTGTAAGATTATGTAAGATTAGGTAAACTAATGTCATACTTTGTCATCTTAATTTTTGTGTTGTTTGCCTGTGTAATGTCTGTACGCCAGACTAGTCCTCGATGGGAGTGGATTATACTCTCAGGAAACAACACACGTCCGCCATCTTGTATTTTCACACTCTCTACAATGCATTACAAGCATGGGTTACACAGGCAACCCAATGTGCATTCACCACATCTCCCCCTTTTTTGAAATGAAATAGTAGACATGATGGAAAACATGACAAATAACCTCTAGACCAGAACTGAAGAGTCCAACAAGTGGTTTCTCTCAACAAGTGTCACTTGGTCAAACAACTTCTCAAAGTCCTTATCTCAAATCAACTAGTCTCTTAAGCAACACAGTCTTCATAAGCCAGCTTGGCTCAATCTTTCATGTAAAATAGTCCTTAAGCCAGCTTGGCTCAGCTCTCATGCGGGTTGATCTACGCGGCTCAATGGCCTGTTCTGACATCTTAGCACCCGGCTGCGGCAAGCTGGGTTCAGCACTAGGCTCAGACACTGGACACTCTGCTGGAATGACACTGGGTTCGGGGTAAGTAAGGATAACTGGTTCCATTGGTGGTCTCTGCTCTAGTTGCTGTGTTGGTTCTCGCTGTTGTTGAGATTCCCTTGGTGCGGGTTGGATGAACCTTTTCACATGGCCTACATTCCTCTTAAAGTGTATATGACACCAAATTTTTTATAACCTAGTTCGAAAGAGCTTTCAAAATGATGAAGAACGGCGTTTATTTTATTGTGATAGCATTCTTGGTTGCCGAGTTATTCAAGATTTTGATTTATGCAAATTAGGCAACTTGTGATGTCATAAGGTTGACACAAAATGAAGTAAAATCACAAAAATTTAATATGGAATATCTCTGCAAATACTAAGTCTACAGGATTAAAATTTTGCAGGGTAGATGTGCTGCCAGAACTACACATTGTGATAGTGGTTATGAGGTCACCATGGCAACTTACTCATTACCAGACCTCTACATTGCAAAAATGAAAAATGCCTTATTTGTTGCTCCAGAGTCTAACAGACTTTCTTATACTTGTGCTGTGTTAAGTCCATATTCGCTCACACCCACTGACTGAACATACAGTGCAAACAGCTCTTCTTAGGAGAGAAACTCTGATTTTATCCTTTGGACGGAGAGGGCCTGGAGCCCATTGTGTGAAAAGTTTCAGTTCTATACAGCAAAAGTCTTCAGAGATATTCCATTTTTTGTGATTTTACTTTATTTTGTGTCAACTTTATGACGTCACAAGTTGCCTAATTTGCATAAATCAAAATCTTGAATAACTCGGCAACCAAGAATGCTATTACAATAAAATAAAGGTTGTTCTTCATCATTTTGAAAGCTCTTTCGATCAAGGTAATGACAATTTTGGTGTCATATACACTTTAAGGAGGGTTTCGCCTCGCTCAATGACCACCAGATCTCCTCTCTTAGAAACTACACTGTATGGCTCTGGGTCATATATTGCAGACAACTTGTTCTCTTTCGGCTTCATCAGTAGCACCTTGTCTCCCTCCGACACACATCAGATTCCATAGCTCTTTTGTTTGCACCATCAGCAATTCTCTGTTTCCGTTCAGCATCCTGGTCTCAAGCCAGCTGGTCTGCAGCACCAGGTCCCTCTCCTTCCTCCTCAGTGCTTTCAAACTCTGGCATTTTGGTCCGGATTCTCCTTCTGTACAACAGTTCCGCAGGGCTGACACCAGTTGTGGTGTGGGGGGTTGATCTGTAAGCTAACAGATATTTCTGCAATTCTCGTTGCCATGGTTTTCCTTCAGCCTGAGCCACACGCATTGCCTTAAGAAGTGACTTGTTTTGTCGTTCCACCTCTCCGTTAGCTCTAGGCCACAAAGGAATAGTCCTCTTATGCTTGATCCCTAGCTCATCCAAGAATTCCTCCATCTCGTGGCTTACCAGATTTGACCCATTGTCTGTCCTTAAAGTCTCTGGAATTCCGTGGCGGGTGAAATGCTTCTCTAGACACTTGATGATGCTACCGCTGGTTGTGTTTCAAACAACATCCACTTCAATCCATCTGCTATAATAATCAACAGTGACAAGTAAGCTCTCTCCTGCTGGCAGTGGACCCATCAAATCTACCACAAGGTCCCTGCAAGGCTTGGTTGGCATGGTTGTTGTCTTCACAGGAGGTGTGGTGGTGGCAGGGGTCACCGCCTGGCACCCAAAGCACTTCTTACAATGTCTTTCCACCATGGCATTCATGTTTGGCCACCACACCTTACTTCGGAGGCGATCTTTTGTTTTCACGATCCCTTGATGCCCCTCATGGGCTAACTCTAGCACCCTCTCACGCAGACTAAATGGCACAACAATCTGCATACCTCTCACGACCAGCCTTCCAACCACAGTAATTTCATCACGCAGCAACTTGTAGGGGTTTGGAGCACTAGACCAGTCTCCTGTCCTCCAACACTTGCAGACCTTGGTTAGTTCCTCATCCTCAGCTCACGCTCTCTCTATCTCCATGGTAGTCAGAGCACGGGGGGTTGCACTGATTGCCACCATCCTCACATACTCCTCAGCTGTGCTGTTATTGTGTGATAAAGCAGGTATCTTTATCAAACGACTTAGGCAGTCAGCAATATCCTGGCCTGATGGTACATGTCGCACAGTATACTTGAAAGGCATGAGACGCAGCACCCATCTCTCCACCCTGGCTGATAGTTTGGACTTCGGTCCATAAATAGCCTCTAAGGCTTTACAGTCGGTAACCAGCTGAAACGACTCTAGCAATGATAGATAAAGACTGAATCTCTCACAACCCCAGACCACTGCAAGCGCCTCTTTTTCCGTCTGGCTATACCGGCGCTCTACATCAGTTAAGCTACGGCTTGCAAATGCGGCTGCTCTCTTTACTCCCCGCTGCTCTTGCACTAGTATTGCCCCAAGTCTGACTGGGCTCGCATCCGTGACTACCTCAGTTGGAGCATTCTTGTCATAGAAGGCCATCATTGATGCCTCAGCCAACTGCTTCTTTAATACTTCAAATACTTCATCTTCCTCTTTGCCCCACTGCCAGTTGGTGTCTTGTCGTGTCAACTTTCGTAGTGGTTCTGCATTTGTCGCAAAATTTGGCAAGAACCTTGAACTGAAACTGATAAGACCCAGGAAACTCCGCAGCTCAGCAACACTAGTAGGGGGCTTTGTCTCACGAACTGCTCGGACTTTTTCCTCTGTTGGCCCCACGCCATGCTCACTTAAAAGCAGTCCCATGAAGACAATTTCATTCATTCCAATCTTGCACTTATCCTTGTTAAGGGTCAGGTTTCTTTCCTATAATTGCTCTAGCAAGGCCACCAGATTTCTGTCGTGGTCCTCAGTTGTCTGTCCATATAGTTATTACAACAATGTCATCAGCTATGTTGGTCAGCAATTGCCTGCCTTATAATGTTCTGATACTGTTCAGGAGCACTGTTCACACCAAAACTCAAACTCTTGTAACGATACAATGAATCACCAGCTGAAAATGTTGTGATATCCCTTGACCCCTCCTCAAGCTCAATTTGATGAAACCCCATGCTCATGTCAAGCTTGGAGAAGACCGTGCTTCCATTCATTTTCTCGAGCACCTCATCCACTGTAGGAATTGGCAATTTCTCCCTTTGAATTGCCTCATTGGCACGTCTCATGTCGACGCATATACGCACATCATCCTTGTTTGGCTTAGGGGCTATCACAGCTGGGATGACCCACGTTGTTGGGCCTGAAACCTTCTCAATGATGTCAAGGTTAAGACGTTCGTCAATCTTTCTCTGAACTTTATCCTTCAAAGGGTAAGGGATCTGCCTTGGTTTCTGCGCTATTGGCATAACTTCATGATTGATGTGCAGCTTAAGTTGGTACCCGGACAACTTGCCAACCCCAGAGAACACTTTTGGGAAACGCCCTACAATACCGTTGATGTCACTGCCTATGGAATAAACTGTCTTCATCTTCATCAGTTCTGGTCCAACTTTCAGCACTTGTAGCCTTTTAGCAGCTGGGCTACCAAGCAGACACCGCCCTTCTCCCTGTGTTACGAGAACAGTTTCCACTACTTTTTGCCCATGACACTCAATTGTACAATCTTGGACAAAAACCGTTGAGAAAATTGAGCCTCAAAGTCTCTTTTTGTGAGAACACTAACAACCGAGTTTCACCACCCCCTCCCCCAATTCAATGTTGTTTGTGGCTCCTAAACGTTTGCCTAAGAATTGCGGCTTCCTAAATTCAACATTGAATAAGGGGAGTAGGAGGGGGCAGTTACTATAGTAATACTGTTGAGCCAGAGGTTTTCGTGAACAATTTTTGGGCGCGAAGAGGCCAGTTTTCTCAAGTAGTTTTGTCCAAGATTGTAGCTTCAAATTTACCGACCACTGGTAAACACCCATTGCCATAGACACGAAGATCCCTCTTCTCTGGCATTAAGTTTGCTCTGAGGCCACCTTCCACAGGTTGTGAAACTGCTGCTCACCAAGCACGGTGGACTGTGCTCCAGAGTCAACGAGCATTCTTGTCGCGATGCTATTAATCTTCACTACAATAACATTATCTTCACAGGCCCTTTCCCCATTGTAGTTAATTGGGAAGGCAAATGGTTCCTCTCCACTGTCGTAGTTCACTTGATTAATTTGTTGGCTGCTTGATTTTAGATTATGCCCACTGGTAGCACTACTGGATCGCCAGGCATTACTCCCACTTGCTCTTCCATCACTCTTACTCAATTTTCCTCTTCCATCTGCCTCATTCCTGCAACATGCTGCCCAATGCCCTCTCTTGCCACACATAGCACACACCTTTCCCTTCGCAGGACACACCCGATCACGTGCAAAATGCCCAGATCTACCACACGCATAACAGTTATGCATGCTTTGCCCATCTGGCTTTTCTTTGCCTGCTCTGTGCTGCACCAAATTCACGCTGCCCTTTTCCTCTCCTCCTGCAATTTTGCTGGCCTGACGGCGTGCTGTTTCCCATGTTCTGGCTGTAGTCAAGGCTGCTGCAAGCTGTATGTTAGGCACCTCAAATAGCTTGGTCTGTAACTCGTGGGACGATACTTTCTCCAGCAGCAGCTCCTTAGCTCCATAGCCACAGTGTCTCCCTTGTTTCCTCAGTCGAAGCACGAACGAGTCCACATCTTCCCTGGGTTCTTGACGTAGTTGGCGAAGAACGTGCCTTTCGTATGCTGCATTTTCTTGCATGTGAAAGTATGCATTCAGTGCTTGAATGGTTTGTTGATAAGCGTCATTGGCTTGACCTTCCAGGGGAACCACTGTAAGATTCTCAAAAATGTCCTGCACTCCAGAACCGGCCCGATAAAGTAATTCGCTTCTCTTTCTTGCGGGATTTTGTAGGTTTGCTTTCCCTTCAGCGAAATAAGTGAATCCTCGCAGCCAAACACGCCATCGCTCGCTCAATTCCGATTTTGATCCCGAAATATCCATCGGTGGGATATTATGCCCCGTTATATCGCCTGAAAATCTCGTTATCTTGATCCTTGTCGCCAATGTAATGTCTGTATGCCAGACTAGTCCTCGATGGGAGTGGATTATACTCTCAGGAAACAACACACGTTTCATTCCTCCATCTTGTATTTTCACACTCTCTACAATGCATTACAAGCATGGGTTACACAGGCAACCCAATGTACATTCACCACAGCCTGGACTGATAAATCTTTGCCTGCAGCCCAATCACTTGCCTATGTTACACGCCTATTTTTTTGTTTTGAGGTATTAAATTAATTTGTTTTCTAATTTTCTCTGTTGTCTGTCTGGGTTTACGGGGAGCTACAACTTAGACACTAGTACAAGAGCATAGTATACCTGTGTTTAATATAACCTGAGTGTCAGCCTGTCCTGAAATGGAGGGGGCTCATTAATTTTTACTGCCGCAGTCCTCAACTAGTACACAGCCAGGAACATTGATTTCCTCAACTGCAATCATTAATAAGTACACTGGGGTATTAATTCTCCTATGTCTCAATTTTACTGCTACATCCATTAACAAGTACACTGGCGTATTAATTTGCCTATGTTTAATTTTACTGCCACATTCATTAACAAGTACACTGGGGCATTAATTTGCTTGTGTTTAATTTCACTGCCACATTCCTTAACAAGTACACTGGGGCATTAATTTGCTTGTGTTTAATTTTACTGCCACATTCATTAACAAGTACACTAGGGTATTAATTTGCCTGTGTTTAATTTCACTGCCTCATTCATTAACAAGTACACTGGGGCATTAATTTGCCTGTGTTTAATTTCACTGCCACATTCATTAACAAGTACACTGGGGCATTAATTTGCCTGTGTTTAATTTTACTGCTATATTCCTTAACAAGTACACTGGGGTATTAATTTGCCTGTGTTTAATTTTACCGCCTCATTCATTAACAAGTACACTGGGGCATTAATTTGCCTGTGTTTAATTTTAATGCCACATTCCTTAACAAGCACACTGGGGTATTAATTTGCCTGTGTTTAATTTTACTGCTACATTCCTTAACAAGTACACTGGGGTATTAATTTGCCTGTATTTAATTTTACTGCCTCATTCATTAACAAGTACACTGGGGTATTAATTTGCCTGTGTTTAATTTCACTGCCTCATTCATTAACAAGTACACTGGGCTTTTAATTTGCCTGTGTTTAATTTTAATGCCACATTCCTTAACAAGCACACTGGGGTATTAATTTGCCTGTGTTTAATTTTAATGCCACATTCCTTAACAAGTACACTGGGGCATTAATTTGCTTGTGTTTAATTTTACAGCGACATTCCTTAACAAGTACACTAGGGTATTAATTTACCTGTGTTTAATTTTACTGCCACATTGTTATGATGTCATTGTTATTATGTCATTGTCATGTGACCTGGCGCATTTGCTCGCCATGTGCTCATTCATGGATAATTAAAAGGTTGTTGTTGTCGTATCATAACATGGCGTCAGAAGCCGGATTTTAACCCATTTTCGGAGTTGATGGTGGCTCCTACGTTTCCTGAAAGTTTCAACGATTTGTTCGCGGTTGGTAGCTGACAGACAAGGTTATAGTCTGCGTTCAATTCTGATACAAACATGGCCACCACGACTGCCAAAGCTCCCGCTCCGCTGAATTTATCTGACCGTTTGCACCAAGGTGAAAACTGGAAGTTGTTTCGCCGAGAGTGGAAATTCTATGAATTAGCAGCTGGCATTCATAGGAAGGCGGATGAAGTTCGTGTTGCTTCTTTGTTAAACGTTGTTGGCAAGGAGGGATTGGACATGTACAAAACCTTTCAGTGGGAGGATGCGTCTCATGCTCTTAAAATCAACAAAGTTTTGGAAAAGTTTGAAGAGCGCTGCGTTCCTGCTCGGAATGAAACGTGCGAAAGATTTGTTTTCTTCAAACATGAGCAATTGCCGAGTGAGTCGCTCGATTGTTACATAACAGCTTTGTTGAAGCTGTCTGAGAACTGTGGTTTTGAAATGCTCCGTGAATCGCTTGTTCGCGATAGTTTGATTCTTGGAGTAAAGGATGACAGGATTCGGGAAAAGCTGCTTGGAAAGCGTGATCTCGACCTGGATAAAGCCGTTGAAATGATCAAAGCCAGTCAGGTTACTCATTCGCAAGCCTCGGAAATTGCAGGTGAAGCTTCGGTTCAGGAAGATGTCAATGCTGTGAAACACAAACCTAAGCCACAGAAGGAATCGGAGAAAAGGAAGCTCCCGAAAAGTTCCACTCGGAACCCCTCGTCTAACAGCAAACTGAAAGAATGTTTCTTCTGCGGTGGCAAACATGCACTTGACAGAAAGCTATGTCCAGCATTCGGACAAACATGCAAGAAATGTGGCAAAGTCAGACACTTCACAGTCAAATGTCGCAGTAAGTCTGTGAATGTGAATGTTAATGATGTCGAGGAAGTTTTCTTCATAAATAATATTGGTGGCAAAGATCAGGCTCTTGTTCCAGTTACTCTAAATGACACTGTTTCAGTAACATTCCAGATTGATACAGGCTCATCAGCAAATATTTTGCCATTGGAGGATTACATCAGAGCCACAAATGATTTCAATAGAGCTAGCATTGTTCCTAAAGATATCACACTAGTGATGCATGATCACTCAAAGCGAAAGG
>OX419342.1:13905601-13920601 GCA_948470475.1 Galaxea fascicularis
CAGGTTACTCTCCATTCTAAATAAACTGGGGAAGGCCGGTGACTCGAGATTGAATTAGTCGCCGTTCGAAGGCCAATAAATTCCCAAAACAGCGGAGTATCCACTTCCTTTCTTTCTTCGCCAACTTGCCCGAAAATTCGACCAACACGAACGGGGAACAGAGGTGGATCCAGGGGAGGGGTTGAGGGGGTTGATAGAATAAAATTGTTTTTACGAAGTTATTTCACTTCAAGGCTACTTCGGTAGTGTACAACCCCCCCCCCCCTTTCAGAAATTCCTGGATCCGCCCTTGGGGAATCGCTCGTTTCACCGCTCAAATTTGACCAATTCGGCGACTCCATGATGCATGACGCATTGTGTCCGTATACGAGATTCAAATAAACCGCGGCTGCTCAGCAAAAGGAGCACTTACTCGGGGGAGGGATGGTCATTTTGTCCACATGCACTCTGCTGCGCTGGGGGAGTGCGATGCGTTAGATTTGACCGGAAACAAAATATGTTTAATGGCCTGCGTGCTACGAAGCCCGCGAAAATATTCCACCTGCGATGCTGTGAAAGGTCGCGAAATAGCGAGTTTTTGAATTCAGCACGGCGTGTCTTCAGTATGACTTAACAGTACTTTTGCCTTATTTTTAAGGCCATATCGTGACAAGCTATCAACAGTTCTTTTCAAAGCTATATATTCCACTCAAACAAATTAGATCTACCTGCAATCCTCGTTGTTTGCGGTCGTTTCTGATTGCGTTTATTAGTGGATTTGCCAGTTCCTGCCTGCCTGGTTATTAGGATATTGTACCCATTCCTGGCAAATTCATAGACCTTAGCTTGTCCGTCGGTCAACTTGTCACAAAACATAGCAACACTTTCTACGCAGACTCAATCGTAAAAATTAACTTTTCATAACATGTGGCTTTATAGTACCGATGAAAAATTTTGTCAAAAAGCTCAATACTATAAGGATGAATTTGCTGATAGCTTGAAAATGAACGTATATGTAGCTCTGAAAAGAACTGTTGATACACCCTATGCATAAATGGCCGCTCTGCCATTTTTGGCTTGGTTAAATTTTTAAAAATAAGAATGTTACCTGATTACCAGGCACTACAAAATATGTTATCTTGGGTAGTTTCAAGGTTTTTTTGTTAAACGGCTGCAAAGTTATGGCTCATTGAAATTTAAGACATTTGTATGGGAGATGATAACCTAGCCCAACTAGCCTTGCTTTCATGTTTTAGCCAGAATATTCAAATGCTTATAACTTCTTGTCAAATGAGAATGTGAACTTGAAACTACACACAAGGACTCATTTTGACAAGTTCTTTCCTGGTATTCACTTCTTTTGTAAGTTGCAGACATTTTAAAATTTTCAAAATAACAAGGCAACCATTTATGCATAGGGTCTATAGCTTGCCACGATATGGCCATGAAAAAATAAGGCAAAAATACTGTGAAGTCACACTGAAGACACGCCGTGTGGACTTGCTAAAGACAGCAAAATCCCAGCAATAGACTGTATGTTTTTCGAGCTCATTGAATTTTTTTTTCTGAATTCAAGTAGATATACTAACACATGTACAAGAAACAAGTGTCACGCCACACTCTGACATTTACATAAAAGGCTGCTGTTTCTCCTGGAAGGAAATTACTTTGTTTGAAAAGGAATTTAATAGGTGTAGAAAGTTTCAAAATGTGGCAAAATATACCTGACACAGTTTGCTTTCAACGGACTACTTCCGGCATAAAGCATGTCAGTTTACTGATTAGATCTACTAACAACCGTCCGTAAACCATGTCAATATCTTAGAATTTATGTAATTGATTTAATTCCTTAGCTATGCAGATAAACATCTCTTAACGATATCAAAGCTGAAAACTAACAAATTGGGGCCGCTGAAACCAGTACACGATTAAAATCGGCTCCTTTAACAGCAGCTTATGGTCACATAGTGCACCAATTAACTTGAACTGACACGTACTTCAGAGGAATGTGATCACGAACATTTAACAGAGGCCAAAAATCTTTTTCGCCAGAAACATAGCACTATAATAGGCTTTTACTGTGATAACATGTTTGTCGCCATGCAATGTTGCCCATTGGAGATATTTGCAATTTAAAAAAGCTTAATTTGCGGTTTCTTAAAATTGTTGCATGACATGGTTAAATTTCAAACGTTCTACATTAGCGAGAATAATTTCAAATCACTTCAACGTTGGACCTTCTATTGCTTAAGGTTCAAAGAATCCAGTGTTTTCAATAAGGGCCGGCGGCCGGCGAAACTCGCCGTCTACTTCACATGATTTTGCCGCCTACTTTGATTAAGAACTTACCTCAAATGTTATGAATAGCACGGAATAAAGTGGTACCTTCTCCGCCTACTCGTAAACGTTTGCCACTTACTCTAATTCTTATTGAAAACCCTGAGAATCGCTGGATGAAATAAGATTAAAATCTACTGCATTCTGTTAGTTTGAGGAATCTTTGTTGGAAGTGCAATTTTAGAGCTAATTTCGGGGTTTTATCGCTGGGATTTGATGTGAAAGCCCCAATACGCCAGGGATTGACCGGGAACCCAAACTACTTTGGGCTCTTGAATAACTTAATGACCTTAATCATCTGTGAAAGTTTGAGAGAAATCGGTGAGATTGCATGTGTCACGTCTGCCTGGTCCTCTCGTGGACAGACTCTTAACTGCATTTCTTGAAAGGTGCCGCAAGCTGAATCTGACTCTTAATCCTCAGAAAGTCAAGCTCCGCCTTTCCGAAGTACCTTTCATGGGTTATTTGCTGACTGCTGATGGTATTGTTACAGATCCAAACAAGGTCCGTGCTATTAAGGACATGCCTACCCCAGCAGATGTGACATCACTGAAGAGATTTCTTGGCATGGTTAATTATCTTTCGAAGTTCGTTCCAAACCTGTCCAGTGTATCAGAACCATTGCGTCGTCTTGAAGCTAAAGATGCTGAGTGGTCCTGGCTCCCAGTTCATGATGCAGCTGTCCAGAAAATAAAGAGTCTTGTTTGTGAGGCTCCGGTGCTCAAGTTTTATGATGTCACACAAGCCGTTACAGTTGAATGTGATGCATCGCTATCTGGACTTGGCGCCACCCTACTCCAGGGAGGTCAGCCAGTTGCTTTTGCCTCAAGGGCACTTACTCCCGCCGAAGGCCGCTACGCCCAAATCGAAAAAGAACTTCTCTCAGTAGTTTTTGCATGTGAGAGGTTTGATACCTACCTCTATGGTCGAGACATTGTTCATGTCAAAACAGATCACCAGCCTTTGGAGGCCATCTGCAAGAAAGACCTTGCTTCTGCCCCCAAGCGTCTCCAGCGGATGCTGTTACGCCTTCAGCGATACAACATTGATGTGAAGTACCAGAAGGGAGAGAATATGGTTATGTCTGACCCCCTGTCCAGAGCCTATGTGGATGAACCTTGCTCAGAGACAGAATATTGCAATGAGGTTGAGGAAATAGTTCTGGTTGATGATCTACCTATCTCCCATGCACGCCTTAACGACTTTAGGAAAGTCACTGCCTGTGATGCTGACCTTCAGATCCTGATGTCCACTGTCTTGGAAGGTTGGCCAAGTACTCTAGCCGAAGTACCCCAAGAAATCAGGCCTTATTTCTCTTTAAAAGAAGAAATCACTGTTCAAAATGGCTTGCTGTTCAAGGGTGACCGTATTATTGTACCGGCCAGTTTAAGAAAGGAGATGATGGAAAAGGTTCACTCGTCTCACCTGGGTATTGAAGGTTGTAGCCGCCGTGCAAGAGAAGTTTTCTATTGGCCACGGATGAATGCTGAATTGAAAGATTTCATCCTCAAGTGTGATGTCTGTAATTCCTACAAGCCAGAGCAGCCTCGAGAACCACTGATGCCGCACGAAATTCCATCAAGGCCCTGGCAGAAAGTTGGAACAGACTTGTTGCAGTTTGATGGGCGACAGTACCTGATAACCGTTGATTACTATTCATCGTTTTTTGAAGTTGACAAGTTGGAGACTACAGATTCCAGATCTGTCATCAACAAGCTGAAAATGCAGTTTAGCCGTCATGGAATACCGGAGATTGTCATTTCTGACAACGGCCCACAGTACGATTCTGCGGATTTTGCAAGGTTTGCAAAAGACTGGCACTTTCAACACATTACCTCCTTGCCTCACAACCCTCAAAGCAACGGAAAGGTTGAGAGTGCAGTTAAAATCTGTGAAAATATCATGAAGAAGGCAGCTCTTGGAAAGTTCGATCCATACCTTGCCCTTTTAGACTACCGCAATACACCTACTGAAATTGGCTCTTCTCCAGCTCAAAGACTGTTCAGCAGAAGAACACATAACCTGCTACCACTAACACCAAGACTGCTTGAACCAGCAACAGTCCCACCAATGGATGTGCAGCAAAAGCTAATTGCCTCCAGACAAAAGCAGGCCTACTACTATAACCTTAAAGGAAAAGCATTGCCTGAACTACAGCCTGGTCAGACTGTTAGAATGAAGAAGCCAAATGAGAACACCTGGACTGAAGCAGTGTGTAAGAAGATGATCGGACCACGCTCCTATGCTGTTGTATCTGGTAACCGTACCTATCGAAGAAATCGTAGGCAGCTACGTTTGGTTTCACCTGCAGCAAACCTGTTGACTAGTTCTGCGCAACCATGTGATACCAACAAGGAACAGCAACCTATCCAGTATGCCACACCCCCAGGAAATTTTGGAGAGGCAACTCCTGGTCCAGCTAATCCTAAGACAACTGCTGTCCCTATGGCGTCCTGTCCTACCGTAACAAGGAGTGGCCGTACAGTTAGACCGCCAGTCTGTTTTCAAGATTACACGTATTAGGAACTTTGTGAACAGTGTTGTTAGAGACATTATTTTTTTTTGCTTTTGATTTCTTTCAGTACTTCTCCTTAGGTTTTCTTTCTTTTACAAAGGGGAAGATGTTATGATGTCATTGTTATTACGTCATTGTCATGTGACCTGGCACGTTCGCTCGCCATGTGCTCGTTCATGGATAATTAAAAGGTTGTTGTTGTCGTATCATAACACATTCCTTAACAAGTACACTGGGGTATTAATTTGCCTTTGCTTAATTTACTGCCACATTCCTTAAGAAGTTCACTGGGGTATTAATTTGCCTGTGCTTATTAACTACTGGACACTAATTTGTATGTGTTTAATCTGCCACAATTTTTAATTAACTTGCCTGTGTTTTACTGATTTAAATCTAACTCAAACCCTGCCCTTTGCATTAACTTGTAAAAGAAATACAGTCCTTAAAAAGTGAAAATTTGTGCAACAATTGCAGGAGTCAAGGTCTTACAGTGCTCAATGTTTCTACTTTTGAGTTAAATAATGGTTGATGCATCAACTTTACATATAAATGAATATTTTCCCAAAGGTAATTTTTTGTCATGCCGTCTTGCATCCGAATAACTTGAGTTTGCGTTGTTAATGTCTATTTTATTGTGTACGTTTCTAATATAATACCGTAGAGTGATCTAGTGAGAGGCCCAGCATGTCACGTACCGGCTTACTACTTCCTCAGTTTTGTTTTTGTGAGGGCAACAGCTGATACATCACTCAGAATTGATCCAGTGTCAGTTGTGTCCTGTTCTCCAATGAAACTTAGAGTCACAGGGTTTGATCTGCTCTGAAATAGTGCTTTAACTACGTTCAGCTCGAAACAATGGCAGTTCCAGGAGATCTGGAAACATACCGCACATTGCACGCTCCAGAAAACTTTGTTACCGGTAAGGGAAACGAATCAGCTGCTGGAATTGTCTATTCATTTGCAACCTTATCGCTTTTGTGTGTTTGAAGGCCACTTGAAATTTGGGTGCACAATGAGACTTCATTATTAAAGAACCTTATCAGATATATCAGATGTAAGACTGAAGCTTGATCCCTTCACATAATGAGAGTTTACGAACAGAATTGTGAAACTGAATTTTTTTGCACCCTTAGGCGGCAGTCACTGGCACGATGGAAAAAAATTCTGATTGGAAATTACTGTTCTAATATGTTTCTCCTGAATCCTTCCTTCACCGTGCACGATTTGGCGTGCCATGCTTTACTGACCGCGCTTATTGAGAATAAATTGCTTGTGACAATTTTATCTAAAAGTGTTCTGGATAAAAGTATTACTATGGGGTTTTTCAAAGGACATGGTCGGATATATTTACTCGGATAAAGGCAAAATAAGCCAAACGCTTTTTAGTCTAACTCAAATAGGGAGGACTTATATTGATTGGCACTAACAAAGAAAACACAAGTTTAAAATCACGTTGATATATTGCCTCACATTGTCCTGATCGCTAATTAAGAAATTTCCCGACAGTAACAACATAATGAGCAAATTTAGCCGGCACACACAAGGCGTATTTCGATTAAGCCGAGTATTAACACCTTCATGAAGTTTGCCGACGTTCTTAGGATGGCTCTTGTTTCAACTCCTACTGAGATTTAGGTAAAAAAAATTTACCCAAGCAACAGGGAACTGCATTCCTAAACTGGGTTAAGCTCCTCATGCTAATCGCAAGATGATCGAGCCATTTTCGGATGGGTCATGCAGGCTGTCTATTCTCGAGACTACATCATTAATTGCAGATATCGCACTCTGCAATTGAAGGTCATCTTCTTCCGCCATATTGGGGCCATATTAAGGCTGGGTTGCTAAGGCCTTACAAAATTACCCTCCCCTCCCCTACAGTGCTTCAATGGGATTTTTGGCGGGATTGGTATGTTCTGAAAACGAAACAACCAACTTTCAGAGATCGAACATTATGTTATGGTGAACTAGCACATTTGCGTCATCAGCAATGGCAATGTTCATTGTTAAACATGGGTTTTGATACATAACATTTGATGTTGAATTATCAACTTGAAAGTTGAATTCTGAAGTTCAATTTTCACAGGATTGGAGTGCCTTTGGTAACTCAACATTTGACTTGGAGATTCAAACGTCATCTTTCTCTGACAGCCCATGTGCCAAGGCCATTGTTGATATGTAAACATGAATGTTGATGGATAAAGTTGAATGTTGAACTGTCACTTTGAAAGTTGATGTCAAAAGTTTCAATGTTTGTGATACAAAGTACAAAGTTGAAGAGTGAAATATGATGTTGAGGTTTGCCAAGTTAATGGTTAAACTGTCAAGTTGAATGTTGTGATCAACTTTGATTTTTGGTGGGGATGGACCTCCATACTTGTGGTATACGTGAAAATATTGAAGAGCCGCAGCCAGGATAAAGCATTTTATTTTCTCTCCTTCTCCACTTCTTGTTGAAGACTGTAGTTCAGACAGTCGAAAGCTTGTAGTTTTTAATCGTTTCAGCCAGAGGTTGCTTCTTAAAATTTTTACCATGTTTTATCCTGACTGCGGCCCTTCAATATTTTCACATAATTGGCATTGTTGTCACCCTGCCAAAAAGTGCATTGGAATATCAAAGAAAAAACTACTAAGTTCAAAATGGAGGAATTTTTAAGGTGTTCACTTTACCAGAATGCGTTCAACTGACAGACCATTTGTCTTGATCTGTCTGTGCTTCAAGAGTGTGCTTAGATAATTCGAAACTAACAGAACACATGATCTGTATAACTTATGGATGATAGCTGAAAAATCGATAAAATTGAGATAATTTAATGAAAATTGGTGATATTTAATTGATTGATTCTCATCGATAAACAATGAAATCGAAAATCAGTGAAAATTGAAAATTACAAATACTTATGCGTTTGATTGTTCATCGATTGTTGATATCAATTGATTAATATTGTTATCAATTGTATTCTGCTGTATTAAACTTAAACAAATTTAAACCTGCATTAAAGTATTATTTTGTTAAGCTTAATGAGGGTACCTGTTTCCGTTAACTTTAACACGTTCGGCTGGCAATCTCGACCTTCATGAAGTTTCTAAAGTCGTTAAATTGCCAGCTGATCTGCTAAGTTATAACCTAACTGAAACTTTAGAATAGACCGTGCTCCGTCCCGGGCATCGTCTAACGCGTAAAACTTACAGCAGGGTAAGTGCAATGCTGGTCGTCGCTATCGCCCAGTACAGCTCTCGCTTCTTCTTCAAGCTCGTTATCTTCTTGCAAGACATCCACCATCGATACAACGTCATCTTCAAGCAGTCCACTATCCATCCTTTTCAGCTTTCAGTTGACTCCTTTTTCAAGAAAACGCGAAAATCTCGCACACAGTCAGTCAAACAGATCAAAATGGCGCGAAACCTTTCAGTGGTAGACATGTCACGTTACCAATCCCGCTCGGCCTCTGGATCATATGTTCATAGTCAGCGGTTGCGTACATCGAGGCCGTAGATAGGTGGTGTAACTATCATATAGTGGTTTAACGTGCCTTAATAAGCGAAACTATGCATAGTCTTATACATGGCCATGCATGGCCATACACTGGAATACGTGGCCATACACCGGAGCACATAGGGGCACACGATAATGCATGGACATATACGCGCATGCATCATTGGCATACACTGGTGTACAAAGGCGTACACGGTAATACATGGGCATAAACGGGCATGCATACATGGACATACACTGTGTACATAGGCGTACATGGTAATACATGGGCATACACGGGCATACATGGACATACACTAGGGTACGTCGAACTTCACATGTGCCAAATCTAATGCAAATAAGAAAAATCCATTGTTTTCCCTCATTTGCATTAGATTCGGCACCTGTGAACCGTTTGAACCGGGCCCTCTTGATTAATTATCCAAGGATAGAATGTTTTCGCGACAGAATTGCGTGAACCCAGTTTACGTTAAATTCCAGAGTTAAACATTTCCGATGTCGCTACCAGTGACTTTGGAGGAAATTCTGAGAGCGACATGCGAAACTTCTGAAATTGCGGCGTGAAAGGGTTTAAAACTCAGACGACAGACAAAAAGGCACTCCATGAATGAGGGCCTCATCAACTCATTTAAACGGTCTTTCACGTTCTCATTGGGTTTTCATGATTCTCATTTAACTTGCTTCTATAGTAATTCGATTTAACAAGCTTTATAGCATAAAAAGCTCTATTTCTCGCATTTGTTTAGCACTCCGGTTCTCGCATTTTCTGCGCATTTCAGTCAGGTGTTCAGTGTTGCTTAACTTCAGAATCCAACCAAGGCGCGGGTTTGTTACGTCCTCTTATGACCCGATTGGATCAACAAGCTTAAATGCTCAGAGTTAAATACTCTATCTGTAGCAGGACTTTCATGAATTTCATCAAAGTTTATCAAAACAAAGACGGAAGAACAAGAAGAAGAAGACGTACCGCATCGATCCGGGGCTTGAACTTCACTATAAAATGCTTGATACCAACGGTTCCCTGACTGTGACGGAAGGCAGGAAGAAAAGAAGGAAGGAAGGGCGACAGGCATACAAAACGCAAGTGTTCATGGAACTGCACAACAGCGTGTTAAGACAATTGTTAATGTAGTATGTGAACTCATACTTCAGACAAACCACTCAAACATTCATAACAGGAACTGCAATAATGTAACTTCAAAAGTTAGTATTGTTCCTTGGAAGCACATGTTTATTTGATGAGTAGGAATTATTCTTTTGCTAGAGCTCACAACGACGAAGTTCCACGCAGAATAATAGACACCGAATTGTTGTGATATCATATATTCTTTCCACGATAATGAACCAGCCTCCATAGTATCTTTGCTTTCAGTGATTCCACAGGAATAAATAATCTGATGCCCCGTTCACACTAAAGCTTAAACATGTTTAAAAGTTGTTTAGTTAAACACGGTTTAAAATTATTTTCTTTATAAAAGCTGCTTACTGATGTTTTTCTGACTACAAATTCAGCGCAAATTAAAGAACATGTTTAAGTTAATCTAAATTATGCATAACAGCCTGAGTTCCAGTTCTTATTTCACGGCTTTCATTTTTCTAAACCTGTGTTTAATTAAACATGTTTAGTTGATGTGAACAGGGTATCAGTCTAATCGTCATATGCCCGTGAATGCCTATGTACACCGGTGTATGGCGATGAGCGGCGTGTCTGCCCTCGTAGACGAGTTAATGCCCATGTACACCAGCGTATGGCCATATATGCCCTTGTATGCGAAAGTACACCAGTCCATGGCCAGGTAAGGTTTTCGAGACAGGTTTTCGAGACAGTCACATGATCGATGACGTCACACCATTTGATTGACAGGGGTTGTTTGTTGGTTGTTGTTTGTCATCATGTGTGGACAATTTCACATAACAACACCAAGGGAAATAGTAATAAAAATATACTTCCAAAGTTCCTCAATCCTTTAGTTCATCACTGCATTCGGGGATCATTTCGGGTACAGTTTGAGTAGTTTTTTTATTTATTTCATCAGAGAGCCTCTGTCGTTTACACGGCAACTGTGAGTGCAACGAACTGTTGTAAGACATTGCAGAGTAGATTATAGAAGATACAGATTATATTTTTTAAACTTTTAGCAACCTCCCCCCCCCCAACTTGGTATTTATAAAGTGTCCTCCCCCCCTCCCTTACAAAGGGGGAAGGGGGAGGACAGAGACTTGATAGCAAGTGACGCACCATAGTCATAATGGAGAACATGCTACACTAATACATGCAAGCTGAATTTGATGTCGTTACCATATTTTGAGGTCCGGGTGCCCCGGGTCCCCCACGTGCCACCACAGGGAGCCCAAATGCGTAAACTTGCTGTCAATCAAATGACATGATGTCACCCATCAAGTGACCTCCTGTAAATTGTGTTTGTATCCAGTGGTATGGGTGAATTCGAAACTGGACTATGTATCTGGAACCATATTTCAATTTCTAGGGTACACCATGTAATCCCTTATAAGTGTAAAGCTCTCTTGTCACGTCCCATCATAGTTGTGCGTAAATTTAATTTCGCAGTTGCTGATGTTGCTCAACATGCTGACAGTATACGGCAAGCCAAAAAGAGGCGTAAGTCAAACGAGGAGCGGAAAAGTGGTACTACAGGTACAAACTGTAACACTGATGGAATAATCTGCCATATTATAGTTTTTGAGGAATGATTGTCTTTTGAAAAACGCTGTTCGCCAGCCAACAGGTCCTTTGATTTGTGCGGCATGAGACGTATGATTGACATATTTTATCGCACATTTCTTGTAATTGTTATCGTAGTGCCGTTCAAGGCAAATACAGCCTCTCTAACCTTTAAAACATTCTTTACAAATGCCAAATGCTATTATATTCGCTCCACGAGCTAACAAATTCACAAGTTCGCGCTCATCAGACAATAGGGAGTTTTAGCAACGACGACGGCGACGGCAACGAAAACGTCATTTCAAAACATAACTTCTCGTTTCTGTGACGCTTTCGAAATTATTGAAATTTGTTTAACTTGCAAAATGCTGACGAACTGTCCAGGAACTAAATTACTATGAACGGCGTTAAAGCAAGGAAAAAGAAAGAAAACTTTGCCGTCATGCGCTCACGTTCTCGAGAAAACATAAAATTTGGTCATTTCACGTTGTTGTTGTGCAGAGGACGGCAAAGAAATGTACAAAACTGTAAAACGCACGTGCAGAGCGATTGTTTTTGGTCGTTAAACCTATTGTTTTGTGGCGTTCTCGTTGCCGTTGCCGTCCTAGTTGCTAAAACTCCCTAATAGGGAACTTAAGCAACGACGACGGCGACGGCAACGAAAACGTCATTCCAAAACATAACTTCTCGTTTTTGTAACTTTTTCGCAATTATTCCAATTTGTTAAGCATGAAAAATGTTGGCGAGCTGTCCAGGGTCTAAGTTGTTGTGAACGGTGTTAAAGCAAAGAAAAAGAAAGAAAAACTTACCGTCGCGCGGTCACGTTCTAGAGAAAACCCAAAATTTGGTCATTTCACGTTGTTGTTTTGCAGAGGACGGCAAAGAAATGTACCAAAATGTAAAACGCACGTGCAGAGTATTGTTTTTGCTCATTAAGCCTATTGTTTTGTGGCGTTCTCGGTGCCGTTGCCGTCGTCGTTGCTAAAGTCCACTAATAGCCACGCACATGCACAACACAACTCCATATTGCTGAACGGCATCTGAATCAAAAACGAATTCCCAACGGCGCATGATAAGATCGGTGTCTGAATCAAAAACGAATTCCCAACGAATCAAAAACGAATTCCCAACGGCGCATGATAACATCGGCGTCTCAATCAAAAACGAATTCCCAACGGCGCGTGATAAGATCGGCGTCTGCTCCAGTATACGATACGTATGAGTGCACAAAAGTCGTGCTATACTGCTATGGTATAGTAGTGACCGCACGCCACACTAAAGTATAAAAGGCTTATTCTTTTCGCAGAAAGATAAAATATTGTATTATTCTAATTTGTTTGCAGGTGGCTCCCCAAACAAAACTGTTATTGAAGGGAAAAAAGGGGTTTCGGTAAAGACAACGATATCTGCACTGTCCCAATGCTTGGCAACGGCGCTAACATTTGCAAGAATTCAACAGCGCCACCGTGGACACCACACGTTTCCAACACTACGGGTGCATCCCCTCGGCGTTGACATCATACTTTGCAATGGTGTATCAGATCATTTAATGTTGACTTGTTTGACATGGTCGCAGCAAGCGCTTTTTATGTTGTGGTTGGTGCTACACCAGCTTTCTCGATTATATTGCAAACAGTGGTGCCATGAAAACAGAACCTAAGTACCTTGTTTGTAAGAAAAGTTTTGAATTTAACGAAAGGGAGATTGAGCGGGAACTTAGGTTAGTAGGTTGGTTTTAACTTGTACAAGGGTTGCCACAGGTCGGGAAAATGGTCCTGGAAAAAATTCTTCAAGGTCATGGAGAGGTCACGGAGTTTTATTTAGAGTCAGGAAAAATTGACCTTTTTGAAGAAAAGTCAGGGAAAATTGAAATCATTTAACGGTAATACAGCTGATTTAATACTGTTGAAGGCTGGAACAAACATGTGGGTTCACTGTGATCTCAATGAATTTATCACGCTTAATGAACAAATGGAAGAAGAAGCCCCTACTAGACTTGAAATTTTGTAATATATATACAGTCGAACCTCCCGTAAGCGACCTCCCAAAATGTCAAGCCTAGGTGGTCACATTCAGGCTAGCATAGTGTCCAGTGTTTTTCCTATATGTCCTATTTTTTAATGGCTAATTATGTAGCGTGTTGGCTAGCAAGGGAAGTTTATCATTCACAACTTTTTCTGAATTCGAGGTTTTTTCAAGTTATTTTAACGCAGATTCTCATAGAAACACTATTATTTCGGACACGTTTGCCTACCCGTCGAGATAGCTCCCAAAACCGTGATAATGCCTAATAAAAAAGATGGCCAACAATGGTTAGCCTGTTCCAGGCTCTCTGTCAGTGACCGAGAGCCTGGAACAGGCTAAACAATGGTTATTTTGCGTGTAGGTTTGGCAAAAAAAAGATAAAAAATACTACCCAAAGAGAGTTTTCAAACCCTGCCGGGGCAGCCGCTTCATACAAACGATGATGAACCCAAGAGTGTTCCCGAGAGTGAAAGTGTTGCTGTCAGTGCTTCAAGAAAAAAACGAAATTCCTTCTGCAGTGGTTGAACTGACTTATGGTTGGCTGAAATATGATGAAGATAAAAATCTATTCTTTCCAGTCAAGTCTGAAGGCACACTTGACTTCAATTCCTAAAGCTTCTGATAAAACCTGCAGTACATAATGTTAAGGCCAAGATGAGTTGAATAAGTTGTTATTAAAAGAACATTTTTTTAGTCTTTTGTTGTGCTTTATAATGGAAAGACTGTATTTTAATTTTAGTACACCATACACAGCTTTACTATTAAAAAATTGACTTCATTTCAAGGCTCGGTTAAGGTTTGAGCACCTTTAATATTATAGGACTCATTGGCTTTCGGACTGGGACTCATGATTTTTTATGAAACGAGTCTCAGGCCTCACCATAGCAATTTGTAACAAAATCACTGCGGATTGATAACCAGTTCTTGTTTTCACTCGTTTTTTTACTGGGATTAGCGGTAAATTTAGTTTTGAGATGTGCTAATAGGCTGAACAGTAGCGAAAACAATACACAAAAAGTTCATTGCTTCAATGCTCCGCCTTCTTCAAGTTAATGAGGGAGGTCATTATCCCTACGGATAACCAATGAGACTCGCCTCCTTGCGTTTATTTGAATAATAATTAAAAATATGACAGGCCCATGAACTGGAAGTAAATGTCACGAGAACAATAGCCATTCTGCGCGATGTTGGCGTTTGCTTGACCCATTCCCACGCGTGTGGCTTAAGCATACGCACTCATTTGACGTTACATTTGACCGTTTCCGCATCATTCTTTTAATTTGTCTTGTTGTCCAAGGGAGCCTTCCATGGGATTTCACTTGTTTCTTTGGGACCCACTTATCAATAGCAGCTTTTAGCTTAGATGAGGAAAACAACCAATTTTCATCAACAGAAAAATTGGTGGGGTCTCTTGAAGAAAATTCTTGCACAATTTGGTTCAGCTCATTATCGAGGCCACTAATATCAGCTTTCTTGCACAGGTAAGTGAGGTGATCGTTTCCCTTGAATAGCCTTGGCCCAAAGTTTAGTTCAAAAAAGACTGCATCATGATCATGGCTAGGACTTGGGGCATGTAATTCGTTGGAGAGTAAGTTTGAATTTGAAGTGAACATTAGGTCAAGTATATTTTGACCACGTGTGGGGTACTTGATGACCTGATTAAGGCAGTTATCCAGGAAACAATCAATAAGGGTTGTAGATTGTTGTAAATCCTTATGTGACAATATGTATGGGGACATATATTGTACCGTATACATTAAACGTACCATGAACTTTACTGTGTGCTTGCATTGCTTGAGTTGTTTGAGGTGCTTGGGTTGCTTGAGGTGCGCGGGAAGTTTGGAGAGCACGAAAGAAGCGTAAGGGCCGATTTACACGATACGATTTGTCGCGCGCGTCTTGGCGTATGCGACATAACGTAGAACAAAGTTGTGCCGTGTGAATGCTCCTACAACTTCTCTACCACAG
>OX419342.1:13925601-13938101 GCA_948470475.1 Galaxea fascicularis
AGCACTGTAAATAAAATTAAAAAAAAAAAAAAAGGCTTTTTCCGAAATATAAAAAAAAAAAACCCAAAAGGTTCGATGATTATTCCCTTGTTGTAATAATAGTAAATACACTGGATTGTCAACACCGCTGTCCAAACATTTCATCTAAACTCAAAACATTTGACTCAAAAAGGAAGTTTTTTCTCTCCATATTACAGTCACTGCACTCATTTTTCGACTGAAGTTAAACGTTTCGCAAGATCGTGTTTCGACGATTTTCTCCAAATGATTTGAAACGACAAAAACTTTCAAAGTTAAAGTCTTAAAGTACAAAAAAGAAAAACAGGCCTACTACAGTTATAACAACAGTGTCCAACACCGAGGCAACGTTTCGGTTCTTGAGGCGTGTCAGATAAGGTATCCTGTATGAAGACAAAGGCACAAGACCAATCGCCCAAAGCCACAAAGAAAAGACCTAACTGCTGTGTGAAATCTCCTTAGCAAGCCGGCGCTCATAATTAGACACTACACGAAAGTAGCGATGGTTTCACAGACTAGAGAGAAGATAGATCCCTATATTTTGATTAAATTCCATCATTCAAAGTTCTTTCTATCTTTGGCAGTAGGATTATCACAAAGTGTATTGTTTCATAACAGTTAGATATTCCCGTAATGCAGGCTCATCTTAACAAGTGCCACTCATCACCCGAGCAAGGATTTCTTCGACTCTGTATCTTAATGATAGAAAAAGATTGTCGAGTCTCTGTCCTCACAACTATCATCTTGATACGGAGCAGTTGAAGTGTACATAGCAAAACTGAACCCAGCCTGACAGGACAGACGTCTGTCCTGTTCCGGTCTTTTTTGCAGATTGATAAAAAGGCACAAGTTGGCCCGATTTTACAAAAGCTTGATTGCTTACAGGAATTCCTCGGAATTTGCTCAGTCTAATGTCAGTGATTTGATCTTATACCGTGGTTTGGCTAAATTTTGGAAAAAAAATCCTTCACTGCTGAAACACTTAGTCACTTAGTCACAACAATTAAATTAGAGCACGGTTGCAAAACTGTCCTAACCCGGATAAAGGGGGTAGTTTCTAAAGAAACTGTGGTGCTGCGTCGGTGGGGAAGTAGTACACAAAGATTTTGGTATTATCAACAGAGTTGATAAATGTAAATTGACCACCGTACAGGGATTCTAAAAGCTGACGTTTCGAGCGCTAGCCTTTCGTCAGAGCGAATCGAGGAACTATGGGTTGTGTGTAGTTTTTATAGTGGAGTAGGAGCTACGCTATTGGTGGTAACATGGCAACGTGAAAATAGGGATACATTAGTTAAATGAAAAGCGTTCGTTAATACCGTGGGGATTAAGGGTGCCGATTTGGAAGATGAATTTTTGTTCCAGATTCTTGCGGCTTTCCGTCGTACCTTGATGTAGGGAAAGGCTGCAGATAGCCATGTGTTGTTTGGAGTGGTTAGGGAGATTAAAATGACGAGCGACTGGCTTAGATGCATCCTTGTCATTCTTCTCAACATCGCGAAGGTGTTCGCGGAATCGGTCGCCTAGTCGTCTTCCTGTCTCACCAATGTATAATTTATTGCATAACGTGCAGGTTAGGCAATAAATGACATTTGCGGAGGTACATGTGAAACGATCAGTGGTCTTAACAGATCGCTTAGGTCCCGATATTTTGCTAGTGTTAAGAATGAATTGACAAGTTTTGCATCGTGAGCGCGCGCATTTGAAAGTGCCGGGTTGCTCGTTAGTTTTAAATGCGCTTCTAACTAAAAAGTTGCCGACGTTTTTGTCGCGTTTGAATGAAATTAGAGGAGGTTGCGAAAAGATTCTACCAGTCTCGGGATCATTTTGGAGTAATTTGAAGTTATTGAGAATGATACTTTTGACTACATGATTATGAGGATGGAAAGTGAGGGTGAATGGAATTCTGTCGTTCTTATCCTTTTGTGACGTTTGTAGTGATGACTGTCGATCAAATTGTTGGGCGCGATGATGGCCCGCTTTGACCACAGAGGCAGGGTAGCCACGTTTTTCGAAGAACTGGCACATCTCCTCTGATTTGCTGGAAAAATCCTAACCCGGGTGCGTTATTGGTTGTGACAGCTAATTTCCTGTGTTGTGTATTAGGTGTTGGTAAACGGCTAATAACTATTTGGCCAACCTATCCTTAAAGTTGGATTTAGTCTCGTCTACCGAGCCATGCACGTCTAAAATGCAAATGCACGAAAAATAATTTTACAGTGAAACAACATGTCTTCAGGGTAAAAAAGTAAACAGAACTAAAAAATAGTGTTTCAGATTACGTATTTTGACTGGTTCAACTCGAGCGACAAAAAATTAGATATGCTAGGTATGTATGCTGCTGCCTGTATCAACTAGACAAGCTTAAAGCCTGCTACCTTTTTGAAGGAGGGGAAAAGAGAGTGTGAATGATTTCAATTCCAGCGTTAGAACTCATATGAAGCATTGCAACACTTTCAGTACGGCTAAACACGGTGTCCGCCAAATAATTTTTAGATCGACGTTATTTGCTGTCTGCACATTTCATTTGAACCGCAGCTGGTTGTGATAACAGCGCTTTTGACCCGTAAATCTTCCACTATTGTCGCTTTGAGAGCAATTTTAAATGATCACAGAGTTGAAACTGTTTGAAGACTGCATTGAAGAAACGCGGCTCTGTTCCCAACCATTGTGCGCTTTGTTTGAAGCAGTTTTGCTCACAAATATGTAAGAAAACCATCGATCCGTTTATTTTGAGAATTAAGGATGGAGGTTCTGGCGAAGCCCTCTAATAACAGCCATTAAGGGTCCTTATGGTCACCTTTAACATTTACATGTTTCCTTAATTACTTTCATACAATCTGATTGGTTTTCAATTCAAGCATCTCACGTAGCTCTTACAATCGGTCTATTTTACAGCAGAAAATAAAACAGAAGGCCCTATAAGAGTCAAGAACTGCGGCACGCAATAAATACTGTGAAAATCAACTGGATTAAGCTCAGGTGAGCATTAAGCATATGTTACAGCTAAAAACCTGAACAAGTTCTGTAGTTTCAGTTTTAAGTTACAATTGCAAAGTGCATTTTCTGACGATTTAAAGGTTCTAAACGTTTAGAAATAGATAGTATTATATTCCAGCTTTAAAACAGATCTATAAAGCTTTCGCTGATGAATTTTATCTCATACACTGGAGTGCGATGAAATAACGATTTGTCAAAATCAATAACGAAAAAACATTTCTGCATCCTGTTGTCTCGTTTCAATATTTCAGTTGCCTTCGGCTCATTAAAGAATGACGCTAAAATGCAACAAATAGCGTAACCGACGGTCCCTAGCCTTCAGCTGAAATCCGGAGGAAAACGGAGAAGCTTAAGTCGATCTGGAATTCTGCGGGGCATTTTCTAGTTTATCGGGAACAGTACATCTGAGCTTCTGGAAGCGTACGTTAAGTTGCGTCCAACCAAGGCTTACGAACTTTTAACGATAGACATTTTTGCAAGCAATTCGTTTCTGAATGGTGCGCGTTTGAAATTTATACAACGTGCAAATGCGATTGTTGTTCCATTTTAAACTCGGATTCAAACTTACTTCCAGAATGAGAGAGTATCCATGATCATTACCATGGAAAACGATGTTACTAATGGGAAATTGTTAATTCAACATATGAAAACCAAAATATTGCTTTTGGAATAGGAAATATATGCCGTGTTTAAATGCAGTTCAGGGTGAAACAAAAAAAGTCAGTTCCGATGGATGTTGGTAGGACTTGCCACCGCAGTGGTTCAAGTAAAAGACTGTGACTGGTGAAAAAGCTTTCGAAACAGTTCAATTTTGAATGGCGGCAATTCTTGAAAGGCTTTTAATTCCAAAGGCTTCATTTTACATTTGCTTCTTAAACATTGTTGTTTAATAAAAAAAATAAATCAGAGATTCAAAACGGCTTCCTGTTAATTTGCAAAGGAAAAACAAGAAATCTGGTAAAATACTCTGTGCCCAACTAAAAGTTAAGAAAGAGCAGTGTGATACAATACAAGAAAACTGTTGCATTTTTCTTCATGAAACAGAAGAGCGTTTGTCAGTGTTTGCAGGTTTGTAATTGAACACCGGAACTTAAGTTTTGCTCCGTCAAGCAATCAACAAGTCAGCCAATAGCAACCCTCTGTTTTTCTCAGTAATTTGGCGCTAAAAAAATAAACAAGACAAGGCGAAAATGAAAAGTAAATTCAAATATAGTCTGATTATAAATGTCTTGCTTCGGAGATGTTGATTTCATACGTTCCATTTTTTCTAGGGAAAGGTTTCATATTTGTATGGTCTGTGAATTTATCTGTGTTTTAAGAAAAAGCATTTTAAGCACATCTGCCTCATCTCGATGAAAGCTCTGCAAATAACATCCATTGTGAAAAAACGCTCAGAGAATGATATGAAATTGTTATCGAACCAAGGATCAACAAAGTAGCCTAAGATCCTACTGTGACACCTCCGTGTCTCAACAAGCAAGTATCAAAACCAAAAAGGCAGAGCACATGATGTCAAATTCAACTTTTTTTAAGGTCTCGAGTAAGCTGAACAAATCTTTCTATGCACTTCGGAGTTAATTTTTAAGAGGGTTGAAACATGTTCGTAAATTAAAGCACATAACTAAATTTTGTTCAATTTTAATTTTAGTTTTTCATATGCAAATATGCGCTTTAATTTCACCTTTTGCCTTGCATGTTTTAACAAACGCGCAATAGGAGGCAACGGAGATAAGAAGTTAAGATATTGTTTTGCAAAATTCATCAGCTTTTCTTGTTTTGCTTAAAAATGGGAGGTTTTTAGTGTTCAATATATATATAAAGTACCTTTAAAGGTAATCTGGTTTGGTCATACATAGAACTTTTAACATCCGTTTCTACTGTGGCTGTTATGGTCATGACTTGGTTATTCCATTATGCGCTTTTATTTATTTGCAAAGGAAAATGAACAATTCTACAACGGGCAATGGAACGCAACAGCCAGTACCCCAGATCACTACCTCGTTATCTGTAATGGCATGGAGCGCTGCATTTGGCATTTTAGTAGTCATGGCCATATTTGGGAACTCCACCGTTATTCTGGCCTTCACTCGAAATATCAAACTACACACTCGCACTAACTACATCATAGTTGGTTTGGCAACCGCTGACTTGCTGGTAGGATTAATCGCAGTTCCGCTTTACATTAGCATGACACTTCTGTACAAAAGGCATCTTGGAATCCCTCTGGTGCTAAGCGTGATTTACCATGTAGTGGATGTGTTCGGAGGGTTCGCGTCCATATTTCATTTGATGATCATAAGTCTGGAACGTTTTTATGCTATCGCCTTTCCAGTCAATCATCGCAACTCATCCAAAATTGTTTACCTGGTGGTTTTAATGATATGTTGGTTTACTGCAGCCACGCTGTCGTTTATTCACGCCATCAGGTACAGTAACCGTAACATTACAGGAGCCTTTTTCACTCTTTTCTCTGTTTGCTTCTCCGTGGCGTTTGTCGTCATCTGTGCAGCTTATCTTGGAATATGGCGAAAAGCAAAGGAAAAGAAGTTGTTAAGACAGGGTTCCAGGAAGACATTTAGGAGACATGATCATGAAGTCATGATTGCCATGTCTCTTCTCATTGTTATCATCGTTTTTGCAGTGACCTGGCTTCCGTTTTTCTGTATAAACGCTGTCTACTTTTTTCAATCGGAACTTAAACGCAAGTCTATATCATTCAAAGTGATCCAGTTTACAAAGCTGTTGCACTACAGCAATTCGGCCATTAATCCAATTATTTATTCACTAAAAATTCCTGGGTTTAAGAAGACGTTTACTAATCTGATAAGAAGAGGGTCCACAAGATCACTCAGAATATCGCTAAGTCTTTCGCGACGCGATTCCACGAAGAAACAAATGCCCGGCACAACATGAATTACAGAATAACTGTTAATCGACGTTTTCAGAACAAACCAGCGAAGACGCTTTTAATGCGTTTAATGCCATCGTTAGCATAGCAGGCGCGGATCCAGGGGAGGTGAAATGGGTGAATTTTCACCCCCCCCTTTTTATGAGTCCCCTTCTTTCTTTCTTTTTTTTTTCTTATCCCTCAAATGTTGAAATAATATTTGATTTCTCTGACATTATTACTAAAATTCACCCCCCATTTCAAAATCCTGGATCCGCCACCGCATAGTCTGGTAAAAACTCGTGGCAAGCAGGAAAAATTGTATTCTACAAAGACAAGGGTCATGATGACCGTCACATCAAGTATTAACATATTGGTAGTTGAAATTAATTTTAATGGGTCTTATTCAAGGTAAGTGTTTGGTTTTTTTGCCCATTTTTGACAATATGAACAAACGTTAAAATATACACTGACCAACTGAAATAATTTTTAATCCCAACTACCATTCCAAAATAAGTTTGAACGACGGACACACACGTGAAATCCAACTACTTTAATGAAAGCTAGTTAGACACTGAGAACAACTGAAGTTGTGTTTGTTGCATTTCGTGTTCACAAAGAGGCACTGGGCATTACCTCCTTCTATAATCCTCTCTTTGACAAACCCTCCTACACGTATTGGAAAAACTGGTCAACGAACTGTCCAGTTTAGATTCTGGGATCAACTCTTTCGTATAGGACTCATCACAGAAGATATCTTTTCCATACTTTTTAAGGCCTCAAGGATCTGAAAACATCTGTACTCGATGACTTTGAATTCTAAAACGAGACTAGCGCATTTCGATTTTTGGTACCGAAGAAGGTAGTCCAATTAATGCCCAAACGTCCGTGTTTTATCTGACAAGCTCTTACACATTTCTCTATCATCGACTCTAGGGGCGCTTATCAGTAAGCTTCGTTTTTCACACTTGACACGGAACAGTGCCATAAGTACTAGAAAATCGTAGAATAGCATGCACAGTCGTGAAATCGCAGAATCGGAGAATCGCATGCAGTATCAATATTCTTGACGACGACAACAACAGTGACTGAGACAGTAACTGAATACATCTAATCCTTGTTGTCATAGGAACGCATTCTTGGTTAAAAGCAAGTGAAACGTGTTTCAGTATAAGCGGAAAAATTCCATGGTTTTATTACTTATCAAAATGTAGAATGAGTGAAGCCGGGTGAAGTAACCAGGCTCTGTTTATCACCAATAAAAATTGGTAAATTCTGTTGTTTTGAAATCACTTGAAGAATTTGAAGTAGAATTTTTCACTGAAGGGTCTCAGATGATCCCATTTAGTTCTTTTCTGTCAGAGAATGAAGAGCCTCCGCATGTGTGCAAAGCAGATGGAATCCAGCCACGGTGGTTAAATCACACACATTATTCCTGCATTTGCCTTCGACTCATTCGCCTGCTTCTTCGACTTACGCCCGTAGCCTGAAACTTGCAGGAGGGGGGGGGAGGCGTTTCTTAGGGAGGTGAACCTACATACATACACATATACTACAACTTTAGTTCTACTTGAATTTAGGAGTAGCTCAGTGAAGCTCATTTCTTCGAGACGTCATTATAAGCCTCAATATGGAAACCGTCCAGAGCGCTTTTGCTTCAGTATATTTCGTACTCGTACTTGAGTAAGACATTACGAGACATGCTCTTTCATTCTGATTTTAATAGTCATACGAATTTAATCAATCTTGCTAGCGTAATTCTTAACCTGACAAAGCTTCACAAAGAGTGAGATGCAGTTGGTAGAGTGCCGGACTACCCGTGCGGGAGGTCGTGGGTTCAAAGCCCCGGCCGGACCAACACTCAGGGTCTTTAAATAACTGAGGAGAAAGTGCTTCCTTTGCAATGACATCTACAAATGGTTAGACTTTCTAGTCTTCTCGGATAAGGACGACAAAACCGGAGGTCCCGTCTCACAACTCTTCACAATTAACACTCTGTGGGACGTTAAAGAACCACTAGGGACGTAACGAACCCTGGCTGTGACCACCCCTAGTGCTGACCTTGTAGAGGGCCACAAGTTTATTAGTTGCTTCAACTATTCCGTGCCACCCTCTTTAAATAAAGTGTATTAAGAGTAATGACGGCAAGCTGTGTAATTGTCGCTGCGCAAATCTATGGACGGGAAGTATGCCCGAGTTCAATCGGTTCGCGTTACTTTGTACTACACTAAAGCTTGAAAGTGGATCAGACATCCTCTAACGTCCAAAAGGAACGAGAGAGAAAACAGATTGTTAAGTTCGTCTTCACAGGAGCCACAATCACCAAAAAGAAACCGTCGTTCTAACAGCGCTGCGGTGGAATATAAGGAACAAGCTGAAGCTCTTAGTCAGGAGCACTTTTAGCAAATTATGGACAAACGTTCTCGATAACCATTTTGGAAGAACATTTTGGAAACTTGACGTCCGAGATTTCAATCTTGAGGTGTGAAATGAAACAAGAACTCGAAGGTGTGAAAACGTCCCTGCGAACTGCAGAAAAATACCATGAAAAAACGTGAGACCTTCCGTTGGCTTAAGATGAAGAAATACGCCGTATATTTTCTACAAGAAATTCAAAAGACAAAGAACACATATGGTCTGCAGAGTGAGAGTGTTCTGCTGCGTTTAGTAGCTTTTCTAGCGCCAGTGCAGGAGTATGTGTGCTTTTTAATAACAACTTCAATTTTCAAATTATAAAATCCTTTTCTGATGCAAAAGGAAGGTTCGTCATAATTGATATCAAATCAGAAGAGAAGATCTTAACCTTGGTAAATATATACGCACCGAACGGAGACAAGCCTATATTTTTCCAAAATGTCCTTAATCAACTTCTCCGTTTTGACTGCAGTGAGACAGTTCTTGGAGGAGACTTCAATCTAGTGCTCGACGCCCAAAAGACAAAAAGGGTGGAAGACCAGTAACCCACAACAACTCGGTGAAAGAGGTCAAATACGATGTGCTAGTCGCTTGGCAACGGGCGAAAGGACAACTGAAAAGAAATCAGAGTCCCAGGCAGGAATCGAACCTACAACCTCCGTAACACCGGTCGGATGCTCTAACCACTGAGCTACAGGAACCCCTGGTGAGCTAGGTTGTTTATCTAGGTTCTTACACAAAGTGTTCCACTGTGGTCTGCGGGCTCGACAATGTAAATGTGAACCTAGATAAACAACCTTGCTCACCATCATTAATAATCGAGGTCAAATACATTTCCAATCTATTGGATCTTATAGACATTTGGCGTTGCTTTAATCCAGAAACTAAACGGTTTACCTGGAGGTGACGAAAACCTGATATACACTGCTGGCTAGACTTCTTTTTGACAAGCTCTAGCTTAAGCACAACTATTATTAATGCAGACATATTAACTGAGAAAAACTTTATTGAGAAACAAAACTCGAATGTTACATGTATATGGTAGAAGAAATTGCTCCTTAAAAGTCATCATCATCATTAATATAATAACAATAACAATAATAATTTTAAACATTTTGAACTCAGTAAAAGTAAAAAATACTTAACCTTACAAAAAGAGATAGAAATAGATATAATTAATAATGAAAGTTCAAAATTCTATAAAATTACGAATTCCATGATGCAGAGATATTAAAATCAAACAATCGAATTGTACTAATGACGGCTAAACCAATGTCCATAAAACGCCCTAAATATAAAAGCATATAGACCGCGTATTTCAGATATCAGCACTAGCTACATTTATTTTACAGTCTAACGATTGCTCTATCTTGCTGCGAAACGGCGTTCGCGAACCTCTAACGCATGCATGTACCGATCTTAAGAGTTCAAACGAAATCTGTGTCCTGAGCCAAGACATATTCTTGGTTTTCAACCACGTGACAGGGCGGCCATGTTGGGGGTCAAAACAATAGAAATTCTTTTGAAGAATTTACATAAAAATAGAATTTAGTTCCCAGCGGAGAGAAAGGCTATTGTTCTTGACCACCAACATGGCCGCCATGACGTCACTTGCAAGCCAGCAATTACCTGGGTACAAAACAGATCACATTTGGCAATTAATGCAAACCCCAGGGGCCCAGGAGTTTGGAAATTGAACATTTCTTTCTTGTTAGATGATGAATATGTCGGCCTAATCAAGCCTTGAAAATAATCACTGATGTAGCAAATGAATATACGAACAACAACGAGATTGATGCCTTTCTATTATGGGACACTATGAAGATGCAAATTAGGTCAAGCTCTGTAAACAACGAAAGGTGAAAGAAAGCTAAAATGAAATCATTTGAGACAAATCTCGAATCGGAAATATTATTTCTACAAAAGTTAGAAAAAAACACCCTCTCTGAAAATGAGAAAGTTCAGATCTGTAGTGAACTTGATCTTAAGATTCTACAAAAAGGAGAAATCTCAAAATACAAAACTCAAGAGGCAATATGAAGATCTAAGTCGCAATGGTACCATGAAGGAGAAAAAAATACAAAAAACTTTCTAAACTTGGAAAAGCGACATTTTCATAAAAGTGTGGGGGGGGACAGGGGGGTGGGAGCCCGGGAGAATAGGGGCGGGAGGGGTCGGGAAACGGGAGTCCTAAGAGGGCGGGAAGCGGGAGAGAAATGTGAAACGCTAATTTTTTTAATTCATCAATATCTTACAATACTTTCAAAAACAAGAAGCCAAAATATATTTGACTTGCATTTAACGTCTTCTCGGTCACTTCTGAGACTTCTGAGCAAACGAGCAAACGAAAATTTGCGCTTGGGCTGAAAAACAGGCTTACTTCCGGTGAAATAGTAAACCCGTTTACAGTGGTTACGTTATATGTCTGGTTACATGTCATGAAATGTCAAGCGGCTTAAGTGCACATGTGTCGCGTATAAAGCTGTACTAAGCTGTCAAATTGCAAAAAGGTGAGGTGAGCAGGCGATCTCAAATCAATGTCCTCGAAGACAATTTTATTAGGTGTCAGTATTTTTCGGTGCGGTAGTGATAGGTCAGTACATGAAAGACCTTCTTGGGAGCTTGCTCCTTACGACCGTGAGTCAGAACGAACCAAAGATTTCACCGCGTGGTCTAGAAATGCCGCAGCTGAATGCTGTTTTAATAAGCGCGTTGGAGAGTGTGGAGTGGTTCGTTTTACGACCCAGTTTTTTGTTTTAGACAAGTCCAAATCGATTCTAACGACCATTTGGAGCAGAAGGAGACCAGTGCGCCCACCACCTGTTAGATTTCCCAAACAATAATGCATATCTGAAATCCGCCTGAGACGTTTGCCTGCAATTCCGTCAAATCCTACTTCCATGATTTAATTGTCTGATTCCAATAAACGCCGGACTGGTTACTGGAAACGCGTATACTTTATTAGAACACTAGACAATTTTGAATGAACTTTTTAGACGGTCGTCACTGAAAACGGATTTCAGAAACAAATCTGAAGAGCCGATGAAAATGGACTGAAATTGTGAAACTCAAAGAAGATAAACAAGTAGGTGAAAACTTCATTCAATTGAAACATATGGCAGTGGTAAACTTGTTAAGTTATTTAAAAACAAAGGAAATGCTTGAGAATTGTGAAGTTAAATGACTAGGATGTGTTTCGACTCTGCCAATTTACAGGGGACGGGAGCAGCACGGAAAAGGGCGGGAGGCGGGAGATAAAGGTACGGGAAGCGAGAGAGCAGGGTACGGGAGGCAGGAGGTTCTGACCCCCCTGTCTCCCCCACATAAAACAGGGGGGTGAATAGAGGTCAGTAAATCCGTCGATCCGTTCGAGAAACGGGCCCCTGGTCTGCGATTTGTATGTGAGCATGTGGAATAGTTAGTAAACCCATTGGCCAGTGGAAGGTTGTCTCTGAACGAGAATTTCCACTGTTGGAAAGCGTTCGAAGCCGGTACAAAGTGAACATGGAGTTCCAGAATGATGGTCCATAAGCAGCTTAAGCAGCAGTTTTCTACGTCAGAATGAACTGTTGAAATCAAAAAGCTTTTCCGCGCCCTTCGCTAAAACACTTCTATTCTGATGATCTGTTGAAGCAAATACAAATATCAACAAAAGAATTTGCTTGCCAAGACTCTTTCAACGAAGAGAGCGGTACGTTTGATCGACAGTTGTGGATTTCGGCGAAGGGACTCCAGTATTCCCAAAGCTAAATCAGTTGACCAAATTATATACCACCAATGCTGCATACGCATTTCTTTATGCCGGACTTATCACATATTTCGCACTGTAAGTAAATGTCACGGAAAACAATAAAATTCTGCGCGATGGATTTATCGGAGAAAACATCAGACTTATTGATAGTATCATTAACTACACACATATAGATATGCCGGGCCTCTTACTTTTTGTTGACTTCGAGAAAGCCTTTGATAGTATTGAATGGTCCTTTATAGAAAGAACTCTGAAATGCTACAACTTTGAAACTTGTTTGGTTTCTTGGGTAAAAGTATTCTATATCGATATCAGCAGCTGCGTTCTGATGAACAAAGGTTGGTTTTCGGACTTTTTCAAGCTAGGTCGCGGTGTGAGACAGGGATGCCCGCTCTCTCCATATTTATTTATTTTATGCGCTAAATTAAA
>OX419342.1:13945601-13948101 GCA_948470475.1 Galaxea fascicularis
TACGGGAAGGGAGGACTTAAGATGTTAGATATGTCTCTCTGGAGCGTAAAGACTTTGTGAAATATCTTGGAATCTTTATTGAGCAAAATCTAACCTGGAAACACCATATTGATCACGATATGTAGGTTTATTATCTAAACTGCGTGATCATGTCCCAACCCATACACTTATAACTATTTCATTTATCGCTCTCTCATCCCACCACATTTAACCTGTGGCTTGTTAGCCTGGGGCCAAGCCTGTAAGTCTCAACTTGAGAAGCTCCTTAAATTACAAAAACGTGCTCTTAGATTTATTTACTTTTCTGATTTCAAGCAACACGCAGTACCTTTATTTATCGAAGCTGGTGTTTTACCGTTAAAATTTTCCTTCTTTAAGATCATAGCTAAATTAATGTATGACGGTAGGCACAAAATAGTACCTAGTAGAATTCAAAAGCAGTTTCAAGATATTTCTAATATTCATCCCCACTACACTAGATCTTCTGCTTCAAACAATTTTTATACGCAAAGCTCTAGACTCTCAATTCAACTGAAAAGATATTCTTAGTTAAATTAATCAATTTACATGCATTTATTAAATTCACTACTACTGCTATTCCTTTTTGCTCTTTTATTCGAAGGAATCTTAACTTGACATTTGTGATATCCTTCATCTGGAGTAAACCTTTTCGCCAAATCAGCAATCAATCAACTAGAATCTCAATCTGTATTTTATTGTAGTATTCCACCTCTTTACTATTGAAATATTCAGTTGCTCGTCCTCAGTAAATAATAATTATGTCCTTTCGTAATCCTTGTCATTTGTAAATATATTAATCAACTATTTTATCTTTGTTCCACCCAACTCGATTAGCCTTGCTATATTTGGGTGGACAAACTTCTCGCTGTAACTAACACTGTATGTAATAAACGTTGTTGTAAATTGTTGTAAAAAAAATGTTGTTGTTGTTTATCGAATCCTTGAAAATGAAAGGGATCCAAGGGTATCTAAATGAAGAAAATATAGGGAAGTGGAAACTCTTTTTTGATCATTTCTTGGGGAAGTATGGAGGCAAATTATTGTTCAGAAGCAATTTAAAGCGACACGATTCAACACTGATCAATCTCAAGGAACCTTTCTTGAAGGAAATCATACAGTACTGGAGCAAATTTAACTACAAAGGCGAGAATCTAGATTTTGCATCCACACATATATGGTATAACTCTCTCATTAGAATCGAGAATCGCCCATTCTTTTACAAATCATGGCTGAGCGCAGGGATAAAGGAGGTGAGAGATCTGTTAGATAACAACCAGAAGTTTCTAACCTACAACGCCTTTAATGATAACTAAGTCTGGTAAATGCCTCCATTGGTTTAGTTTTACTTATACGTCGTTTTACTTTTACGTGGATTTTTTTGATGAGCAAGAGTTTGGGTAAAAAGGTAACACCTTCACAAAATCCAGATCAAGTGCCGCCTACGCAGAGTAAAATGCCGCGAGGTGTGAGTTAAAAAGGTAACACCTTCCCAGTAAAATGCCGGCTTTCAATTGACTCCCGTTGAAAAGAAAAAAAACAGTTTAAAATGGTTTAAGATAACCCGTGGTCTGCACAAACAGATTTGCGTTCAAGCCAGTTAAAGGCAGCGTGTGCTTTGCGTTTCGTTTCGATAAATCCGAAGGTACAAAGAGAAGTTCAACCCATGGCAATGTTCTGTCAACAACTTCGGAAACAAAAAGACCATGAGTTGTGGTTCGACGCTCTGAGTAGACGTTTTTTTTTTTCTAAAGTCAAATTTGTAAAACACAGTTACGAGCGCTCATGCGAAAGCCCGGGTGCGAAAGTCAGCACGCGCATCATTATTTCCACGGCACAAACATGCTTTAAATACTCCGCGTTCATAAGACTTTTTCAAGATCTAGTGCCGCCTACGCAGAATAAAAGACAATAGCATTGTTGTTGAATGCCGTGAAACAGAGTTTTGAATCCACAAGGTGCGAGTTAAAAAAGGTAGTACCTTCCCAATAAAGTGCCGCCTTTCAGTTGACTTCCGTTGGAAAAAAAAAGTTTAAAATGGGTTAAGATAATCCCTAGTCTGCACGAACAGATTTGCAGAGATATTTTGATCTGTAAAAGGTGCGTTTCGATAAGGCACAAACATTGGTTCAACCCGTGTTAATGTTCTGTCAACAGCTTTACGCAGTTACGCGCGCTCATGTGAAAGTCAGCGTGCGCGTCATGATTCGCGTTTTGATGAATCCACCTTTAATAAATACTCCGCGTTCATACGACTTTTTGGCTGAATAAAGACGCTTTGTTAAAAGAAGCAACAACACGAACGATCTAGTAAGGGCGGATTCGATAACCCCAAAAATATATTTAAGAAAACAAATGTAATGCTTGGATGATGAATAAGTTCTTCGCCCGACGCCGTAAGTTAATTCTTCACCTGGGTACGCTAGTGAATATAGATTCTCCAAGGAACAATCTACCTCTCCCCCACCCCCTAATAACACCC
>OX419342.1:13953101-13958101 GCA_948470475.1 Galaxea fascicularis
CAACTGAACATAAAGTATGATAAAAAACCAATAACAATTATTTGTACATGTAATCTTATAAATTCCTCTCTTTATTTTATTTCGGCCCCAAGGTATCATATTGATGATCACGGTACAGAAAATTGCATTGCCTTCTCTAATAAGAGACCTACATCACATTTTTCAGGTACATTCCGAATCGACATTGCTTGTGTTTATGAAACATTCATATTCAATACTAAACATGCAAAGTACAAGTATTTACCCATAAAACCAATACACTACATGGAAAACCTGATAACCATAATAGTCATAAAAGTGTTACACCTTGCTGTGTAGCTGATCGAGTAAATTTATTATGCAAAACCAAGCTCTTATACATACGAACAGTGAAAGTGCAGGTGCGTGCCTCGCGTCGCAATGATGTCACGAAATTAGGCAACCGCGCGTGCCTGGGGAGCAGAAAAACAAATGTCCGACCCAAAGGGGAAAGAGTTTGATATGGGCTAGTACATCGCATTTTTCAAATACATTCCTTTCAACCTTGGGTTCATGGAAGAAAACAAAAGACTGTCAACAATAAACCTACCACAAAAAAGTCCAAAAACAAAGAAAACATTTTCAGGATGAGCCTAACATTGCTTGTGTTGATACATGTAAGCTTAATACAGTTACTTACAATATGCGAAGGCCGTACCACGTTACACATAAAACTTATGTATTAGAAAAACTGATACAGTTGATAATCCACAAAGTACAGTACACAAAATATGTAGAATTATCATAACAGTCAACAAGGTAAAGACGTTACTTACATCTTCACTTCGATGCATGGCTTCTTTTTATCCAATATGTTGATTGTATTCTTTGTTAGGTACCGGTCATTATTTAGCTGGGGGTAGGGGGGCTACTATATTTGGGGGGAGGGTCACTATTTTTTTAGCCTCACTTTGGGGAGGGCCATTTTAAATAAAAATGCCTATTCGGGGAGGTCACAGTTTTTTTTACGGAGTAAAGGGGGAGGGTCAGAGATTTTTGGCCAAACTTTTTTCTCAGTTTAGTAGCTTCCCCCCCCCCCCCCTCCGCTAAATAATGACTGGTCCCTTAGCGCTTGCACAGAAACGCTGGAAATGAGCTTTGTGGACGATAGACCAACGCGACGGAAGACATTTTACAACTTGGGCTCTACCAAGGAAGCCCGAGTAAAAATGTCACCGATACATGTTAGAAAATTTGTGACTCAACCAAAGCACAAATTTACCGTCTTTGATCTTGAGATCTAAAAGTAGCACAGTTAACCTACATTTAGTGATTTTACAATATAAGGTTACCATATATTTTGAAATGTACGTTTGCACCTGATTGAATGGTGGCTGTAGCTGTGTTATGACGGAAGTAGTTGTACTTGTCGTATATTTCCTATTCTTATCATTCAAGGGTCAAGGTTAGCTCACACATAAGTTTTGTGAGTTCCGATGAATTGTTTTGTCTTTTAGGTTGATTGTCGTTATGATTTCTCACTTTAAATAAGGCATGTTGGGAAATTCTGCTGCCCTTGGCTGTGACCTCTTTTATAAGTCGTTCTCAAGAAGTTTTCATTGGACGTTCACTATTCGTTTGAGTGGTCGCGTTGGTATGTTTAAATATTCTTGAATAAGCTATGTCTAGAATTCTCCGTATTTCCACGGTCCGTAAACGCAAACAAGGCTACAGATTTAGTATTTAATTCGGAACGACCATGCTTGCGTTCAGTCTTCAATTGAGTTCAGTTTGAACAGTTAATGTTAACCTTAGTGTGTGCAGTTGAAGTACAGTTGAACCCTGTTAATTCGAAGTCACAAGGGAAAGAGAAACTATACCAAATATATGCTGGTAGGCCTTTATTACGGGGCTGTGGACATATTCACGTCTTCCCCGCTTAACGTCAACTGGTCGTTTAGGTCAGACCTTCCCTTTCCCCCACCTGCCAAACATCCACTTGAAATTTTGCTGCCCCAAAAAGTCACTGCATTCCGGTCGCTACAGTTAAGTACGTTAGTGACAGCATTATCGACGGTATCAACACAATTTACGGCTTAAAACAAAGAGAAAACATTTTAAATCAAACGATACTTTGTCCTATCTGTTCTGCTGCAATGTCTGTAGATCTGCTTTTTGCTATTGACGTCTTATTTTTCCGACCTCAACATTGTCAATATTCTGAAGAGTATTATCAGAATCGCCGTACAAGACAGCCATGTTTTCAGCTGTTGGTCACGGACTAACGTGCCAAAATGGATTCGCCTTACCACCTCCCCCCCTAAACGTCCAGTTGAAAAAGAAAATTGGTTAAAAGTGAATATGTCGACAGCCCCTAACAGAAAATGTCACACTATTTTCGTTATTTTTCTTTCTGAGGAACATCTATATGCATTCCTCAAAGTATTTAACAATTTGCTTTTTTTGAAAACATAACGTAAACTGAACGGTACTGTTTAAATACGGGACTGGTAGTTTGTGCACTTCAAATTGTGCGCAGGGACAAAGACAATTGTCACAGTGACAATTGTCACAGTAACAGCGTCTCATGTTTGTCAACCACCTTTTTTTTTTATCAAACTTCGAAATAAAAAGGTAGAATCAAGTCCAAGTCCAACGCTATACAATAGACGCCTCTAGGATACCGTAGTGCTGATGTACAAGGTCACGCACGGGTTAACACCAACTTTGTATTTGAGATCTGTTTGACCAAAAAATTCCACTCATGGGCTCAGGAATTGTGATTTTGCTGTAACTCGCTTTATAGCGGAGCTCCGCGCGCGCCTTCGGCACCATAGCTAAGAAAATATGGTAACCCATTGATGCCAGAAATTTTAGTTATGACGTCACCGTACGACCGTACGTCCAGCCCCTCCATGTAAGCCAGGGTGAATTGTCACACTCAAGATGTGAGCAAACCCCGCTTTTTCGGAGGGAAAATAAAATAAAAAGCAGAAGAAAACAAGATAACAACCGTGTGACCTTTTATCAGTAGCAGTGCTGTTTTTAGAAGGCCTTTAAAAATTTTATTGAAGGCAGAAAATCAAACTCGAGGAAAAAAAGGCCGACTATCTGTCAGCGGAAAGTTGTAAAAAGCTGTCAAGAAAAGGTTTGAGATTTTCTTCCTCCAAAGACTGTAAACAACAGTGCCGTCTCCGACTCAGGATTGCTTCGGGCTTTTTTTTTTATTTCAACCGGTTAGAATCGGTGTTTGCGAAATGGATTGACTGGCTTTGCTCTTCGATTGTGCACGATTCTGCGAGAGAACAGCTCCTCGTGTGGTTTGGCCACAGGTACCCCAATCGTGGTGTGTGTCATCAAAAGTTGATACAGAAAAATTGACCGTTAAAAACCTAGAATTGCAACGAACCGAGTAGCGATGGAAATATTTATATTCTAGTCAAATAAAGCTTTCCTACCTTCACTCTACTGTTTCTTGTCCCTTTCTGGGACGTCTAAATGCAATATCATGGCTTTTCTTAAATCCCAGGTCACTCTCCATTCTAAATAAAGGGAAGGCCGGTGACTCGAGATCGAACCAGTCGCCGTTCGAAGGCCAATAAATTCCCAAAACTGCGGACTATCCGCTTCAAATCGCCAGCAGCAGCCGCGTAGATAAATGTACTTTCTTTCTTCGCCAACTTGCCCGAAAATTCGACCAACGCGAACGGGGAATCGCTCGTTTCACCGCTCAGATTTGACCAATTCACCGGCAACTCCATGATGCGTGATGCATTGTGTCCGTATACGAGATTCAAATAAACCGCTGCTGCTCAGGGGCACTTACTCGGGGGAGGGATGGTCATTTTGTCCACATGCACTCCGCTGCGCTGGGGGAGTGCGATGCGTTAGATTTGACCGGAAATAAAATATGTTTAATGGCCCGCGTGCTACGAAGCCCGCGAAAATATTCCATCCGCGATGCTGTGAAAGATCGTGAAATAGCGAGTTTTTGAATTCATCAAATTCAACGGATTTCGCTGTCTTTAGCAAGTCCGCACGGCGTGTCTTCAGTGTGACTTCACAGTATTTTTGCCTTATTTTTTAAGGCCATATCGTGGCAAGCTATCAACAGTTCTTTTCAGAGCTATATATATGTTCATTTTCAAGCTATCAGCAAATTCATCCTTATAGTTTTGAGCTTTTCGACAAAATTTTCCATCGGTACTATAAAGCCACATGTTATGAAAAGTTAATTTTTACGGTTGAATCTGTGTGAAAAGTGTTGCTATGTTTTGTGACAAGTTGACCGATGAGCAAGCTGAGTTCTATGAATTTGCCAGGAATAGACACAACATCCTAGCAGGAACTGGCAAATCCACTGTAATAAACGCCATCAGAAACGACCGCAACGAGGATTGCAGGTAGATCTAATTTGTTCGAGTGGAATATAGCTATGAAAAGAACTGTTGATAGCTTGCCACGATATGGCCTTAAAAAGAAGGCAAAAATACTGTAAAGTCATACTGAAGACACGCCGTGCTGAATTAAAAAACTGGCTATTTCGTGACCTTTCACAGCATCGCGGGTGGAATATTTTCGGTGGCTTCGTATACGTCCGTATACGGACACAATGCATCACGCATCATGGAGTTGCCGAATTGGTCAAATTTGAGCGGTGAAACGAGCGATTCCCCGTTCGTGTTGGTCGAATTTTCGGGCAAGTTGGCGAAGAAAGAAAGTAAATTTATCTACGCGGCTGCTGCTGGCGATTTGAAGCGGATAGTCCGCTGTTTTGGGAATTTATTGGCCTTCGAACGGCGACTGGTTCGATCTCGAGTCACCGGCCTTCCCTTTATTTAGAATGGAGAGTGACCTGGGATTTGAGAAAAGCCATGATATTGCATTTAGACGTCCCAGAAAGGGACAAGAAACAGTAGAGTGAAGGTAGGAAAGCTTTATTTGACTAGAATATAAATATTTCCACCGCTACTCGGTTCGTTGCAATTCTAGGTTTTTAACGGTCAATTTTTCTGTATCAACTTTTGATGACACACACCACG
>OX419342.1:13963101-13978101 GCA_948470475.1 Galaxea fascicularis
ACCAAACCAGTCATTTAGTCTAAAGATTGATGGTGTGAATATCCAACAAGTTTCCAGGGTTAAATATCTAAGTGTTACCTTCGACTCAAATCTGACATGGAAGAATCATATTTATTATCAAACTGTAGGAATCTTCTCAAACTTGAGATACTATGCTTGCATTGATATACTTCGTATGCTTTATTTTTCATTTATCTTTCCTTTTCTCACTTATGGTATCCTACTCCAGGGTTTGACATATCCAACTAATTTAAGGCCACTGATTACTTTGCAAAAGCGTATACTCAGAGTTATGACATTTTGTGAACCTACATCACATTCAGAACCACTGCTGAAATCTCTTAAACTCTTAAAATTTTCTGATATAATTCACCTTGAGATTCCTTCTTTTGTTTATCAGTGGTCTCAAAAATTAACCCCTACTTGTTTTACCGATTCCTTTAGCCAATATCTTCTGTTCATTCATACTTTACATATCAATTACTGAATGAGAATCTGTTTTTAAACCCAGCTCATACAACTCAATATGGTATTCGTTCTCTTCGTTACACTGGGACCACACTCTGGAATTCATTACCAATTGATGTTAAACAAATCACTCCCTTTTTCAGATTTCGTCAAAATATAAAGAATTCTTTGGTAAATGGTTATAATAGTGTTATTAATTCTTAAATAGTTTGTGTAAATATATTTAGTTCTAAGTAGTTAGTATGACAGTAATACTTTTTATCCAAATTGTTACTTATCACTGTATTCCTTTTGTTTAAATTATTTGCTTTGGGACATCCACTTGATTAGTTCTAAGAACTATTTGGGTGTCCCAAACTCCACACAACTCACATGGTATTTAAATATTTTCTTTTCCTCCTTTCCCATTTTATTTCTTAGATATCCTTATAATCAATGAATTGTAAATTATTTGGGTTTCTTTCACTTTGTTTTCTTATTGTACTGTGTTTTTTATATTGATGTTTGAAACACCACTGCAATAATTATAAGTACACTGTATTCGTGTGAGTTTAAATAAAATTGAACTGAATTGAATTGGAAAAAGGACATCTATGGCAGTTTTCTATCGTCTTTACTCTTATATAGATCACAAAAACGAAACCATAAAATAGTAAAAACAAGGCAAACGAAGTACTTTTCTTTTTTTTTTTTGGGTGATGTCGAAGAGTACTCACTTTCGGGTTTCACCATTTTGTTTTGTTGTGGAGTATTTCGGTTTGATGAAGATAAAGTGTCACCGATACATGTTAGAAAATTTGTGATTCAGTCAAAGCACATAACCGGTTGTGATGTTGGATTTAAAAGTGGGACACTGGGACTGTTAATCTATTTTAGTGATTTACACTATTTGTGTTGAAATGTAATCCGATGTAATTGAACTGTGATGAAGCAAAAGTTTGTTAATCGTTTATGCTCATAGTCATGTAGTCCCTTGACCCACAAAGGCAGATAATATTTCGAAAATGTACGTTTGCATTTGATTGAATGGTGGCTGTGGCTCTGCAGCAAAACAATAAAAAGGTATAATCACAATACAGAAGTCCTTACTAGAGCCTTGGCTCGAGTCCTGGCATTGATTTTAGTTTATCTGTAAATGCCATATAATAAGGAAAGAACGGTGGAGCTCCGCTTTTAGGCTTGCCATATATATATATATATATATATCTAACTGGATTTGTCAAAACGTGCCTGCAGAAATTGTGAAAACAAGCAAATTCCGCTACCGTCACAAAGCACAAAGTCAACCCTCCCCCCACCACTGTGCTTTGGTCAAAAAACTGCCAATCACCCACCCACTGCACACTGTGGGTTCACTATAATTGGTAATCAAAAGCAAACTATCATTCAGGCCTACACTAGACCAGGCAAAATTGCCAAGGCATCCTACACTGTAAAGACTCACTTAATGGGGCTACAAACTCTTACTGCAGTCAAAGTCTCAAAGCAGCAACCCCCCCTACCCTGTGCTTTTGACAGAAAACTGAGACTCACCCACCCACTGTTAGAACTATCCCTAGGCTGTTTGGCAAAGCAGGCCTTGACGGCAAGCCCCCTCAATTTTGGGCGGCCACAATGGCTTGAACACGGGCTGCGCCCGTGTTCAAGCGAAAACTTTAGCGGCCACCTATTTGCAAATTCGCTCATATATATACCTTGATTTATATATATACATATACATATATATACATATATACATACATATATATATATAATGCGCATCGCTCACTGGTTTTACCAGTTCGAGCACTCTGGCATGACTAAATGGTACCACAAGTGTGGCATCATTTGGGGTGGCTATATAGCCTTACCTTCATCCCAGCATCAGCACTGCACTGATGAGGCCCAGAAGGCCGAAACAGTACTGTCTGCAGTTAGATATAGCTCTTTGGCATTACAAAGTTTGCCTTTATGTCCAAATTGAGCACTCTACTGGGATGCGTCATTGCTAATGCACTGCGCATCGCTCACTGGTTTTACCAGTTCGAGCACTCTGGCATGACTAAATGGTACCACAAGCGTGGCATCATTTGGGGTGGCTATATAGCCTTACCTTCATCCCAGCATCAGCACTGCACTGATGAGGCCCAGAAGGCCGAAACAGTACTGTCTGCAGTTAGATATAGCTCTTTGGCATTACAAAGTTTGCCTTTATGTCCAAATTGAGCACTCTACTGGGATGCGTCATTGCTAATGCACTGCGCATCGCTCACTGGTTTTACCAGTTCGAGCACTCTGGCATGACTAAATGGTACCACAAGTGTGGCATCATTTGGGGTGGCTATATAGCCTTACCTTCATCCCAGCATCAGCACTGCACTGATGAGGCCCAGAAGGCCGAAACAGTACTGTCTGCAGTTAGTTATATATATATATATATATATATATATATATATATATATATATATATATACCAGATTTTTATTCCTTAATTTTTACCCCTCTTTTGTTAGTTGTTCATAGTGGCGTCTATTCAGTATTTTTTCGCTCCGCTGATTCTGCTTTTTTGTCGTCTATTAATTACCACTACTTGTTGTTCTTTTTTGTAATCCCGTACCATATTCGTTAGTCAGTTAGTTGTCACATGTAATTACGTAATCTTTAGCACTTTTATCCTATTTAAGGTCCGTTTTATTCTAAAGTTGTAATAACTGAAGAAGGTCTTTGACCGAAACGTTTTATTATAGTTTTTATCTTTTTTAACGTCAGAAGTTGTCCATCCTCGCTTCTTTTTTAACGTTTTACATTCATTCATGCTGTGAGGTTTGGACTGAGAATCCTACTGATCCTCCTGACGCAGTGACACCTTTGTTGGCTTGAGAGACCTACTAACAGTTATATATATATATATATATATATATATATATATATATATATATATTACTAGTTGTGCAATGCTTTTTAGTGGTATACCATGGAATTTCCCACGAGAAAGTTTTGCATAACTATTTTATACCATGTCATAGAAAATACGTAGCCTTACATAATCGATGCGGTGCACGATTAGATGGGAAGGTTGGGTGTGATACCGTTGAATTGCACTGATTGATGGGAAGGTTCGGTAGAATATCAACGGATATACAACGGCTTTCCTGCATTCTGATTGGCTGTATTTTCTATCACATGGCATAAAGGTGTTTTATACCATGTCATAGAAAATATAGAATGTGAAGATCTGAATGTGAGGATGTAAGTACATGCATTGGAAATTCATTTAGCAGAGTGTAGGTTTCTCCTGAAGTGCTGGTAGCTGGCAAAAGACTAGATACATTACATTTCCATCCCCCTACCGGTTTTCGGTGAAAATGTTCCCCTGTTTCCAGATTATCAACAAGTCACCTACTGCTACATCCGAACTAGCTAATCTAAAACTTCAAGAACCCTGAGGCTGCAAGACTAATCACCACAATACCCAAAGATATTATGCCTCACTATCTGAACAAACAAAATAAATAAAATTACAATCCCATTTTGTTTCATTTTATTTAACCGTTTTTTTTTTCAATTTTCACTTCAATTAAAAGGGGGAAATCCCACAGGGAAGCTACTTTGGTTATCCATGGTCTTTTCCACATAAAACACACTTCAAAGTATGCGAGAAACTAAAAATCTGGTTCCCTAATTATCTGGAATGTGATGGGCAGTCTTCTTTAAATGCTAATAAAGAAATAACAGTGTAGGCTTGGCTAATATATATATTACCGATAAAAGCTAAACGTTTTGGACAATCAATAATTTGCAAAATATCCCAGGCTCGAGGAGGCGAATTTTCAGCAAGGTGTCAGTTAATTCTAAATACCGTTAGGGTCTTTCATAATAGCCACAACAACAGCAGGTACAAAATGAGAAACCACTTTAAATGTTGCTACCGAACAGCAAATATTCCAGCCGTGACGCCAATTAGACATGTAAGTAAATCCCTTAGACTCCGAATAAACAACGTAACACCACGTGATCATTGATCACAGGACACCCATTGGAACACCTACTTCAATATTTCTTAGTTAAGAAAAAGTTAAAGTTCTCTGATTGCTTCTCTACTCTAGTTTTGCAACTGAATATTGACGCAGAAAACTGATTCTGGATTTTCCGTTGAGGATCTGGCCACAGCAAAGTTAGCACTTTCAAACGTTTATTTATCCTCGCCTGAATAGATTGATATATCTGTTTAACGTACAAAAGGAGGGTTTTCATAATTATACAAGGTCGAAACTCAAAGCACAGCAGGTTTCGTGCATTATAAAGTAAAAGGCCCCTCTCAATGAGAAAAACACTTATTAATACACGACTTGAGTTACGACTGTCGCATTTTTATCACGCATGCATCTTTTGAAAATTCAGTGCGGTGGTAAGTTGCTAAACGTCACAACAATTGACCACAGTCTTTACATAACGCGATGTTATTACAGTTTGCGACCACAGACGCTTTTCATATCAAGATAAGGTAGTTCATAAAACCAGGGATTTAAATACAGTTTTGTACTACATCGAGTTGTCGCGATTCGGTTACAAGAAGGCGACTCAGTTCATTCGCAGCAAATTTTGTTCACAAAGCATTGTGTTATGAACTATTCTTGTGATAATTTGCTTTTTTAACAATGTAACTATAATTTGTCAACAACTCTTCCTGACTGTTGAATAATACACGTCATGAATTTGTCCAGAGGAGGAGATAGGGGGGCTCCACAAATATAACGAAAATAACGAAAATAACAAATCGTCACAGAAGTAGCAAATCTTTGTCCATGGAAGGAGAAAAGGGGTGCAATTTTCGTTATTTTCGTCCTATTTGTGGAGCCCCCTTTCTCCTTCTCTCGACAAAGATTTGTCATTTTGGCGATGATTTGTTCAGTATTTTCGTTATATTTGTGGCGCCCCCTTTCTTTTTCTCCGGACAAAGATTTATTACTTTTGCAATGACTTGTTATTTTCGTTATTTTTTGCTTTGCAAGTTTCGTTATTTTCGTTATAATTGTGGAGCCCGTTTCTCCTTCTCTAGACAAAGATTTGTTCCTTTTGCGCTGATTTGTTATTTATGGAGCCCTGCTATCTTTGCGCTGTTTTGTTGTTTTCGTTATTTTAAACTGATTTGTTATTTTACTTCGTAGTTTTTGTTATAAAAACAAATCTTTATCAATCTTGTAGCAAATCTTTATCTTTGTTGAATAAAACACGTCATGAATTTTTTTTTTAAAGAAATTAACCATTTCGGACGAACTGGTCAAAATGGAACGCTGAACAAAAATTTCTTTCTTGTTTCCTTGTAAGCTTCTTGTAAGAGATCTCTGAATGTAAGCTGGCTGTAAACTCGCAGTAGATTGTTTGTATCACAACCTGTGCCTCACTACGGTTGAGGGCGACTTTGTCGTTACGGAGGGGTCGCTAAGCCAACGATTTTGAAATCCGTGGCCAAGATAACTCGTTACGGATCTCGACAAAGCAAAAATGGGCAGCCAGCGCTCGAAAAGGAGCGTTTTTCGGGCGGATAACATAAACCTTGGAATCCGAGGCGAAGCAACTAGAAAGAAGAATTATCGACGGCTTTCGTGAGGCAATTTTGGCGGGCACCGAGCATTTTAATGGAATTTATGGAGCTTCGAGTGCGAACCGTCGGCCGACCATGTCGCCAGCCTTTCGTTTCTCTTTACTGGAAAGCAAACTTGGAAAAGTTTAAATCGTCAAAATGGCTTTAGAACGACTTTAGAACGACTCAGCTGCCACAAAGACTTATTCAAATCCTTGACTACAAGTTGAATTTAGAGCGATTTTTGAACCATTTTCATACATTCTCTTAAATGGCGCAATACTGTCACGTATGTAAATCACAAACAACGTCTGGGCCGCCTGTGGTCAGAGTAAACCACATCGGCCGACGGCCAGTCGCTATACTTGGAATTATTCGTTCGCGTTCGTGACATTTTTTTTCGAATACTTTTTCACTCCTTTTGTCAACTGAGTTACCTTTATGTGATCAGTTTCAGGGAACAAAGACGTTTCAAAGAACAAAGATCCTACGAGTTTATTGATTTTCAAAATTTAAATAACATACGAAAGATATAAAAATTACAAAACAAGTCAAAATAAATCTTTTGAAGGGCTTTGGTGAAAATGCTAAACATTCAGCACGCCGGTTACGATGGAAAGAGCCATATATTAAAACGATTTCGTTTCAACTCGCACTTAAACAAATTTTGTTTAAATTGTGTTTTGGAATAAAAGAATCACAAACTACGTCAAAATTCCCCCTTAAGAAGTATTACTGTTGTTATGTAAGTAATGACATTAAACTGTCAAAGAAGTCGTTAAGTTTGATGGCAGAGGATTTGAAAAATTGTTTGTGCACTGTTGCAAATTACATGTCCGATTTAAATAAAACTAAGCCGATGAGATGGCGTGAAAAACTGGGGCTTTTTAAAGCCCAATTTTCAAAGTAATTTACAGTTATTAAAAACAATGTTAACAGTAGATGAGCTTGTTGTCACAGGCGTCCCTCACCTTGTTTTGGCGGCGGTAGATCCATTCGCTTATCTCTGGAGCTGGTAACCACAGCAATCAGGCGCCCACAACGAACATGTGAAAACCGTTTAAGCAATAGTGCTGAATCGTTAAACTCTTACTCCTTTCATCACCAACAGGTAACGCAGTAATATCTTCATGATACATTTCTAGTGAGTCCCCACACAATAGGTGAGGGAAATTTACACGGCCGACCGGTACACATTTAATAAGGATAACATGAGTTACCGCGCTAATGGTGCGTTATTTGATTCAAAGGAAAATCATAATTTAAATTCTACAAGGTTCGGTTTTGTACTTTTAAGCTAGTGGTTCGTGAATCTTTTGTTTTATTTCCTTCCTTTAAACAGGCAAATTTAGGAAGCATAATGGGACAGTCTAAGTTTTTCTTCTCGAGGAGATAAATAACTTACATCTTAAGCAGACAGCGTATGTTTAACATAACACTCCTTATCGAATGAACAATAAAGCTACGCACTATTTTGAAGGACAATTGTAATTAAAATAAATACAGCTCAGGTACATACGAGTTATTTCGCTCTTGTTCAAAAATAATTGGCATGGAATGTCAAATGTAGGCCTAAGTTGCAGAATGAATTGTAAGATGAGGTTTAGCGCTTTAGCCTGTGATGCCGAATGAGACCTTGAATCGCGGCGCCATAGACTGAGTATATATAAAAAAAACTTAACAAGTGGTACTCAGCTGTGTTTGGCTGCAGATCTACATTGTCGATTTGTCAACTAGAGCCAAGACGAAATAAAAAATTCTGACGGTTTTTGACACCTACGGTTATTGCTATATGGGGTTTCCAATCAATTGCCAATTTGGCCTATGACAGTTCAGGAAAGCTTTAAAGCAATTGTTTTTGAAACAAGAAAGTGTCGCGGGATAGCATAGAAATCGTCTCGAAAGCTCGTGTTGAAACTTGAAATGAAAATCGCAGTTATCCCGCGCAACGAAACGCAATTTCTATTTTGGAATGCAAATGAGAAATACAGGTCCTGACAAGAAACTAATTAGCAGGTTCAAAAGAAGTAATTTATCATACAACAGAAGCGATAACTAACATACGGTTAGGTAAGTGTTCGTAGGATTGACGAACGAAGGGATAGCTTAAATGAATTAAAATTGTAGTCAGAACAAGGAACCTTTTTCCATCGTCTTTAGAGGGAAACAGTCACCGGAAGACAAATGTTAATTGATATTTACTTTGTTAACCAAATAACAAAGCTACGACATCCTTCGCCATCTTTTTCAATCAACATCAGCGGTATCTAATTCGGCAGAATAATATATACGGAATTAATCGTCAGTTTTCGTTGTACGTTTCCTGATAAGACAACGCGAAGACACCTAGCTGTTACGTCGTATTTGCGGCATAACTTAAATGCTTGTATTAGTTTTAGCGCCTCTATCTTTTTCTAGTATTACACTCTAGTTTTGCAAGTAGACATAGATGAAATGACTGCCAGTTCACCTCTGCCCTTATTTGGAAGCTGTTTTAGTATTAACATTTACTAGAAAATATAACTTTCAGCTTGCAGAACAAAATAGAACAGAATACGAAGGATTCAACGCAACCAAACAACTGGACCCGTTTAGCCCAAATACCCGAGGACAAAAAGGTAAGGAAATAACTCTCGGATTCTGATACCTTACTACTGATGTCATTATCTCGACTAGAATCAGCTTGGTATAAGAGAGACATTGAGTGTTGGTGCCATACATAATGGTCACGAATACAATGCACAGACGAAACACAGACCAGATGAAACGAACAAACTACTCAGCGAAAATACTACATGGCAGAGTTATTAGGTGCAGGATTTCCTAGATAACATTAAAACTAATAAAAGACAGAAAGTTTTCGTATATTCTTGTTTTTCAAACTTCAATCTACCATTCGCAAAAACTAACAGAAAAGCGAACAAATAATTGGGATACACGGAAATTGCGACTACTTGTCACCTTTTTTGAGTATAGGTAAAAAATTGTTTTCGCGTGCAGTTTATGATTTACGATAAATTTTTTAAATGACAGTCGACCTATAATGATTTGGTTTCCTTCCTTTGGTCTCCTGTAAAGTTTAAAGCATTTTAACACTATTGAAATATAGGTGGAGGGAAAGAAAACATTTCGCGAATAGGTGCCTTTTAATTATGGAACCAATTGTAATGTTACTGATTAAAAATATGTCTGAGGAAAACAATTCAACTAAATTTAATTCCCGATGATCATACCATGATTAATACTGTTCGTAATTTCTCTAGGAAGTTTCTGGTGGCGTGTTGATGAAAATTTTAATTTCGAGCATTATCTTTATAGAAATATGTCGCCCTCCTTCCTTAAATCAGAAAAAGAAATCGACCAAAAAGAAAAGTTTGAGTATTTCGGAATACCGCAAACATGTTGTGTGATCTAATCTGTATTTGAACAGTTTTCCGCATATGAAAGAGGCGGCTACCGCACAGAAAAGCATTGACAGTTATTGATTATTCAAATCGTTGGGCCGCAGAAAAGCTGGTTATTTTCATTTGCTGAATTGTTCAAGGCGCGGCTTATCGCAAAGTAGTGTTTAGATTACAAATAAGGTGAAAATTAAGTGATAAAATCAATTTATTCTTTTGCAAAATGCCCTTTTAGTGTAAAACTGGCCGAGATAAGATCAAAAGGTGGCTATAATGCTGTGCCCACTTTTCATGACTATTGATGATTACGATAAGGTAAAAAGTTTACAGTTTAATGAGTGTCTTACAAAGAGATGAGGTTGGTTAATTGCGGCCACCTGTTATTGTCCAGCTTTTTACACATGGAAAAGGAGAAACAGGTTTTACCGCTTTTTGCGTGTTATCAAAAGAGAATCCTTAAATACAGCCTCTGGGCAAGCTTTATCTCTGAAATTAAAATCAGCTGGTTGAATTGTTTTCTTTGTTTGTGGGTTATTATTAAAATGGATGACAAAACTTTTGTGTCAGCTGTAATTTCACTGCCCAAAATGGCTAGCTTAAACCTAAGGCCGAACTTAAAAAGCCGTATTTTCTAAGAAAACGACAGCTTCGCAATAAATAGGTACTTAGAATATTTTTTGAGTGGTTGTGTTGAGTTTTGCTACATTGTTGACAGTGAGAGACGTCCCTCCGAGACGAAAAAAAAATAACCACTTTTGAGTTTTGCGGCCGCATTGGAACACTAAAACAACGCAAATATCACGCAATATAGACGCTACCGTTAGAGTAACAGTGCATCTGAAGACTGTGTTATTTGTTTCATAATTGACATGCATTTAGCACTAGCTTACCGGTAAGTGAGTTTTCAGTTTTAGTTTTGATAATTAGAGGGCGCTTGTGATACTGTAGTCAGTGTGTGGATTCCCTGCCGGGCATCAAAAATTACTGAGAAGAGATTGTTTGGTTTACAAATAGGACAAAAACGTGCTGACGACCAAAGGAGCGTTAGCAAATGTTTTGGCGCAGTGATTCTCAGACTAGCCCTACAGCTTCCCTTTTAGCACACAGTGTAAGAACTACCGATGAAGGTATGTGCACTGACGTACCAATAACTGCAATAACGAAAATCTCTCCCTCCGATGTCTCCATTGGGCCGGAATAATTATTGCTTAAAATATTGTGGTAGTATATCAATACCCAGCGAGCAGTTTTGGTGTGTTTTACTTCCAGGTTATCTTACTCGTTTATCTTCCTTGAACAGTCTAAAAACAGTGAGCGGGAGATGTCTAATGTCTAATAAAGAGATATTTATCCAACCCGTAATGTGTACGGATTAAAGATTGCTTGGAGTTATGGCGCTGTGAGTTGATCCTGTTAAGTTGCATTTGATTTATTTTCCGCAGAAGCACAGCGATAGGTAAAAGAATGAAGATAAAGGGTCAACTAGGTTAGTGAGGGTACCTTTAAAAAACGGCAGATTGTACTTTGCACTTCGAACGCGGTGGTTTATTAGCGAGATGTTATTTGTACACCTTATTCTCAACTCAATGCTATGCCCGACGTATTTGTGATCGCAGATTATGCAGATCTCGTACCATGAGTAAAAAAAAATTTGTTATGGGGCCAACAACTGGTTATCCACCACTTCTTTGTTAAATTACCCGCTCTCCACCAAAAAATATATGTGATCATATGACCCGTATGGCCCCGCGTGCGCTTTCATTGCTAAACCATGGAGAAAGTTCCCGTATGAGGGCCGTACGCGATGGCGCGAGCAGGGCCGGAAAAAGCCGTACGGCCCTACGCGTACAGCCCTGCGAGATTTTTGTTGTTGTAACAATCCTAACGTTTTCTTCAAAATGAGTATTTCCGACAACGAATTTTACTACCCTGGCGACCTGACTGAGGAAGAACTTCTTCAACAGCCAACATACTTTGAGAGAGAAGAAAAAAGTCAAACCTCCTCACGGATGAAGAAGTTCAAAATTTTATCAAAAGCCAACAACAAGCAAACACTGTCAAGAAAACAACTTATGACATGAACGTGTTTCAGAGATTTCTCAGTAACTGCGGCGAGAGGCGGAAGGTTGAGGAAATACCTTCGACTTTGAGCTCGACGGTCTTCTGTCTAATTTCTACATTACAGTGAAGAAAAAAGACAATACAGAATACGAACCGGACACACTGTCCTCTATGTCAAGAAGCATCCAGCGCCACTTAGATGATAAGAACGCGAGGGTCAACATCCTGCAAGACGAAAAGTTCAAGGTCTCGAGAGAGGTCCTAAAATCCAAGCGTCGGGAACTCAGAAAGCAGGGTAAAGGAAACAAACCGAATGCCACAGTGGCCCTTACAAGCGAAGATATTGAACGTATCTTCGATGAAAACCAGTTCGGCATCCATGAACCTGATGTCCTTTCTCGTACGATGTGGTTTTTGCTTACTCTCCACTTCGGGCACAGAGCCAGACACGAGGCAAGGCAGATGAAATTTGGTGATATCGTTTTGAAAAAAGATGAGGCGAATGGTGAAGAGTACCTCGAGTGGACAACTGAAAGGGAAAGCAAGACTCGCCACGGCGATGAGAACGAGCATCAAAGATCCTTTCGTCCAAAAGCGTACGAAACTGGTGACAGAAAATGCCCAGTGTCTTGCTTCAAAGAATTTGTTTACAGGCGACCAGAAGAGGCCAAATCACCGGAGAGTCCTTTCTTCCTGGCTGTACGCCAACGGAGAAAACCAGAAGACGAAGTTTGGTTCGTAAACAGTCCGATGGGCAAGAAAAAAATCGGCGAATTTCTTTCAAGCGCCACGAAGAAATTGTCATTGTCGAAAAGCCGGAAATTTACAAATCACTCTGTCAGAAAAACCTGTATCAAAACGCTTCTTGATTCCGGAGTCTCCCACAACAGTGTGGCACTGCTGAGTGGTCACAAATGCCTTAAAAGTCTAGATAGCTATGCTGTGGCATCTCATCAGCAACAACGCGAGATGTCTAAAATACTCAGTGGAAAAGAAAACTCCAAACCAAAACAACAGAAAGCACCAGAGCGAGATCTGCAAAACCAGTTCGTAGGCAGTACCACTCAAGAGTCCATCCAGACCCATGAAATATTTTCAGGAGCAAACATCGGTTTCATAAACATCCAGAATCTTGTCCTTCCCGAAGCTTCTGGCTCACAACAAACTTTACGAACTTCAGTTCCGAAGAAACGGCGCCATCATGTCATCGAATCTTCAGACGAAGAAAACTAACAATCTTTTTGTAATCGTTATTCTCGATTTCCTTTCGTAATGACACGAAAATGATTTGGATTACGTACTCATTAAGCTTAAGTGATAACTTATATTATCTATGTATCGGTACTTTTTTGTCAAAGTTAAGTCTTAGCTTGCTGATTTTTGAATCCTTTCGAAATCCTTTGCAATCGGCAGCGTTCAAAATAAACTTTACTGGCTTCCCCCTACACGAATGGCGTGATATCATTGGCTCTTTCAAAATAGCCGCGAATCGCACGCAACCGTTGCAGGATGGGTAAAAAGCAAGAAGATAGAAAGAAAGAGAACGAGCGGAGGTCATATGATAAGTACATATTATTCACTGGCCTTGGTCGGTCCGTATTGGGAAAAACTCTGCCCGAGGTCTCGAGTACGGCCCGAGGCCACAGGCCGAGGGCCGTACTCGAGACCTCGGGCAGAGTTTTTCCCAATACGGACCGACTAAGGCCGGTGAATAACATTTTTATTTATTTCTAAATTCTATTTTTAGAAGGTAGGAGAAACTATTAAGAAAAACTGGAAAAGTCCTGTTTTTATTTTACACATTGTCTCATCAACGTGTCAGCAAATGTACAATAAAATGAATTGGTCAGGAATATTTTCACACTGTGTGAAGTTTCGCTTTCAAAAGTCAACAAAGTTGAACAATAACACTTCTCTATTGCAAAAAACAAATTGAAACTTCGCTCTTTCAATTCGCAACTTCACTCTGCGCTTAGCGTAGTTGGTTACCATGACCGAAAATGGGAAAATACTGCCCGCTCCCGGAACCAATCAGATTGCAGGATTCTCAGGATACCGCCCGCTCACGATCAAAGAAATAAACAAGGAGGAGTATTTCCTCTTCAACTGACATGGTAGATGTCACGGGGAAGGCCACATCAGTTGAGGTGAAGTGGGGCAGTATTTGCAAAACAGGGGTTTAAAAGCGTGTTTCAAGTGATAGCAAGTTATTCCTGGGAAAGCACGCAGCACGGCTGGACGCATCATAGTTTCAGACACCTGAAATTGGCCTTCGCAAAAGGGAAAGATAAATCTAAGGTTGGAAAGTAGAAAATACCACAGGTGTGAGTATTTCGTGAGAGGTTGCCTGGATATCATTTGTTTTCGTTGTGGACACCGCGGTCACATGCAAGAAACAACCAAGTGCCAGTTTAGGAAAACGGAAAATAGAAGAGAGCAGTGAAAAAGGGTCCTCTTGCTTCCCAGCTACCTAAGATGGGCCCAAGAGTCAAGGCCATTGTGGAGAAAAACAGCAAACCGCCTACGACAGCTGTAAGACAAATCGGGAAAACGAACTTTTGGGGGCCTATCTGTATATGTAAATCAAAAGCTAGCCGAAGGTGTCTCGCATGTTCCAACTGAAAACAAAAACGCTATTTGGTGCAAACTCGATAGAACTTATTTTAATTTTCAAAAGGATATATACCTCGGAACCGTTTACTTAAGCCCATCAAATTTTGAAAGAAGCAATAATGTGGATTTCATCGGGGAATTAGAAGTTGAAATGCTTCATTTTTCACAAAAGGGCGATATTGTCGTTCAGGGTGATTTCAATGCACGGACCGGCGATATGCGAGAAACGATATCAGAAGATGACAATGCTTTCCTAGATGTCCCCGGAGATTATGAAGCTGACGAACAATGCATAAGGCAGTCGCAAGACTCAGGCACTATAAATTTTAGGAGTCGAAGCTTATTAGAAACTTGCACTGCACTAAACTTGCGAATTCTAAACGGAAGGATTGTTGGTGATCTGGAGGGTAAAAAGACCTGCTTCCAGTACAATGGTAGCAGTGTTGTTGATTACGTCATGGGTTCCAAAAAATTTTTTTGTTTGAGACCACTCCATATTTCATACGCGATAAAAGCTAATCCGGCCAGATTGGATTCTATTGGTTCGTCAGCCAGCTGCAAACTTACTGAACACAATAGACTATGGTGAAACATCAAGCTGAAGGACAAATTAAAAAGAAGTTTGGAATCACAAGAATAGGCCATTTCCGAGTTCGTGTCTACCTCCTCTTCAAAGCGAGTCTAAGTGCGAAGTTTTTGTGATGGTAATTAGTTCTACTTTACATATGAATGAAAACTAATTTTCATAACAAAAACTTCGCACTTAGACTCGCTTTGAAGAGGAGGCAGACATGAACTCGGAAATGGCCTATTTCAATCCAAGTTAGAGGAAGCTGCATCTCATGACGATGTTAACATAGCGACCGATTTAGTAAACCAAGCCCTAGTTGAGGC
>OX419342.1:13983101-13995601 GCA_948470475.1 Galaxea fascicularis
TTACTGATGTTCGCTTGTCCAGCGCAGATCTCTCAGCCCTCCTGGCCATGTTTGGTGAGGTGTTTAGCAACTGCCGCAGGAACTTTTCCCCAACCCGCTTATTAACACACTCAATAAAAACAGGGGGGACCACTCCAATCATTTTGGAACTTAACAGTTTGCTTGTATACAAAAAGAAAAATCAAGTAGCTGTCGTCAGAATTCAGAATCACTAGTTACGGAAACTATACGATCAGTGTGACTGTTGCAGTTTGCGCGATGATGTGGTGTATCAGCGGTGGAAGCCATCAAAGAAAGCTAAGTGGCAGCGGCAGGCAGCAGCTAGTTTGCCCAACAAAATGCCTAAAGATGCCTTGCAATCTTTACATGGTGAATCTGGTCATTTGCCTCCGAAGAAAACACAAAGTTCAGGAGCAGTTTCAATGGCCAGGGATGTTTGCGGATGTCAAGAAGTGGTAGGCAAATTCTTTTAGGAGAAACATGACGCAATCCTGCAGATGAGAGCGTCATTGCATCGTATTATTACTATCCGTTCACATGAGTTAGTAACTCTGGACCCAGTGAAGTGTCCTGTATCCCATGGTGATAATCGCTTTGCCCTTGTGCAAAGAGATTTAATGAACTGCCCAACGAACTTAATTTCGATAGCAAACAAAGACGCTATGATTTTTTTACTTATTCATCGGTTTTTGAGATCGTATTTCTACTTGCATTTGTTATGTCTATCTTGCGATTCTAAATGTACCTTAAGTTATTATTGTCCAGGACACTCATTGATATTACCATAGTTATTGATCGTTTTACCAAAAACCTTGAATTGTATGCGCTTGCTGTTGTCAAATCTAGAGCCATAGCTGACAAGCTTTTAAAGAGCACATCCCTCGACATAGAGCGCCAGAGAAGCTTCATAGTGATCAAGACCGAAAATTGAGTGCCAACTTGTACAACGCCATTTATTGCACAGTCAGATGGTGAAGCATGTAATGTTGTTATATTACGTTACGGGCATGCGCACGAGGGGTGAACTTCGGGAGTGCAAGAAGTGATTACGGTGTTCGAAAATAAAAAGCAAGTCGTTATAATTGTGGACCCTATAACTGGCGACGAGGATAACTCAAGCGAACTCGACCACAACTGCAGCCCACTTTACAGTTACTTTGGATCGACCACACTGCAAAAGGATGGAAAACCATGTACGTTTTCGGACTTTTCGCAACATCACGTGCGCTGGCCGCTACTAGAGTAAGGCGGGAAATCCAGAATTCTCAGCAATTTAACCAATATACGCTCGTCACACGACAACTTTGAAGGAGAAGAAGAAGAAAAAAAATACGCCAAACGATTTCCACAATTGCCGAAGCGAAATGGCGAACATCTTACCTCCATTTCCTTCATTCTCTGTTCATGAAGACGACGCATCAGTCGGCCCGCGTTGGAAGAAATGGCTGAAACGCTTTGAAATGTACCTCGCAGCCCATGATGTGAAAGATCTATCACGCAAGAGAGCGCTGCTATTATACTCCGCCGGTGAAGAGGTCAGTGACATTTTCGAAACACTTCCCGATCAAGGGGAAGAGAAAGACTATGCGAAAGCTGTAGCCGCTCTGAATGCCTACTTTCAGCCAAAAGTAAACAAGACATACAAAGTTTACATGTTCAGAAATGCTACTCAGAATTCCGGTGAGTCGCTTGATTCTTACTGCACAAGACTCAGACGCCTTGCTCAAACATGCGAGTTTACTAATGAAGATAAAGAAATCAAGTAACACATAGTCGTGTCCTGTTTATCTACACGATTACGACGAAGGGCTCTTCGAGAAGACATGGATCTCAAAGTTCTACTCGACTATGGCCGGGGTCTAGAAATGTCCGAAAAGCAAATCAAAGGCATCGAGGAACAGGAGAAGTTGGCCAAAGTATCGGAAGTTCAAACAGTCAAAGAAGGAAAGGACCGCCTGAAAGGTGTGGAGAAAATTACCCTCACAAAGGACGACCGTGCCCAGCACTGAATGAAACCTGCAGACACTGTCACAAGAAAGGCCATTTTACAAGTGTGTAGAAGCAGATTAACCTCCAAGAAAGTCAATACAGTGGATGAAAGAGATGGCGATGAGTCCACCGATGAAGAATACACCTACCGTGTCACTCTTCATTCTGTGCGTGACAAGGTGCAACCACTGACAGAAGTTACTATTGAAATGTTTAATCGACTCAGGAGCAGGAGTGAACGCCATTGAAAAATGTTCATTTAATCAGCTAGAAAACGTTCACATTTCACCTACCTCAAAGAAGATTTATGGCTATAGATCTACCGAGCCCTTACCAGTTGTTGGAAAGTTCGAAGCTGAAATTAAGTCGAGCGTGACCGGCAAATCCAAAGTATCACAATTCTGTATTGTTGATGGATCTGATGGAAATCCGATAGGCTGTGAAACGGCAACTGATCTCGGGCTGCTGCACATAATAAACAATGTCTCGACACCCACAGTTGATAACATCATGGAGGATTACAAAGGCTGCTTTGAAGGGCTCGAAAAGATGAAAGGCAAAACTACAAAGTTGCATGTTGATGAAAGCGTTAAACCACTAGCCCAGAAGTACCTCAAACTGCCATTTCACATTCGCGACCAAGTCCAGGCTGAGTTCAAAAAGCTAGGAGGAACTTGACATAATAGAGAAAGCTGAAGGCCCAACCCCCTGGGTCTCTCCGATCGTGGTAGCCCTAAAGAAGGCAGGAATACGAATATGTGTAGACATGAGAGTGGCAAATCAGGCCATAGAACGTGAACGACATCCAGTGCCCACTGTGGAAGACCTGATCGTTGATCTAAATGGAGCAACTGTCTTTAGTAAGATAGACTTAAACAAGGGATATCATCAACTGGAGCTCGAGGAAAACTCTCGAAGCATTACTACTTTTGCTACACACATTGGCCTGTTTCGTTACAAGCGACTCAGTTTTGGAATTAACTCGGCAGCTGAAATCTTTCAGAAATCCATAGAAGAAGTACTAAAAGGAATCGAAGGCGTCAGAAACATATCAGACGACATAATAGTGTTCGGCAAGAGCCAAGCTGATCATGATAATGCTCTACGAGCTGTTCTTCAGAGAAGAGAGAAAACAATCTAACTGCCAATCCTGACAAATGTCTGTTCAACCAACCATCTATTGACTTTTTTGGTCATCGCTTCTCTGCAGACGGCATCAGTGCAGATGACCAGAACGTTTCCTCTCTCATCAATGCCAGTCCCCCCAGGAATGCCACTGAAGCACGCAGTTTTCTTGGTCTGGCCCAGTATCTCGCACGTTTCATCAAGGACTTTGCATCAATTTCTGCTCCAATCCGCCAACTCACACACCAAAATGCCAAGCGGATGTGGGGACCAGAACAGTAACAAGCATTTGTTTGCCTCAAAGCTCGAATGGCAACCTCAGAAGTCATGAAATACTTCAATCCTTCATTTAAGACAGAGCTGATTGTTGATGCCAGCCCCGCTGGACTGGGAGCAATTCTTTCGCAAGTGGCAGCACATGGAGGGACAAACATCGTAGCCTACGCAAGTCGTTCACTCACCGACTGTGAAAGCCGCTACAGCCAAACTGAAAGAGAGGCTGTTGCAGTCGTATGGGGAATTGAACACTTTCACCTATACCTCTATGGATCATCCTTTCTAGTCATCACAAATCACAAACCACTGGAGACAATCTTCAACAACCCCACCTGCAAACCAACTGCGCGACTTGAGCGATTACAGCTGCGCCTACAGCCATACAAAACCACAGTCATTACAAGCCAGGGGCAGACAACCCAGCTTATTACATGAGTCGTCATCCTGTTCCCAAGCTGTCACAGAAACCCAGCCATTTGTCAAGAGTTGACGCTTACATCAGTTTTGTAACCACTAATGCGGTGCCCCCTGCCGTCACCCTACAAGAAGTCAAAGATGCGACAGCAGCTGATGAAACGTTGCAGAGTCTATCAAGGGTGACAACAAATCAAAGGTGGCACGAGGTTGGAAAAGATGTCAGTCAGTACCAGCAGATCCAACAAGAGCTGTCAATATCAAATGGTGTAATTCTTAGAGGAACCCGCATAATAGTTCCTGAGAAACTACAAAGTCGAATGATTATGCTGGCCTACCGTGGACACCAAGGAATTGTCAAAACGAAGTGTTTCCTGCGAGATTCAGTCTCTTTTAGCTTCTTTCCAGGGATAGACAAAATGGTGGAGGAGTTGGTCAAAGGGTGCATACCGTGTCAAGCTGCGAACCATAATCCAAAGCCAGCATCTGAGCCTCTGCAAATGTCTCCCCTACCTCAAGGCCCGTGGCAAGAGCTCTCCATGGACTTCTGTGGCCCATTTCCAAATGGAGACTACTTGTTAGTCGTGACTGATGACTTCAGCCGGTTCCCAGAGGTTAAGATTTTGAGGTCAACATCAGCAAAGGCAGTGATTCCTCACCTTGACAGTATTTTTGCCAGACAAGGGATCCCTGAAGTGGTAAGGACAGATAATGGTCCACCATTCAACAGCAAAAGTTTTCAAATGTTTGCCACTCAACTTGGTTTCAAACATCGTAGAGTCACTCCTGTATGTCCCAGAGCTAATGGTGAAGTTGAGAGGCTTATGAAGACACTAGATAAAGCCGTTAGGACAGCCGTCATTCAAGGCAAGAACTGGAGGCAAGAATTGTTCACCTTTCTTCGGCAATACAGGGCAACCCCTCATAGCACCACATCAAGTCTCCTTCAGAGTTGCTGAATGGACGACGACTCAAATCCACATTACCTCGGATACAGTATGATCAGGCTTCCCCAGAGGTCAGACAAACTGATGCCAAGAGAAAGGAGAAAATGAAAGAGTATGCTGACAAGTGCAGTCACGCAAAGAGCACAGACCTCAATGTTGGTGACAAATTATTAATGAAGCAGCCAAAGAAGGACAAGATGTCTACACCATTCAAGCCTGATCCCCTGGAGATCAAAGACAAGAAAGGAAGCATGATCACAGCTCAAAATGGAGAACACACTGTAACCAGAAATGCATCATTCTTCAAAAAGCTGCCTTCCAACATACCTGTACTACCCGTTCCAAGTGACTCATTATTCGGAGAAAAAGAGAGATGTAATGTTTTTATATTACGTTACGGGCATGCGGGTGAACTTCGGGAGTGCAAGAAGTGATTACGGTGTTCGAAAATAAAAAGCAAGTCTATAATTGTGGACTCTATAGAACACAGAGAGAGTAATTGGAACTGTCACTACCATGCTGTTGCTATCAATGATATGCAGTCAGAGCATGATGGTTAAAAAAAGAGACTGGGTAAGAGTACATAGTCACGCCAGGAAGAACAAGTAGATCGGGCATGAAGGCAGTCAAGACAAACTCTAGTTAGTTTTCATTGGCGAGCGTTGCGTTTCAAGAAAAGGTTTAGTTGCCCAAATTAATAGCGACCGTTTACTTTATTTTGTCTTTATCGGATCACAAATAGCATAATAGCAAAATTGCTGGCGTGTGTAACTTAAACTCTTCCGCTAAATCTCACGAAAGAGATTTACTGTTATATAACGAGCTTGCGAAGCTGGGAAAAACCCGAAGCAGAACGGAGAGTATTTTTCAGTTCCTTCTGTTGAAATGATATTTCATGTCATGCAGAAATTTCATCGTGGCAACGGTGAAGTTTCACATGTTTAATGTGTGACATGTACTATGGTAGACATAGTGAGTGGTTCAGTGACAACCCGAGCATACCTTTGTAAACTTGTTCACATCTTCAGTAATAGTAAGTAAGTAAGTAAGTAAGTAAAGACTTTATTTATCCAGGGTAGCACGTAATAGCTACAGGCTAATAAACTTGTGGCCCTGACTTAAACAACTAATTACAAGTTAAAAATAGAACATCGCATAAAATTATGAATGAATAAAAACATACGATTTAAATAATCGAGAAATGATCATATAAAACTCGATTACTAACTATGAAAATGATGTAAAAATTGCTGGTCCTTAAAAATCTTACTCCACATGTTGTGCTTAAAACAGGCTACAGAATCCACTTTCCTAGTAGATAAGAGTACATTATTCCAGAGTCTTGAAGCGGATACTGCAAATGTGCGTCCATCTTCGGTACTGTGCTACACGGTCGATCGATTGTTCAATATATCACGGCTAGATCTACCTTAGCTTGCTTTCGATTTTCTCCCGCTAACGCTGAGGCAATTTTATATTTAGAGTTTTTAGGAAATAAGCAAACGAATCTTACCAGAGATCCATCCGAGTTTTGTAATATTTTCTTGTAAACCTTTATTAAACTTGATGGCAACTCTCAGAGCCGTTTTACGTGCTTTGCTCGTACGAAGTAAAGTATGCCCAAGAAAACCGTCTTGAAACGGATAGTTTTCAAGAATCAGATGAATAACACGCCTTCCAAAAGTACAAAACATCATTCATAGCTTATAAAAGGGCTTTTGTCACACTTTGCAATGCCCAATTAATGAATTTAAACATCGCGGAACATGCAGCGCACTAAGTAATTACTGTGTCAAGGAACGTTAAAAGCGTCTCGCGGGAGGGGGTTAGCTTACTTTTGAGGGCTACTGCTGTAGGCAATCAAGGGAAACGCAAGGGAAACGCAAGGGAAACACGTCTGTAAACGATTAGGTTTAATTTTGTATTTACAAAATAAAAACCTGACCGAAGTGCGGAAATAGAAGATTTTCCTTGTTTTGGTTTGAAATATAACTTTGTCGGGAGATTTCTAGGCCAGTTTCAGTCAGTATAAAGAGAAGAAAAAAAAGAAACCAGAAGCAAGTGCCGATGCGTAATTTTAGGAAGGGATTCTTGGCCGATATAAAATTTTGTTTCGTGTGTCTGAAGAACAAAACTAGTTGAAGTGTGTAGCAATACCGGAGGGAAAAAATGCTAACAGTTTAACTTTGATCCCATTGTTTTCTTAACTCGCTTAACTCGGGTTTTTTATTTATGTTTTGGGAAATGTTAGCTTAAATAATCAACTGTGATTTGAAAAAAAGTATTGGGGCAAAAGTAGCCCTGGAAAGGTTTGAAGTAACCTTAAAGCTACAGAATTAATGTTTCTCTTAAACCAACGATGTAACGCATAGACTATATTAATTGCCCTCTATACAAAACGAATTAGTCCTTAAATCGGCTATAGATGACGGGAACTGGGACGGCAATATTTTTTTAAATTTAAAGATAATGGAATGCAATTAGCTTCAAATAAAAGGAAATTTTGAGGTTACACCTATCAGGCCTTAACGCATACTCTGTAACTAGTATTCTTTCCATTTACCTTCACGGTCTCTCTTTTTAACGAAACGTATAATAACAGATTGAGCAATTCATTGAAATGGCACATTTTCGATGCTCCTTATAGTTTGTTATACATTTCTTTTACAGCATGACTGTCACTTTTAACTCTCGTTGTTTCTGTGCTCAATAAAATATTTATCTATGAGGTCTTAGATATGATCTCTCATCCAAACGTTTCAGAAATTCCATAGAGTCATTTCTCTTTTGCACACAGTCAAGATCTGCCTTACTTCTTGGCAAATCTGAACCGCAAAAAAGTAATAATAATAATAATAATAATAATAGTTTTAACATTCAGTCTTTTTATAAGTAAACAATTGCCTTTTCCTTCCTATTTGTTTACAGTATGTGCTATAGTAGCGAAGAATACAGGTTTGAGCGATTTTAAAATAAATTACAAAGCCGATGTGCCGGGCTGATGCATGCGACAGTTTAGCGCGCGAATTTTCAAACTTTTTGTAACGATCGAAATCGGTAGTTACGAAATTTTTTTAACTAAATCCCCTCATAACTAGCTTCCTATAGCATGTAATCCCCCAGATATCAAATGCATAAATGCCTTCGGAGAAAAAGCAAAATTATGTTTTGAAGGAATACTGAAAATTGCGCGATGTGTCAATCATTCCATAGATGTTGAATTTGGTCGGCGGTCTTTCCAGTTTGCGATCTTGCGATCAAGGAACTTCTGCTGGCACAGTAGTCCGAAGGTTTAATCGTTAGCCCACATAAATCCAATCCTCTTGTTCTAGAAAAAAATATTAGCAAGGATTATGCTATCAGAAACAAAAACATCACGATTGTTCATATTTTATTGTCTTCGTGTGATACATTGAAAGCTGGTCGTCGTCGCGTCACATTGGCTTCTAAAATTTTTCTCTCTAAAATCGAATGATGTTCTGGATGTGGTCCTCAGCAATGATCTTGGGAAACAGCGGTGTTTTAAATTCCTAATAAGACAGCTTGTATCATTAACAAAACAAAAATAATTTGTTCCGTGACCGATGGGAAACCGTTCAATGCGTGTAGCCGAGTGCCAATTCATTTTTCTTAGAATTTGAAAAATGAAAAATGAAAATTTTAGTTCATTTTCATTTTTGTTGAAAATTGAAAATGACCTTAGCAACCCATATTTCAAAATTCATTTTTTCATAAAAAGTGAAAATTGAAATTCTTTCGCGAATTCAATTCTCATTGCTTCTTTAATGTACAGTGTAGTCGCGCGATCGGCGACCTGGAGATGGAAATGCGCAGATCACGTGATGCTTGCTTCCGCTGCAGACATGGCTGATCGGGATCCTGCCGAGCACATGATCTTCATCTTGACGATGTCAAAGTGCTTAAAGAAAGTGAAGCAGCTGCTGACGAAGATTCCATCTTAAAAGAGACTGACAGCGAAGATGAACTAATGAGCGCTCAAAAGCAACGGTCCCCAGATCCCCCAAAAAGGCGCCAAGACGAACGACAGCGCTTCACAACAGAAGAATCGAAAGATACACAGTCAATCTAAGAAAACTCGAGCAGCTCAAATCACGAAAAAGCACTGATGTTACACTGATTAAGAATGGGACACTGTCAGCTAAAGCACATGCTGATAGGATCGAGCAAATCCAGAAAAGAATGTCGGAACTAAAAGATCTCAGATACAGAAATAACTTTTCTGAATACACATGTTTATAAGGGTTACAGATTCAAGAGGGGACCTACCCTTGACGTGCGAACATATTTCAAGCCGACAGAATCTTTCCAATACACAGAATTTTCCTCCTGTCACCCTCCGGGCGTCAGGAAAGGCTTCATTAAAGGTGAAGCTTTAAGACTTCTTAGAACTAACTCTTCAGAGAACACTTTTGAAGAGAACATTAGACAATTCAAACGAAAATTACGAGCGAGGGGTCATCCAGATAACCTTTCAGAGAAAATTCTTTCAGAAGTTAAATTTAGCGAAAGATCGTCGGCCCTACAAATAAACAAAAGACGCACAAAATAATTTTACCGTTTGTAACAGAATATCGCCCTTCTGTGCCTAATCTTAAGAACATTCTAATGGCAAAGTGGCAGCTTATAAAGAATCAACCTGTGCTTAGAGCAATATTTAAAGACCCCCCCATCCTTTTGTACAGAAAAGAGAGGTCGTTAAAAGATACTCGTAAGAGCCAAACTTTGAAGGTCTAAGATAACACCAAAGGACCAATGGGAGTCGCGTTTGGCCTGTCTATTTTATTCACCATCATCGTGATCGGCGCATTTCCATCTCCAGGTCGTCGATCGCGTGACTACATTAAAGAAGCCATGAGAATTGAATTCGCGAACGAATTTCAATTGTCACTTTTTTTTTGAAAATTGAAAAATGAATTCGTTAAATTTTCAATTTTCATTTTTATGAAAAAATAAAAAAAGAATTTTGAAATATGGGTTGCTAAGGTCATTTTCAATTTTCAACAAAAATGAAAATGAACTAAAATTTTCATTGCTTTGCACGCATCTTGTTTACCGACTTTAGCAAAGGATTTGACCTGGTGGATCATTCTGTTTTGATTTAGGGTACATGAGGCCTTAATTAGATGGATTGACGGGCAGGTCGCAACAAGTCAAAATTGGTAGTGCTCTGTCCAACAGCGTTACTCCAAGGGGTAGTATTCCACAGGGGACAAGACTAGCCCCCCTGCTGTTTGCAGTCCTTGTCAACCACCTAGTGAAGGACTGAAAAACTAGAGTAAACTATGTGGATGATCTGTCAGTCTTAGAGATTATTCCTAGATGTTCAACTAGCATGCTGCCCTTTGTAGCGAGGGATATTTGTTTATATGCTAGTAGTCATGGTATGAAACTAAATCCATCCAAATGTAAAGAGCTACGCATAGATTTCTTACAATACAGATGTCGGGCAGTGTTATCGAACAGGTGTCATCTGTCGCACAATTTGTCGTGGTCTATTCACTGCGACTATATTGTGAAGCGAGCACGCAAGCTTTTCAATGCTTTACGAGTCTTAAGGAAATCAGGCCTCCCACCAGCTGATCTCATTCACGTTTATTGTAGCCGTGTTCGGCCCATTTTAGAATTTGCATCTTCGGTGTGGGCTGCATTACCAGAATGTCTAGTTCAGTTGGTGGTAATGATAATAATAATAATAATAATAATAATAATAATAATAATACTTTATTTCGTAAAAACGCATGTCACGCAAGTCTCAATGCTTTTTACAAAGACAGGTTAAAACATAAAGAAAAAAATCTAAAAATATACGAATATGGAAATCAAAAAGCTAATTTAAAAAGATAAGTTTTTAAACTTCTTTTAAAGTCATCAATGGAACTGTTGTTAAGTCTGTTGGTAAGCGAGCAGAAGTCTGCACTAAGAATCATACTTCGAGATTGCTCTTATGAGTCTGCACTCGTGAGCTGTGGCTTGTCTACGCTGTTGGCGCGCCGTGATGCTTGCAGGCGTTTCATATCTAACGTCAAGGAGTCCGGCCTGCTTGCACACCTGCTGCCACAGCCCACGAATATCGCTCATGGGTATGGCTTGAGGTCGGGTTTTTCCTGTTCTGAATTCCGCTTTGTCAGAACGGACCGCCTTAGTAATTTCATTACTCACAGTCACAATAGGGCTTAATTGTTTTCACTTTTTGTGTCGAGTGTATTTTGTGCTCTGTTTAGAACTGACCTCCCTTGTAATTTAGTGTTAGACACTACCAAAAGGGTTAAATATAGAACAGGTATTTTAACTGTTGAACTGTATCTCTAATTGTATGTATGTTATCATATGTTAATAATTTAAGAAACAGTTAACTATTATCAACACAGTCTCCTTTGGTGGTCTAGTTTCCCGATGTATTATTCAGTTTAACATCCTTGGCACCGCTATGGTGAAAATGAGCGATGAAAGGCAGCTAAAGTTCGTGCAGTTGTTTCATAATGATTGTAGTCCTGCTCGAGAATTCGCTTATTCGAACGGCTTTCTCTGACTGAGTTTTGACATTACTCGTGTTTATGCCATTTACCATGCAAATCACTTTTTCTCAATCTGAACAGATTTGGAATGGTATTCAACAGTTCAAACAACACCAACTCAAGTGGTCATATCGTCCCTACGACGCCAAGAAGACCTTTTATCGAGATTCAATACCTCATCATATGGTGCTTAGTGTACTTGATTATCGCCACTTTCGCAATACTGGGAAACATCCTAATAATATTGATATTTACAAAGAAACGAAAACTAAGGACGAGGACCAACTACTTCGTGATTGGCTTGGCAGTTGGTGATATATTGGTGGGCACTGTAACGATTCCTCTGTACGTGACTCTGTTGATTCTTTTATTCAATAAGGACTACAAGGCATCAGTTATTGTGCAGACAATATTCAGCCCCATGGATATCCTGTCAGGAATGTTATCTATTCTCCATTTGATGACCATCAGTGTTGAGCGAGTGTACGCTATTGCATTCCCTCTGCGTCACCGCACGTCCACTGCCAAACTGAACTTCATAATCCTTACAATAATCTGGCTCATAGCTGCTGGTATTGCCTCGCTGAGCTTCTTTATACCCAAGGGCCCACAATGGAAGGGAACATTCCTGATATACTCAACATTAGGCTTTTTTGTGCCGTTTTCTGTAATTTTCTTTGCGTACACATCAATATGGATCATAGTAAAGAGCAGAACAAAAATATCTCGCAGAAGATCTGGCGTGATGAGGAGAGAAAGCCGCACAGCCCTTACTATCTTTGCTTTGATTCTTCTTTTCTTGATCACGTGGTTGCCGTTTTTTAGTCTCAACTTAGTGCTTTTCTCGTGCTCAAAGTGCGCAAGTGCAGTACCACTACAAGTGGTTTTGTTCTTTAAGGCACTGCATTACTGTGGATCGGCACTTAATCCCATCGTGTACTCAGCACGCATGCCTGAGTTTCGACGCCCAATTGCCATACTGCTGAAAGAAAGAAGATTGACGGGGTCATTGCACCGCCATTCCACAGAGAGGCAGTCCTTCAGAAGAAACAGTACTCAGCGACGAGATGTCGAGCTCTCAGATATTTGAGATCAGCAAAGCTCTTGTAGTGGAATAGGCACTCATACTGGTGTTAAAGATACCAGAAAAACTGCCACTGGAAGATGAACTGACTCTGAATAAGGGAGCGTACACCTCTTAAATGGGCCGTGC
>OX419342.1:14000601-14030601 GCA_948470475.1 Galaxea fascicularis
GAAAAACTAATCCGGTGACGTACCGTTTTTATTTCTAGGTTGGAAAGCTCCCTAAATTCTTTAACTTTTCAGGCCCTATAAAAAAATATCTAGCAGAATTTAAGATATTTAAAAAAAAAACGTGTTTTATGGCTTACAGAAACTTCTACTAAATAATTTTCCCCGAAACTTTTATATTTGAAGTGTCATCGTGAATGGTGCGTGCATGGAAAAAATCAAGATAGGTCACTGAGCAAAATTTCGAGCTAAAAACAAATGTTTTCGGCAGATTTTATTTTCGGTTCGCGCGATTTTACGCAGTATTTAATTTCCGGTGTCCTTGATTTTGATTCATTCTCCTGACGATGGCGTGTACAGATTGCGCGCGCGTGCAGCTAAAAACTCTTTCCAGCCTCCTTAATTGTATTAATTACGCGAGTACAACTTGCCCATCAGGAAAGATTCGATCAGGAGATGAGATTATGGTGGGAATGCTAACTATAAACGTGTTTAATGAACCAAAAGCGTAGAGTGTCAGATCCACATTTCAGGAACAAGGGAATCCTAGCCATGTTGTTGGAGGAAATCGTCAAAGGAACACAAACAATGCGCATACGCCAAACCCATGTGCTGTCAATGAATTCATAACCGTACATCAAATATCACTGGCCTCCTCTAACCAAAGTTATAGGGTCGTTTAAGAGAATAATTAATCATAAGCAGTTTTCGCAGCAGTAAAAGCTGCCTCGCTGTTTTTGTTTTTTGCCACCCTTGCATACGGTAGGCGCTCCCGCGGTACGTGCGGCAGTCAAAACCGCGATATCCTGTCAATCACTTGCTTTTTAATAGGAACCGCGCGATTCCCATTGAACATAAAGTGGCGGACTCTTCATTTTTTTGTTTGATTTTTATTCTATCGAAATTAAAGAACACAATTATAATATTTCCATGTGTCCTTTATGAAATTATTGTGATTGCCGTATTTCTTTTGTCCTTTCCTAATAATTAATCAGTTCGAGAATTCCGGGTTTTGCGAAATTGCAATGAACGATCCATGCCAGCTAGTTTAAGAATCAGCACAGGCCAAGTTTAAAAGTTGTAAAGCGTACCACGAAGCATTCTTTGAACTTTGGGCATGTTTTTCCAATATCAGTTGGCATAAAACTCATGTCAATAAAATGGGGAATTGGGAAAGAAGTTTGAAAAGAAGACGGGCAGTAATGTTATTCTCTCCACGATCTAGACAAGAATCATAAGAATGATAAGAAGAAATAATTGTGAGCTCACTGCTATTTATAGGAAACCCTATCACATGACACAACAAAACCTTATTCTTATTTATTTTAAGACAAGCAACAGAGTAACTCCTTTGCAAGATAGTAAAACTTATTCGTTCTTTTTTTTAACTCGTAACTTGCAGGTACAACAAAACTAAAATGTTCTGAGCTAAAATACCGTGCTCATCGTACAACTTGAAGTAAGCTTCGTATCGACAACTGATGTGTCCTCGTTTGCCAAGGCCTTAAGTATATTAAATGCGTTCTTATGTGGTACAGGAATCAGCAAACACGTAAACATGGAAAACGAAATTGTCACGGCAAGACTTCTCCTATTCCATGCAGTTCCGAATAAGTGAAAAATTATCTCACAAATTATTCTCTCACAATACCTTCATCCCGAAAAGTTTCGACCTCATGGAAATGCATGAAAGATTTCGACAACAACCAAAGCTGTCAACCATTCCTTGAACGGCTGCAAAAACATTGATATGCATGCATGGCGTTTAATGAAAACAATTCGAAGTGATAAAACACCACCCTCAATAGGGCAAAAGACATACCCTTTTTACCAGACGCTTTTACGTATAGTTGACGGACATCCACGTGATGAACGAAGCCTTGTGGAACAAAGATAATGTGAAGTTTCTTGCGAAGTTTGATTTTTGGATGCTAGTAAATCAAATCAAGTCCAAACAAATTGTAAATATTTGCACTGAAAGGCTGCAATAACAAATTAAAGTAAACCAAGGGCACTGAAAGGCTGCAATAACAAATTAAAGTAAACCAAGGCGGTTATCTTGAAGGAAAGGATCATGTTAAAAACAATGGACATGTTGACGGCATACCCGAGTGGAAGTAGAGCAAAATGCTGCATTGTTTTTTTTTATTATTATTTTGGAGCTAATCATTCAGGGAGCGCACGGTCCGTAACGTCAGGATAGCATAGTTTTTCCTGCTCTTTGCATTTTGATTGGTTAATTCAAATTTTAGAGGCTCGATCCGTATGCAAGGGTGCCTGTTAGTAGTACTATGGGCCCAACCACGGCAAACAATGAAAAAGGCCAGTACTTTTAGAGACTGGGTTTGCCGCGACGGCAGTTTCGATACGAATTTCCCTATACGGCCATTTTGGACGTACCATCCGCCAAAATGGACAGTAGAGCAATAGAGAGACGGCGTTGGCCGCTACGGCAAAAAAATTAGCATATATGCAAATGAGGTTGATTCGCATAATGAGCATAAATGCAAATGAGAAGACATACACACATGAATAAATGGCAAAACAGGTTTTTAATAACAGCAGCTCCTTGAATTTTTTTTTCGGGCGAAAAAAAAGTGGCGGAAAAAAACAAGGAAACAGGAGGAACAAAAAAACGCCACGTCTAACAATCAATGAACGAAAAGAAGCGACCCCACCAGGATTCGAACCTGGAATCTTCCGATCCGCGGTCGGATGCCTTATCCGTTGGGCCACGGGGCCTTGACAAAAGAAAAAAAATCAAATGTTTAACGTGTGCGTCTCCGCCTCCTTCTCCGCCTTCCTCTGGGTGCTGTCCTTTCTTGTTGGACAGCTTCGATGTTTGATATGAAGATGGTCAAATTGTGGATGGTGGCTTGGTGGGGAACGAAGTCTCTCAGGGGTCTCGGAAGATGGTCCGTGTGATCCATGACGTTGCAATAGGGGAACAGCATACAAACGAGGAGGGACGCGTAGGTGGTGTGGGGTAGCCTTTTCTTGGGCGTCATCATCAACTGCGGAGAAGGGGGAGGAGGAGGTGAAACATCTTATCATTTGGAATGGCATCACGCAGATTGGTAGTCGCTAATCGCTGGGAAGACAAAAAGAAAACAGCGATTAGCAAAAAAGAATGACTTACGTATGATGCGAACACATGCACGTGTGGTATTCGGGGTCGCCGCAAATGAGCGCGTGACCGGGTATCTGGAAAAAATGGGAAGAGACTTACGCAAACGAACACATGTACATGTGGTGTTCGGGGAAGCGGCAAACGAGTGCGTGACCGGGGATCTGAAAAAAACCGGGAAAAGACTTACGCATACGAACACATGCACGTTCGGTGGAATGTAGGCCATTCGCTGATGAATTCGCAGATGAGGATGTGACCGGGGATCTGAAAAAATGGAAAAAGACTTACTGGTCATGCCCCACCATCCGTCATCCGTGTAACACATGCACACGGTGTGTTCCCACGGATTGACTATGCACGTCAAAATGTGCGCGGGGATCTGAAAAAACGAGAGGGAAAAAAATGTACGACTCACGATTAAGGCATGGACCATCCGTGAGACAGGATACACATGCATGCAACGTGGCTCCGCGGATCGACCACGCACGTTAAAACGTGAGAGGGGATCTGAAAAAAAGACACACTTACGCTCAGGATCCGGTGCATGTGTTCGCATGGCAAACAACGCATAGATGAATGGTGCCGCAGAGAGCGCACAGCTTGAAACGGTACGGATTTAACCGAAAGAGAATGGTTTTGGAGAATACCTTTGGTACAATCGAATTAAACCCCATTTGTAGGTGAACCCGTAGGCGCTGGGGCATGTGCATTTGTGCTGGGATAATGTGGGAACCCATCGATCTGCGAAAAAAAAAATATGAGGGAATGATGCAGATTTGAGACTGACCTACGCATACGAGCCCATGCAGGTTCGGTGGCGCCACTCAGGGTAAAAATGGACGCGTTAAAACATGAGATCTGAAAAAAGAAAAAACAAAGGAAAAGCAAACAAGCGAAAAAAAAGCGAAACGAGAAAACAAAGGGAATCGCTTCTCTCGGCTAGCAAAACATGTTATTTTCGGAACGGAACCAATTTGGTCGAGCGAGCACACCGCTCTGAATTTTTTTTTTTGAAGAACACACACACATAAGATGGACATCGACTTACAACTAAAAAAAAATAACAGAAGAAAATAATAATAATCACGATGGTTTAAGCTCGTTGTCGACGGAGAAATCCATCATTGAACTACAAACGAAAACGTGAGCACTGCGAACGGTAAAACGGTACGTCAAAAGAAAGCTAACATAAATCTTCAACTGTCGTTTGAGCGAGTCCGTTTTGAGGATTATTGCAAAGGAAAAAAATATATATGGCAGAGCTCGGACGCCTTTTCTTTTTTATCGAGGTTTAGTAAGTCGTGGTCATGAAAGCAAAGGATTTGAACCACTCAGCAATTTCTGCGTTTTCCTGGAAACATCCACGAGAGCGGTCAGGGTTTTCTCGGAAAACGTATCGGTCTTTGAATGTGCGTTGTTCGCACCACCGACTCCTTTGAATCTTCTGGAAAAAACAAAACAAACAAACAAAAATAAGAATAGGTGTTGTTTCCTCGGATGACCAAACGTAAGCTTTTGAAGGAAACAAAAATTGTGGCCGCCAACGCTTCCCGCATTTGCGAGCGGGTGTTTTTTGCAAAGAAACCAAAAAAAATTATTTATTAGCTTGAAAACCGCTTCAAACCCAGCCTATGCAACGCTTAGGTAAGAGTCATGGTGATTTTAAGGAAGGTTTTTTTGTTTGGAGTTCGACAAACGTTGGAACGAAGAAGAAGAAGAGAACTTACCTCGAGCTTGCGTTTCTTTTCAAAGGTCGTTTGAAATGGGAAAATCGTTTGTAAAGATCCTCTTTCGATTGTACACAAAAACAGAGCTTGCAGAAAGGTCTTGTCACGTTACCGGTGGATCAAATCAAGCTGTGAAAATTTTTTTTTACGCTGAGGATCAAATCAAGCTGCAAACTTTCACGCCGCCCAAAAACTAAATGCGTCCCGCATCCAAGTGCTTGGCAAGTAATATTTCGATGGCGTGGATGTGACGCAGTCGGTCGACTCCTTTGTCCTGATTGGGCATCTCGCCCACGTGTGCTTCGGCATCTCGCCCACGTGGGTGGCCCAAAGGATTGATTATGGCGACAAATGGAAAATAGGCCTCTGAAAAAAGGCCTATTGTTTTCCGTAGCGAGAATGCGTTTTCCAGTAGGGTCAGTGGTATCTGGTCAGTGGTATCCCACCTCCACCCAGGGGGTGGTTTCGATGCATCATGTAGGAGGTCACGACGTGTCCCTCTCTGAGAAATAGGGGCCTGCGAGGTTATTTCCACTTGGGGTCAGTGGTATCCCACCTCAACCCAGGGGGTGGTTTCGATGCATCATGTAGGAGGTCACGACGTGTCCCTCTCTGAGAAATAGGGGCCTGCGAGGCTATTTCCATTTGGAGTCAGTGGTATCCCACCCCACCCAGGGGGGTGGTTTCGGTGCATCATGTAAGACGTCACGAAGGGTCCCCACCTGAGAAATAGGGGCCTGCAAGGTTATTTCCACTTGGGGTCAGTAGCATTCCACCCCCACCCAGGGGGGTGGTGTCGGTGCGTCATGTAAGACGTCACAAAGTGTCCCTCTCTAAAAAAACAAGGGCCTGTAAGAACTCTTGGGCTCAGTCGTATCCCGACCTCTATGTGAATCACACGCATTGCAAATCGTTTTTTTAAACAACCTTTTATTGTCAATTGCTTTTTTCAAAAAGAACCACTGATGGTCAACTAGTGTTTAACCTGGTTTTGAAATAAACGTTTTTTTAAACGTTCAACTTGACTTTGGTTTGCATGATTTTCTTGACGATCCTTTCCGTGAGGGTCCGCTTGCCCGGCAATCCCTCGATGGCCTTGATCATGCGACGATCGGCGGCGTGCTTGTCCCTCAAAGTCTTGGCCTTGTCGTAGTCGATGTCGTGTTGTTTGGCAATCTTGTCCAACCGGTTGATGCCCGGGTCCCCGCGTTTCAAACGTTTCTTCAAATGCGTGCCGGGGCCCATGTACTGATAGCCCGGCCAGTGAAATTCCAGGCCCGTTTTGCCCAACCATTTTTGCACGTCCACCCCGCGGCCGCCCTGAGACGGCTTCTGGCATCGTCGCTTACTCTTCATCGTAGTCCTCTTGATCGAGTCGGCGTCGCGTGCGCTTCCCTCGCTCCCAATCTTCCCACCCTGGTTGGGTTCTCAACCGTCTCACTGCCAAGGGTGTTTTCGACGTTTCCTCCATGGCCTCTCGCCTTTTATCCATGGCCCTGGCGACAGCCCCCCATAAATCGTCCTCACCCGTGGCGCTTGGACGCTCGATCTAAGGCGTCTTTTTCAATCGGCGTTTACCCTCCTCGAGGTCCCACGCATCAAAGGGAGTCTTCCGTGTAGGCTCTTCCTCCTCCTTTTTCACTTTCACTTCCTGAGGGGGTGGGAAGGACCAGTCGTCTTCCTCTTCCTTTTTGACTTCCACCCAAGGAGGGGGTGGCAGGGGCCAATCGTCTTCCTCTTCTTTTGCCTTTTTGAACAACCGTTTGGGTTTTCTTGGCACTTTGGGTTTCACGTCCGTCCCTATGGCTTTGCTCACCGTTGTCTTGGTAGGGGTCCTACCTGTAGGGGTTCCCCCCTCCGTTTTTTGGGCCACTTTCACCATGCGTCGCATCCATTTGTCGAACGCACTGCTCACCAAATCCGTTTCGGGGGCGTCGTCGTCGTCGGCTGTCTCCGCCGTGCCTGCTGCGGGAACGTCCAAGGTTCGCAGTTTTTTCGTGGCTCGATGCAGGGCCCGCGATACGGGCTTCAACTTCATGCGTTTGGCGGCAGACGACAGGTGGGGATCCTTCAACAACCGTTCCTCTTTAGCCACCAAGGTGGCCGCATGGGTTAACAGATGGTTCTGCAACAAACCGGCCTTGTGCTTAGCCACCCAAGGGGCGAATTCGCGTTTGGGTACGATCAACATTTCTTCCATGACGAGACGGTGATGCGACCGGTCACGCGTGCTTCACCGAGAGGGGTCGCACAGTAGGCGTCGTCTGAGTTCACAACACTCACGTTGCCACCTCTTATAGGTTCTTGTCGGCCGGACCTTCGACGGCTCGACTGTTGTTTTTCTTCATTGACCGCTTGCAACAAGGAGCCACAAGAGTTCTCATCGTTGGAGACATCGACACACCGCTTGGAGTCCCCGCCATAAGCCACTGCCCGTCTGTCGGAGCAGGAGAGCGCGTCGTCGGATCACCGAATTTTTCCGCTTGGCTAACTCGCGCAAGACCTTTTTATGCCTTTTCAACCGGGACACGACGTCCGGGGTGACCCTGGCATGCCCTTTCAACGTGTTCAACACCAATTCGCTGATGGCATTGATCTGATCGGCGTTGGCGTGCCGTAGGAGGTCTTGACGGTATTGCTCGCGGGCATCTCGAAACAGACTTTCCAAAAACGGCCACTGACGTCTAAGACGTTTCATCTCGAGGGGAACCGTCTGCGTCGACCAGGGTCCACGTTGTCTTTTATACCCTCTTTTCTTGTGGCCACTTCCAGGGCTTTTTTTGGTCACATGAGGCAACAAGGGCTGGCTTTCTTGGCGATGAAACCTTGCGATCGAGCGTATTGGAGCCACGATTATTTGCCCCCTCTTGCTTTGTGAGCCTGCCAGGCCGCTCTCATGCTGTCGTATTGCCGTTTGGCCTTCGTCATGTCCGTGGTTTTGACGGCGCGAATCATGTCGCGCGTGACCTCATAGGCTTTTTTAGGATCCACCACCCAAGGCATCTTGCCCCCTCGCTGAGTGGAGGGTCGTCTCCGCCGACGTGTCGAGGAGGTTGTCTTCTTCTTCATCGTCGCACGTTTGGCCATGGTCTGAGGTTGCAAGGACAGCGTCTCTTCCCTTTTATCGCGTCCACGCAAAGGTGGAACCATCGGGATGACGCACCAACCCAGACCTCCGTCGTTTCACGGCAGCACGTTCTACACTGCTTGCATTGTACCGCTTTTTGGTGGCGGCCCCCAGGGCTTTTTTGGCACCGTACCCCGCGGCACCACTGACGGCTCCTAAAGCAGCCGCTTTGCCGGCCGCGATGGCTGCAGGCAGGAGGGCTAAGAGAGGAAACAGGCCTCCCTTGTGACGTCGCCGTCGAGTCGTCCGTCGTCGCGACACTCTTTGCTTGGGCATGCTCGCTTGTTGAGTGACCTCTCGTAGGCCGTGCGTTCCCTTTTTATGTCGGACGGTGGGGCTTGGCAAAGGCACGGGTGTACCCTTCGTCCTCCAAGAGGTCTGCAAAGACCCGGTACGTATCGTCGGAGGCCGGATGCAGATCCAAGAAGACGTACCCAAAAGGTCGGGCCGTCACGGTGTCGTAGACGTCTAACACGTCGGGCCAATGTTTGGGAAAGGCTTGCCTGATGAGGTTGGTGAACCCCAACTGATCGCGAGGACTCTTGAAGGCCACGATGTAATGGGCATTACGCGAAATGGTCTTGGCGTACTTGCCAGGGGGAAACATGTCTTGACAGAGATACAGCACGGTGATGTTGCGATGGTGCGAGTCTTTGGTGAACAGATCCAACACGCGTTTGTCGTTGCCCCCTTCCTCCATCAGATCGTCGAGGACCAAGACCCCTCCTTTCGTGCGACCGAACCAACGTTGCAATTGATCGCTCTCGGGTATGCCTTTGTGCATGTGTACCCCCAGTCGAGCCAACGGGTGAAAGCCCTCTTGCCACACCCCGTAACAATAGTGGACGTTGGGCACCACGTCGCAAAAGTACCGGTGAGGCGCTTTCAAGAGTTTGGTGACAAATACCGTCTTGCCACACCCCGAGGGTCCCACCACCAACAGGCTACTCGGTTTCCGAATCATCGTTTTTTGGTTCAACTCCACAGCAAGGCGTCGATTTTTATACTGCCCGCTTTCAGACGTCTGAGCATGGAATTCAACGTCAGACGCCCCGTGAGAGGCACCTTTTGCGTCTTCAAGGTCTTGGGGAGTTTCCGAAAGACCTCGGCCAACGTCACGGTGTCTTTGACCATCTTGATCTTGTTCTTTTTGCTCCGCACGCGTCTAGGTGGGTCGGGGTCGGGACCGTATTGTTCCTGCAACCGTTGCATCATACCCATCCACGTGGCTTGACTGGGTAAGGGAACCGCCGAGGTCAGTCGCGGAGGTACGAGCCCCGTCACAGGTTGCAAGTCGAGGCGTCGTTGGGCCATACTGATACGGTTACCCTAAGAGTGCGCCCCCCTTTTATATAAACAAAGGACCACACAGTCACCACTTTTTTTAATGTTTTATTAAGAACGACCTCGTTGTTGTTGTTAATACACGGTATCGTAGTTTTGGCCTTCCGGGTTCCCCGTCATCGTCATGAGCATGTCCATCAGACGCACGGGCACGTGGTTACTCTGGCGAATGGGGCCCGTCAAACGATGCCACGCCAAATCGCGTCGCACCAACCGCTTGAACCAGGCAGCCGCGCGAGCGTCGTTCTTTACGAAATCGTAACGACTAAAATACTGTTGAAACGTCTGTAACGTGCCTCCCAGACTGCAATGCACCAAAAACAGGAGGGCATAGGCACCGCACGTGTTGCTGTCGATGGCCTGCAAACTGCGCTTGTTGAAACGAAGGGTGGACCAATGCTTTTCCAACCAGTCTTCCAGGGCAGGCGCCCCGTAACGCCACAACGGTAACCCCAAACTGTCCATCACCAAGCAGGTCTCCTCCTCTTCGTCGTCGTCAGGGCCTGGCGTCCAAAGGGCCATCCAATGACTGCCGGGACGATCGTGAGGGTCCACGTTGACGATATACCCTTGCGCACGGTCTCGGATGGGTCGAGGGGGCAGTCGGTCGCTGGGAAAGACCCCGGCAAAATGAGGACCAAGGTGGGGGTCGTCTTCGGCCAAATGCCGCAACTGTTCGTCCGTGGTGGGCACCAACTCCATGGTGGGACTGACCTAGGCCTGCCTTCTGATGGCTCTTTTATGTGCCATAGGCATTGTACAACACGCCTCCGTCGTGGGTGATTTGCATGACGTTCTCAAATTCGCCGTAAATGACCACCGTGGCTACGTGAGCCAACCCGGCATTCAAGTGAAATTGCACGCGCACGTTGCCCTCTTTTTGCGGGTTGAGAATTTTGCCGTCGGCATCCCCACTGGCCACGTTGTCGAAGACGTACAAGGTGCAATTCTTGCCGTACCCCCACTCTTGGGGCCGTACCAGGTTGGGTCGCCTTTCTTTCCACGCCGAGGTGGCCTGCACGAAGCGGAAATATCCCACGAGATCTTTGTTGCCATTGCCCGCATTCAATTCGAGGGTCGTGCCGTAGGGATACTCTTCCCCGTCCACAAACTGTTTGATCCACTGTAACCCAAACTGTTGAAAGGCAAACGGCGAGTACGTGTAGTCGCCGTTGTAACTGCTCTGGTGCAACAACCCCACGATCATCCGATCGGGCACGCGGTGGAGAAAGATGCGATCTTCGTCAAAATCCGTCTGACCCGCAGGGAGGGCATACGCGCGAATCTCCGAACGCACCAAGGGGTACTTGGCATAATACCCCTCGTTTCTTTGTAATTGCAAGGTATTGGCGAGGGGATCGGACAATTGCACTTGACACACGTGAAACTTGATTTTGATGTCGGCGTCCGTCAAACGGCCTTGCTCTGCCACCCCGTTGAAGAAGAAGGCCGGTTCGTGAAAGAAGAAACGCACCACCACTTCTACAAAGGGTACCAAGGGTTTACCCATGTAAAAGGCTTCCGAGTGCGGCTTGAAGTACAGCGTGCGTCGTTTGCCAGCCGTGTAGTGCCCTTGTTCTCTCTTCATGGCCTTCACGGCAGCTTTTTGCGTGGCACTGAGAGCCGTGTAGTCGGCGTGGGGGGTCGCGTCGTCCAAGTTGTTGGCGGTCAAGGGGGTGGCCACATCCAATCCATCTTGTTGGAACCCCTGCAAGGGCAAGAGGGTCTCTCCATCCAGGCGGTCGTTGTTGATGAGGGTCTCAAAGTAAGCTTTGTACGGGTAGGTGTCCGTCTGGGAACTGATCAACGTGCCATTGAAGGTGACGCTGCATTGTTTGATCATGGTGTGGCACAAATTCTGGGCGGGGAACAGATTATCCGCGGCTGCGACGTTGTTGCCATTGTGTTGTTTCATTTGAAATTCCATTTCGAAGTAACTCCGATTCAAGTCCACGTACTCGTTGACGCCCGACATGACAAATTGCATGGGTTGAATGCCCCCACTGTCCGCTTTCACCAACACCATGCGATACTTTTCGTAGGAAGTATCCGTTGGGGGGACGTCGAAGATTTGCATGGTGGGATGCCAGGTGGTGGCGGCAGGTGTCCTTCCTTCACTCATCGTGCTCACCGGCGTCCTCGTCGCCTTTGCCATGGTCGCTTGTGCATCTCTTTTATATACGCGCGTGTCCAGGAAGGCACCATGTCAGGAGCCCCCGGCCAAATCCGTCCCCCGACTTGAGGTGCCACGCCTTTCAGACCGTGCCGTTGAAGCCCCCTCGAGGGCATGGATGTCATGACGATGCGCCGCTTCACCATCTTCAGGGTCCCAAGATATCGTGCACACTGTGTTTGACGCGTTTACTCACTCTGTCGAGGACTTCGTCCGCTTTGCGTTTCAAGGCCCTCTTCACGTGCTTTTGTACCTTTCTGGCGACGACTTGACCCCCCCCCCCTTTCGAGCACGGGTCCGACAAACCGACTGAAAAGCCCCGAACCGTCTTGCGACGTGGGGGTGTACCGTGTCAGACTGCCTCCTCGCATGACTCGCAAATGCTTGGGGTGTTGGTCGCTTGTGCATCTCTTTTATATACGCGCGTGTCCAGGAAGGCACCATGTCAGGAGCCCCCGGCCAAATCCGTCCCCCGACTTGAGGTGCCACGCCTTTCAGACCGTGCCGTTGAAGCCCCCTCGAGGGCATGGGTGTCATGACGATGCGCCGCTTCACCATCTTCAGGGTCCCAAGATATCGTGCACACTGTGTTTGACGCGTTTACTCACTCTGTCGAGGACTTCGTCCGCTTTGCGTTTCAAGGCCCTCTTCACGTGCTTTTGTACCTTTCTGGCGACGACTTGACCCCCCCCCCTTTCGAGCACGGGTCCGACAAACCGACTGAAAAGCCCCGAACCGTCTTGCGACGTGGGGGTGTACCGTGTCAGACTGCCTCCTCGCATGACTCGCAAATGCTTGGGGTGTTGGTCGCTTGTGCATCTCTTTTATATACGCGCGTGTCCAGGAAGGCACCATGTCAGGAGCCCCCGGCCAAATCCGTCCCCCGACTTGAGGTGCCACGCCTTTCAGACCGTGCCGTTGAAGCCCCCTCGAGGGCATGGGTGTCATGACGATGCGCCGCTTCACCATCTTCAGGGTCCCAAGATATCGTGCACACTGTGTTTGACGCGTTTACTCACTCTGTCGAGGACTTCGTCCGCTTTGCGTTTCAAGGCCCTCTTCACGTGCTTTTGTACCTTTCTGGCGACGACTTGACCCCCCCCCCCCTTTCGAGCACGGGTCCGACAAACCGACTGAAAAGCCCCGAACCGTCTTGCGACGTGGGGGTGTACCGTGTCAGACTGCCTCCTCGCATGACTCGCAAATGCTTGGGGTGTTGGGGAGTGTCCTTTTATACACGTCGACGGGATTGTCTGCACGGACCACGACAGGGTTGTCTTCTCTTTACACACGCTGGCGAAAATGCAAAGTCAAGTTGGAGGGTCCCTCCCCCAGATGCGCCAAGGCACCGGCCATCTCGGCGATTTGCACTTCCATCACCTCGAACGAGGGTTGACGCACCGGCAGGTATTGCACGTGGGTGGGTTCGAAGTAGGCGTACCCATTTCGGTTCGTGGTGGAAAGGTGGACTTCTCTGAGGAGATCCGTGATGCGTTCGCCCACGATGGTGCTCTGACCCGCATTGCAGTAGACACGCAGACTGCGCGAGGGGGTGAAGAAGGTCTTTTCGAACCAACCCCAATTCAAGTTGGTAAACTCCCAGGTCTGTTGTTGCGTGAAAAGGACCCACTCTCCTTGGATGGTGGCCGCATCGATGGGCTGAGTGTTGATCTTCTCGCTGGCGGGAGGGGACTTGTAATGAATCTGACGGATCTGGGGTCCGGGAAAACTGTGGCTTGGGCCAATGCCTCCTAACAACACCATCAAGTCGTACGCAAAGCCCACTGTGATGTTCTGGGAAGCGCGCTCGCATCCGCTGCCGTCGATTTGCAAGGTGGTGGGACCCGTCCAACGCAGGGTTTGAAAGTACTCCGCATTGCTTTCCGGGTGCTTCCATTCTTCGAGGTCCGTGCTGTCTTTTTCCGTGTACTTGAAATAGTAGGCGATTCCCTTTTGCAACTCGAACACGAGGGACCGCATGAAAGAGACCCCGTCGTGCACCGACTCGTCCTGCAACAGGTCGTCCACGGTGACCACGGCCCTCACGTTGTTGTTGGCCACACTGCGTGTCCCGCGCGCATCCACCTTGGTCGTGTACCCCCGTTGATAGGCAAGTTGGGTGCCCGAAGGAAACTTTTGCAACAGGGCGGACCGAAATTCGTTCCGAAGGGGTAGCGACAGGCTCGCCAACCCCACTTGCCAGTCTTTGCCTCCGAACTTCAAGGGGGTGGGCAATTGCACCTTGTAACTGTTGTTGCGATTGGCCCTCGCGAATTGAGCTCCTCCGCCATCGCTGGGCAACGTCACGTAGAGCTCTTCCATGCCTTGAGGTCCGAAGTGGGGATCCAACTATCGTATTTGGCCGGCCACCCTTTCCATCTCACCAACGCTCGCTTGCCACGCCGTTTAAGTACTTTTTCGATGCGCCACAAGGTGTCGTCGTCCACGGTGACTTTTTGTAGATCCTCTTCGTAAAACGTCCCCTCCACGGGTGTGCCATCCATTTCTTCGATTTTGTAGGTGATGGAAACCCCCGGCACCACGCGTTGCACGACAAACACTTCCTCCGTCCATTGGGGCAAATACCCTTTCTTGAAGAGTCTCGTGCGCTTGCTCAAGCGCACGCGATCCCCTCTGGCCAATCGAGGTCGCCTCCGATCAGGTTTCAACCGTAAACCGTACAATCGCTGCCACACAAACTCTTCGTTCTCCGGCGTCACTTTTCTCGGTGCCAAGCCAATGCTACGGTGCTTGGAGGCATTATACCCAGCCACCAAGTCGGGGAGGATGTCGATGTACTTCAAGGTGTTGGCTGCAGTGAAATAGCGGTACATGCGGCCCTTGAGCGTGCGATTGAACCGTTCCACCACGGCGGCTTTGGCATCCCCTTTCGTGGAAAAATGATGAATGCCTTCTCGCTTCAACCAGGCCTGCACGGTAGCGTTGTAAAATTCTTTGCCTTTGTCCGTCTGCAAGGTTTGTGGGTGGCGTCCCCCGTCCTTGAGAATGCTTCGAAAGGCTCGCACGACCTCGGCGCCCGTCTTCTTTTTTAACGGACGCACCCAGGCGTATTTCGACAAGACGTCCACCAAGGTCAGGAGGTAACGTATGCCGCGGTTGTGGCGGGCCACGCGCTGCATTTCCACCAGATCGGCCACCCATTGCTGATCGCGCTGAAACACCAAGACAGGCAGCGTCGAAAACCGCCGACGCCGGGGTTTGTGCAACGTGTAGGTGTGACGTGAGTCTTTCCCTTGCGCGACAAGATTGAACAAAAGACTATACAAAACCCTTCCCGCAAACCCGCAACACACCAAAAGACTAAGTAATGTTACAAATTTAATAAATTTAAAATACATAGAAGATTATTAAACGCAGAACTAACAACTCCTAACTTATAATTTAGATATAAAACTAAGCTAACTTAAAAGATAACACTAAATTAATTAATTACTTAACTCTTATATTTACAATTGGACAGTTTAGTTCAGTTCTTTGATAGTCCAGTAATTCCTTGTCCTTGATACTCTTCCAAAACAAACAAACCGAAAACAACCTATGACCATCAACCTTCTCACAATCTTTCTTCACCTTTGGCGCCCTCCTTCTTTACCTTGCTCTATCTCTTAGCTTTCATCTTTCTTCTTCGTACTCGCTTTTTCCAACACCTTCGCGCTCGCCGCCGCCGGCAAAGGGGTTTTGTCTGTGGGACACAGCTGGCTCCTACCAATGGCTCTTGGCAGTGATTTCTTGAGCGTCGTGGCCTTCGACCTTTCAGTTCGCAAACTTTCCTTCTTCTTGCTTCTCTCCCACTTTCTTTCCTTCCAACTGACAACTGACTGACTGACCACCTTCACCACGAAACTTACATTTTATACAGATGCATACTATTAGCAATTAACACTTAACATACATACGCGGTACCTTACAATCCTATGTTATTTTACACTCTTACGTCCTAAACACGATAACTTTACACTCTTATGATAACGCTTTACAAAATTTACAAGATATTAATTACAGACTAAGTTACAATACATCTCTAATTACAAACCACACTACAACGCTGAATTAACACTAGATAATTAACGCTAGGACGATATGAAATACTGAAACCGAAAAACTAACAAAAAGCTAAATAAAAACATGACAAAAAAGACAAAAACAATGACGAAAAATGTAAATATTAGAAATTCCGTGACAGTAGGCCAAATTCTTTTGCAACAAAGAGCGTGCCTTCTTCAAGGACCACCCGTGAGCGCGTGCGAACCGGGCCACCCCGCCCAAGGCACCGGGTGCTGCAGGGTCCTCGTAGGATGCTGCCGTTGTGGGCTTCTTTTTTTTCTTCATGGTTGTCGAAGTCTGTCCGTCACCCACAGGCAAACTCGACGCCACGCCAACTCTCGAATGGTGGGCAGGCATAACCCGTACGTTTTATGTATCTTGCGGTACCATTGCCAACTTTCTGGCCAAGGGTACCCCTCGTCCAACTACACCACAAAGGCCACGAACGTCCCCCAGTGCAACTCGTCGAGAAGGTATTCGAAGACGTCGAGGGGCGTACCCTCGGCGGCCGCGTCCATGGCGAACACATCCTGACTGGGTACCCCTATGACGGCCACGAGCGATCGACATACCGTGCGAAACATGACCCAACGGCATCGACTCCACACGTCTGCGCACGTCGTCATGGTTTTCGCACACTGACGAGTCAAGGTGGCGGACGGCCCGGTTTTATGACTTCCTCCGTCTGAAATGCAAGGTGACCGTCGTGTGCGTGCGACCCACTTGTGCCGTGGGCAACGCATGCCCCAACCCATCCCTCAAACTCACGCTGGCCACCTCCAGTCCGTAATAGTGCACAGACCGAAATCGTTCTGGCGAGGGTTCGTAATACACACCACCCTCCCCTCGCTGCAAGTGCGGCACCTCTTGCAAGAGATCGGTCGTCCGATCCCCCACCATGACGGCACGTCCCACGTTGGAATAGATGTGCAGACCCTGCGTGTGGTGCGTCTTGCCCACCACGCTGTCGAAGGCGTCATTCAGACGCACGAAGCGCCATTTCACTTTAGACGAAAACATGACCATATCACGCGTGGAATCGTATTTCAACAGCACGTCACCGTGAGCAATGATGGAGTCCACCGTGTGACCCCACCTTGGGGCCGGACCCGTGACCACTTGACGCAATTCGGGAATGGCATTGTGGCCTAGAAGAAATGAAAAATTTTGCGATGGGTCGGGCATCAACCAACCCATCTTGAAACACAAACTCTTGTTCAATTCAAAGGTCGTTTCATCGAGTCCATCGACAATCATCTCTATGGCGCCATTGGAGGTGTCCCAACTCACGCGGGGGTGGATCTGCAGGGTTCCGTCTTCGTAGTCAAACAGATTGACTTTCAACAACCATTGTTCGATCAAGGCTTTCATGAACGCTTCGCCCGATGGCAAGGGATGTCGAGCATTCGAGGCCACCATGTCACTGACAAGGACTTGGTTCTTGATCGTCCAGGGAAAGTCCGAATCCCCCTCTTTCAGTAATCGGGTGGTCGTGACCAACAAGGCCTTGCTAGGTTGATCGTGCAAGAGGGTCACGTCCATCCCACGATCGCGCATGATCAGACTGCTCAAGGCCACTTCCCACCCAGGTTCTCCAAACGTCAGGGGAGTGGCTAATCGCACTTGAAAGGACGCCGCCGTGTTGTGGGGAAATTCGGGCGTCATGTCGCTCGACAGGGTCACGTACATGTCCCTGAGTCCCCTCATCTCGACTGACCCCCGTGCCACGGCGTCCCGTCTTTTTATGCTATTTGTCTAGGGTCGTGGGTGAGGGGAAGGTCCCCATGCATACACTACAACAAAAACACACCTCGAAATGAGGTCTTTCATGGTTTAATCTTTAAAAATGGACCGCACGCGATTACAAGGCCAACTACAATTACAGGGTTTCCAGCACAACACTTCTTCGGGGGTCCCACGTTGGTACACCTGGTTTTTCTCGTCCTCACAGTACTCACACAACACCAGGTCTAACAGGTCGTCACACCGTGCACGCCACAGATCGCGTTCTCGCAAGGCTTTTTCGTAAAGGGGCTCGAAGATCGAGGTGGGGGTGGCCACATCCTCCTCCACCTCTGCTTTGGGTTCGGGTTTCGGGGTGTAGTCTTCGCCCATCGTTCCCCTGACCCATCGCGTCACGTACTTCACAATGGATTTTTCCGAATGGTACTGGGTGCGGCCGATAGATTGCACGTTTTCCCACAATCCCTCTTTTTCTCGCAACTCTTTAATCGCTTGGCACTCGTCCATCTCTCTGACCTTGTCCTTCAACGTGTGAAGCAGTTGAAACGACATGGGCTCGAACTGGGGAGGAGCCTCCTTTCGCGCAAGGGGTGCCAGGGCCGCCGAGTCTACCTTGGCCCACGCCTTCACGCAGTTCACAATCTCTTTCTCCAAGTCGTACCGAGCCTTATCGAAAGCATGCGCGACCTCCCATCGTCCTTTCCTCGCCCACCCTTCGTACGTTTCGTCTACACGAAGCATGTCCAAGACTTTGTCGTGCAACCCCCATTGCAGTGGGTCTGGCATCTCGGGATGTCCAACCATGGCGAAGAACAAACCAAAAATGATCAACAATGGCAAACAACGCGCTCTTTATAAGGTCCGTGGTGCCTGCAATGCGCGCAAAGCCATTCAATCGCAGCTAGGCCCGTGAACCAGGCGGTACGAGGGCTCTTTCCTCACACCGTACACCTCTTCAGTCAATCCTTTGATAACGTATCCCGCGGTTAGCCCTCGCAATCTTCTGCACTTCCATTAAATCGGCCACCCACTGTTCGTCCATGCCAAACACCAGCACGGGTAAATTGGCAAACCGTTTTCGGGCGGGTCGGTGCAAGGTGTAACTCAACACCCCCTCCAACACGCGGCGCGCTCGCTCGAGGGAAATCCCGTGGGCGCGCGCGAAACGCTCCACACCCCCCAAACTCCCTTCGGCGGAGGGGTCTTGGTACGCCTCCACCAAAGCGCGCTGCCCTTTCGCTGCTTTAGACATGACTAAGACACACACGACAGGGTTCATTTCCTTTTATTCATTCAACGTTCTACATCGGAATCCTCCTCCTCCTCGCTCAATTCGTTGGGCATGACCATGAACGGTTCGAACCGTTTGCAGGTGATGCATCCCCAAGGCGCCCATCCCAACTTATCGTCGTAATTGGGGGATCGCATCGCATCGTGCCGCATCTCCAGACACTCTGAGCACAGTTCGTACTCCAGTATGTGATCCGCCCGCCGCTCCCACACCCTACGCAGCAAACGCTCGTCGCGCAACTCTTTTCTATAGGCCTCGCATTGTTCCTCCAACGCTTGCATGCGATCCAACAAAAAATTCAACACTCCCCTCTGAATGTCTCCCACCAAATCCGGTGCGTCTACACACCCGTCCCCTGCGTCTGAGTCTCTGCCGTCTGAGTCTCTGCCGTCGTCACCGGATTCTGCGGGTGGAGATACCGCGCCGGCTCCTGCGTCACGGGGCCCGCTTCCGAGCATTCCAAGGCGTCCGCAAGGTCCTGCAACCAATGGGCAAAACACTGATCAAACGAGTATCCTGCAGCCAATCCCTTCTTGACGCGTGCGAGCATAAACTGATCGTTCGACGTAAAATCCTGCCTATTTACACCAGCATAATATGCTCTGTACGACTTATCATCCATCGCGCAAACACTGACGCGATCGCTGACGCCTTCCTCCTTTTTATACGGGACGCGGATGGCGTCAGTTCCCACGCCATCCTCTCTCTTCCACCAATCCAAGCCCTGCACGCGTCATTCTCGGGTATATAAACGAGCGGCGTCAACCCCCTGACCTCACATTCACAAGAACATGTCCTCCGTACCTCCAAACGCCGACACCGTCTCCTTCGACAATTCCTTGGAAAGAGAAAAAGCCCGGCAACAACGCCACGCCCAAGGCGGTCAACACTTGGAGTTAACGGAGAGACTGTCCGTCCATGCCAACAGTCGAAACGACGAATGTGATGTCCCGGCGCGGAAACAGACGCGCCCCGCTAAACCTCCTCCTAGCAAAAGACGCAAACTGGTGGCGCCGCCACCGCCACCACCGCCACCGCCGCCCTCGCCCAAAGACATTCAACAACTCATGGACCAATTACCTTCGTACGAGGAGGAAGTCCTAGATCAAAAAGAACCGGGCTATGACACCTGCCCGTTCCACGAGACGCCACTCCACTTCTTCGACTCCAAACTGGGTCATCCTTACGTCAAATGCAGCACCAAACCCTGCGTCTTCTTCACCTCTCAATTTGACTTGAGACCTTACATGAACACCATCCGCGACCAATTGCATCCGGCCCTCACCTTCATCCAAGGCCACCAAGGCCCCTACCCCGATCACGAGTGCTGGTGCAAGGAACCCCTCGCTCTACGAACAAGCCGATCGGACAAAAACCCCGGACGCCTCTTCCTATCCTGCAAGCAACGCCATTGCGACTTTTTTCAATGGCTCAACGCCCCCTGGACCCGATTCATCTTGGAGAGGATCGAACACGACACCCACACAGGTCCCCCCACCCTTCATCCCATGTGGTTCGACGGCAAGCCCTACGTACCCATGACCGCGGACCAAATACACCGTTACCGAGAGGCAAGGATCGTGACGGGGTAAATGGAAAAAAAGGGACACATGATGCGCAAGTATCCGCCCATGCATCATCTGCTCATTTGTAAATATCTACTGCTAGAACAACAATAATAAACCTTGGACACAAACACATTTTGTGGTTGGTCATTGACTTTCGTAAATTTAATGTGGGACTAAAAAGTCCCGGGGTAATGGTGGTGGTTCTTCAAGGCACCCCCCGCGCCACCGACGAACGGCTGCGGCACCACGGACAACACGGTTGCGCTTCCCTCAACATCCAATAATCGATCAAACACTGGTCGTGAAACCACACGCCGCAACAATCTCTACGACGAGGTCCGTTCATTCTCGTCACGCACCACGACTGACGCTCTTTCCTCCATTGCTTGGAACACAACAGACAATACGGCGGACCCTGCGGTTCCATCCCGCGACTACGCAACATTTTTCTCAACGCTGCTCCCCGTCCGATCTCTTTTCTTATATACCAGCCTCCCCTCTTGACGTCACTCCCAGCATGCCCCGGGGAATTAATGGGGGATGGGGGGGTACCCCCCTTTCTTCCCACCCCACGTGACGGTCGTCCCCGCCTCCGATTGGACGACCGTCACGACTCATATACGCGCCGCGCGCTCGATCGCTCATTTTCCAACATGGCCGAGCACCAGACAGCCCCCGTTGGCGATGACGACGCCATGTACGGTGACATGCCAGAGTTGATCGATGTCCGCGACTATTTACACTCCACCCTGAATGCCGTGATTCCGTCCACACGACCAGCCAGTCTCAAACCGATCGTCGTCGCATTTGAATGCCAGAACACTTCCAAAGCGGATGAACTCAAATGCATCATCTGCTTGGAGACGCGTCATACGGAAACCAATGAAGTCATTCGTCTTGCAAAATGTTGCAACTGTCCCGTGCATCTCTCGTGCGTTTACAAGTGGTTGGCCGCCCAGTACGATTCTTACAAACCCCACGAACAGTGGGGCTGCCCGCACTGCCGCGCTCCGGTCAAAGATCTAGCGACCAACACGGATCCGTGCGTCATTTGCAACAGCAAGGAGACCAACCAGCTCTATCACGAACCCGTCGCACAAGCAGTGCCATGTTGCGACGCTTCGGCGCACCAACAATGCTTGTACCGCTACATTACGGAAAACTTCCGCGAAGATCGCTTCCCGTGCCCGGCTTGTAAGACGATGCTGGGAGCCCAACGCTCCATGACCATGAGCATTCAAGCCACACACGAGGAGCAATCAACACCAACGAGCTATTCGGGCGTGATGACTGAGCGTCTTGACGAACCAACACCACCGCGCTTTCAAGAACCAACACCACCGTACAGGATCATGACGCGAAGCCGAACTCGTGGCCGTGGCTATCAATTGCATCGCGGACAACAAAGACCACTGCGTCGTCCTCGCAGTGACTTATCGTGGCCATGAACTTGTTTTTCACTTAGTCACAAAAAATATGTTGTTAGACGTGGCGTTTTTTTGTTCCTCCTGTTTCCTTGTTTTTTTCCGCCACTTTTTTTCGTAGAAAAAAAAAGTCAAGGAGCTGCTGTGATTAAAAACCTGTTTTTGCCATTTGTGACCCTTCACGCGAAAAGGGGGCTTATGGATTTCACTGAAAACCGTGAATTTTTTTCACGGTCACGGTGCGTGAATTTCAATTTTCACGGCGTGAAACGCCGTGATCACTCTACAACAAAAAATTTTCACTCATGGCGTGAAACTAATCATGCCATGTATGAATGAAAACTTTCACGCCGTGAAATGAAGGGCAAAAATTCACGCCGTGAAATTGGGAGTGAAAAATAATGTTCACAGTGTGAAATTGATCAGATTGTTCAGAAATTAGTCACGCCATAATAGTAATCTAGCCGCCTTTGTTTTCCTGCGCTGTCGCCGAGAAATCTGTGAAAGATGATCGACGCCAAGAAGAAGAAGAACAAGAACAATTTTCATTCCTGAATATTCACGCCTGGAAAATAATGTTACATTGTAAAGAAATTTCTGATGTCGGAGTAACTGCTGAATACCCCGCCACTTCTGACCACTATTGTCTTCTTGGAGCAGCATCGTTTGAAGAACGAGACAGATAACAATACACACTATTCACATAATTGCTATAAAGCTCAGGAAAAATCAAATTCTACCCACTGAAAACCACAAAAGAATTGTAAAATCGGTTATTTTGCTGCTCAGTTTTTCATACATCTACACTGGTTTGTTGACATTACTGAAAATAATGCTAATCTTTTTGGGTCACCATGTATTATGGAAATGTTTACTGAAATTGTCCGAGTATTGATGTTTGTTATTATCGCTTTTAGTTCATTTCTCTTGCCGTTCCCTGCAAATTGTTTTTTTCGATGTAAACGTAGACATTCAACTAATCGTGCAAATGTCCCCCACTTTCTGTGTTGGCTCAGCGGCTGGCATTCCTCATGCCATCACTAAAATTTCGATCATCGCTCGTGAGAGGAAATGATTCTAAGATAAGAACCACGACAAGTCGTTTCCCACTGTGAGTTGCGTGTGCTGACTTTACGGTGGCACAGATCTCCGGTACTTTTGACTTGATAAGACAATGTTCACCCCACTGTCAGTTCACGAAACTAGAGCACTCAGTAGCACTCGGCAAAAAAATAATGAATGAATAAATAAATAAAGCGGAACCTCGAATCGCGTATAAACTTCGTCTTTCAGCTGGTCTTTCAGTATCTGCGCCTAACACAGCAACTTTCAGTCACGGTCTAATAATTTGAAAGTTTCACTCGTGCCGCCAGACGTGTTGTAATATGGGATCAGGCGTTCTTTACAGAGGGAGCGACCATAGAAAAGAAAGGCTGACCGCAGGTTAGACATGTTGCAACCGAGAGAAAGATTGTGCAATATGTTACTTTTCTATTGTCTTTCATTCAATTCAAAATGCTGAATCAAAAGACGTTTTAATTTGTTAAATTTGTCATGCGTTTATCTATAATTTAATTTTAAAAAATGATGAGCCAGAAGACACCAAAGATAACATACTACATGACTCAGTATGTCGCAAATTGACTATAATCTACTCTTTTCAAATGGAGCTAATATAATTGCCAGTTTTTATTCCAATCACTTTTGAATCTTTTGTGCAAGCGAATAAAAACTATTCACGAACAGAATGATTTCTGGCTACGCCAACATTGCCAGACTCCGTGGTGCCATACGTGTCTGTTTCTCATGTCTGCGAGGGAATGTACTTTTTTACTGATCCCGTAAACTGTTAACTTTATCTAATTCTTACTACAGACAGCGCGTGATGTTTTGATTTCTGTTATGGTTTTACTTAGTTTATTCTTTTGATTTACTGCTAAAAATCCGACTACCATGGAGATTCTTTTACAAATATTCAACCTTTAAAACCCATTCCGGCAAACTGAAGTTGCGTGCTTCTTAGCAGAGAAACGAGACAAGCAACGCTTGTCTTATTGTGTATCGACTTGGACGGGTGTCAGGTATTGTTCCATGTTTTAGTATCTACGACTTTTTTTCTTCTGTTATTTCGTTTTCTTTTGTTTTCCCGAAACCACAATATCAAACAGAAAAGTAAACAAAAAAGAAAATGGGCCCAACCCCACGTTGACGATTCGCTGATAGATTGCCGATTCCGAAAGACTTCCAATAATGCTTGCAGTAAAACCTTTGCAGGCGGCGTGACATAATGAAGGCGTAATGTTCAGGGCAACAGAATAATGTTTATGCAGGAAGTTCACTTTGTTTCACGGCGTGAAATTTTCACTACGACCTTTTTTCACGGTGTGAAATATTTTCACGGTGACTGACCTTTTTCACGGCGTGAAATATTCACGGTGGCCGTGAATTTTTCACGGCGTGAAAGGGAAATTTCACTCACATTCCAATAATTTTTTAACAATTTCACGGCCAAGACCGTGAAAATAGCCTTAGCGTGAAATTTGGATAAGCCCCCTTTTCGCGTGAAGGGTCACATTTATTCTTGTGTCTTCTCATTTGCATTTATGCTCATTATGCTAATGACCTCATTTGCATATATGCTAATTTTTTTGCCGTAGCGGCCAACGCCGTCTCTCTATTGCTCTAGTGTCCATTTTGGCGGATGGTACGTCCAAAATGGCCGTATAGGGAAATTCGTATCGAAACTGCCGTAGCGGCAAACCCAGTCTCTAAAAGTACTGGCCTTTTTCATTGTTTGCCGTGGTTGGGCCCATAGTACTACTCCTGTTACATACTGAAAGCGAGTCGCTAGCTCAGTTCATAGTTATTTTGTTTGTTTGAGACTCGCGGTTAGCTTTGTTTGTGGAAAGTCAAACAGTTTCTAAGTGTTGGCTTTAGTAGTAACGTAAATGCGTCCTTTTTGCACGCAATTGGATTCATGGTAACATGCCAGAAAGGTTTCATTGTGCGTTGATAAATATGCATGGCATGTAAGTGTTCTGAGCAATTGCATTCTGGGAAGTGAGCTTCTGGTACCGCAGCTATGTCATTGCCCCAAGCCTGGAAAACGGGATATCCTTTATCCATCAATCACAAATCAGAGGTGAAAAGTAGACTGTGTAGTTATGGGTGTTCAAGTTGAGGTTTCCAGGTGCTTACTGTAAGAGTTAAAATCAATTTCACAGTATAACGCCGATTGCGTTACAAAGGCAAAGAAGGCAGCTTGTCTACACAAGGAGGCCAAGACAGACCTTTGGTCGCCTTGATTGAGCAAAGTTTTTGCAGCTACGAATAATTTACGCTGATCAGTGCTATTCTCCTCAATGACGTCTTCAGTGGTAGAATTTTATCCGTGCTTCGAACATTATCTGATTTACATAGTTCTTTTTTGCCTTGTAGACCAACATGTCCTCTCTGCGGCCGGTGCGTCTCCATTTTCGCTCTGCTTTTCCTTTTTACGCGCCTCGCCAACTTAATCCCCTCATTGAATCACGGCACTAGTGGCCTCGCGTTGATGACTTTTTTGCGCATGGGAGCATGTTTTTCAAGCACATCAGCCAAGGATTTATTATAACAATGCACTAGATCATCGAGCGTATCTGGGCAGTTCTCAAAGAGATCGGAACGTAATATATCATCCTTGAACTTGCCTTTGTCGATTCCTTTAATCGGCCTATAAAATACTTGTTTGACACTGGGTCTTGGTCTTCCCAAGATGAGATCGCACGTAACCGTGAAATGATCAGAGAACAGATAATCCAGTCGAGGTTTAGTACCGATCAGAGTGTCCGACCAGCGTGTGATCAGCAGTCCAGTGTGCGACCAGAAATATGAGTGGGCTTATCTACGTGTTGCTCTAGACTCATAGAAGCTAGTAAATCTAGAAATCGTATAGCGTCGGAGTCTCTGACATCGTCAACATGTATGTTGAAATCGCCTATGATGAGGAGAGGCTCTGAAGACATAATCACAGTTTCCAGATAGTTTGAGAACTCTTCCAAGAACACACTAGTGGAGACAGGGAGTAAACACAAGACTTTAAGGTTTAAACTTGAACTTTAAACTTTAAGCTTGAAGGTTTAAACACTAAGAACGTTTCTATGGAAGGAAGGTGAAATTCATAAAGAACCTCATTTACATAACGCAGTCTCACCGTTCGGTAATTCACCGAAAGTGTAAGGTCACCATGAGAAAGCAAGATAAAAAGCGCAAGATATTTTTATATTTCTATGCTGTCCAACATCTGCTTAGCAGAATTCAGTAGGAATTTAGAGTGGCCAGTTCTGGACTTGAGAAATAAACGCCAGCGAAAACAGGGTACTTTGACATGTTTTCAAACATTGCCGGACTCAATGGGTGTCAGTGCGCTAATTTTTATGAGTCTCTTAATATAAACATTTTAAAATTAACACACGTTTCACACCTTTGAAAGACCACGGAACATGGGAATGGAAACGAGTTTTTGCTTTAATTTGTGCTCTTCGAGTAGCGAGCTCGTGAAGTTCAACAATTTTCGACTTTGGGCACGCTCAAACTTGGGGCTTTAGCGGCTGTGACTGTTGTTGCTTCTAAAAAAATATGTTTTAAATTATTTCCAAAAATTAAAGTCATTGCATTTAGTTGTGACCCAGAATAGCTAAATAGGCAAGGTTTGAGGGCAAACTTTTTTCGACCCGAAATGCGGTGGACCGCTTTTACAAAAATGTGTACTAAGTTGTGGTTTTTGGTGACCCACTTACATTGCACGGCCATGCGCCACATTCTACTACAGCCTACTTGAGAATCATACAACACCAATGACGATATACAGACGTACGTGACGAGGAATGGTCGTAAACTAAAATAAAGAAATATTTACGGGTCTTTAAAGCTGATAAAAATGAATTGATTATCTTTTTATTTGCATCGTTAAACAATGTCTACAATAGTAAGCTAGAAATTACTGACTATCGCGATTGCCAAGACAATACAATAGACGCTCCAGAAGCAGTATCTTTAATCTGGCTTAACAAGTGCGGCAATAGCTGTAGTCCGGCTAGTTCCTGTCGAAAATCTGAAAGCCTTGACATGAATAATGCCCGACAGAAAACACAAGATTTTATGCTTTTCTCAATTTATTTTTGTAAGTGTTATCCTGGGTTTACTTTGTTCATCTGTGTATTATCAATGTCATGTCGTTACTGGAATCATTTTAAGCTGGAAGCCGTCCCAATCCACGGTTACGTTATGACTGCAACTGTTGTTGTCATACCACTGCGGCTACATATCCTTTTTCCAGTTTTGATGTCGTTCACCAGTTACTACCTGTCCTTTTCCTACTTGTCATAGCAACAGAGAGACTTTGCACTGGAAGTTGGCCAATCATGCACTGCACGACACGACACGATGTCCTTCACCGTCATTATGGTATACTATTTCACTAAAAACTAAGTTCTTACAGTGGGCTGTTTCAGGGTTTACGTAATTAACGAAGAATCGTGCAGTAATTTACATATCATGGAAATTCCAGGCCTTCAGGCAGCGAACAAATGCATCTTAGTTAACGCGGTGGCAGGACAATACAAGCCGCGCGCAGCATGTTTTGGAGTGGGGGGCGGGGGGAGGGGGAGATGAAAGGCGAAAATGTGGGTCCGGAGGCATACTTCGCCGGAAATTTTTGATTTCAGTTCCTCTGAAATGCCTGAAAACGCGTTTAAAATTATCAAACTGTCAACACCGCGAAGCGTACTAATGGCGTCGTCTCTTCGCTCGATCGCTCCTCCTATTCCTGTTGTTTCAGTTGCCCTCAAACGACACTTTGCAGCCTTTAAAATTTTACACCGTTTCTTTCTGATCAGGGCGTCTGGTTTCCCCAATCGTTCCAACCCGTATTTCACGGCGAAATGAAACAAGCCCAGAGCTGGTTTGTCCGAATCTTGTTCTCCCCTCTGATTTTGCGAAGCGTAATCGGCAGTCCTAGAATTTAGGACGGAAAATCCGACCTGGCCAGAGGTCGCGTTCTTGGTGCTGACCAAAGGAGGACGTTTCACCGGCGTGCCTTGCGAGCTTGGTGTGTTTTGAGTGTTTGTTAGTAAAATGGCGACCGGGAAGCTGCCTTCCCGCCATTTTTGGCCTATTTTCTCGGGTGAGAATCTCGGCTCCAAGAACCGTTTCTAAAATACCTAAGTTTGGATTAATTTAACGTTTGATCGTTATTTTGGCTGGAAAAGAGGTATTTTGGTTGGAAAGATGACCCGTAATCATTTCACGAACATATATTACATGGGTCATTAGCTCTTTTATTGTGAATTTAGAGCGACTGGTCGGCTAACGTTTCGGCCCATTGATCCGATTTACCTCAAGACCTTGCGACAAAACTTGCCTTTATGATAAGTTTAGTCACTGAACTTTCTTTAAAACGCTTAGGTCTCCTAAGGTCTCCAGGTTAAAGAGAGATACGGCTATTCGAATTTGTGCTTAAATTAGGCGCCATTTTTTTACTCGCGGCACGATTTCAATCTAGATTTCTGTGAGTCTATGAGTTTGTGAAGGAAATTATTCCCAGATCGGGGATGCCACTATTCAAAAAGCACATGTATTTTCACTACACTGTTGCTTAACCACTGGCATAAACAAAAGGAGGAAAATACTATAACCGCAGTTACAGAGTGGAGGGAAATGATGACACAGCCGTAATTAGAGCGGATTGTAGCGCTCAATTTCACGTGTTGCATAGCTCTCTAAGAAGCTACAATACTAAAGAAAGGATAAAGAGACGAATAGACGCAAAAGAAACACAACGTCTTGCTACAAAACCAAATAACTGGGCCCGGTAATGTACAAATACTGCAGGATAAAGATTATATCACGCGGGTTAAATTCCTATCCTTGCGTGATAACAAGAAAGATGCTGTACTGTCACTGAACGCACTGAAACAAGCCAAACCAAAGCTAGACAAAATGCTTCAGATGGCTTATAAAGGACCACAGTCGCTAAACAGTAACAACAAGGGTCAAAACGAACAGGCGACAAACGCAGAATTTAAACCCAGAAATGACCTTTGGTATCAAAATGAGTAACATGCGACATTTAAGCACATGGCTGTTTCAATCACTATCATCATCATGCTATCCTGTAAAACACCAAGTTGCCCCACTTAAAACAAGCAAGAAGCTAAATCGGTCAATAGAACCGCGATAGAAGCGGCAAACACGCGAACAGGAGTCGTGTAGGCCTTCCAACCCCATTTTACTTAGCCGTCTTGAGCGACGATCGGCTAGGAAACTTACGTGTCCGAGCACGGTTATCAGGTTTAGTGAAGCTACTCCACTCAAGGATACTCAAATTTCACGCTGGAGTCGATGCAATGGATAAAAAGTAAGTCGAAGGTAGAAAAAGGAGCGCAACTTCCATCGACGATCTCCATCGCGTGGAAGATTTCTCCATTCGAATATGCGAGAATGTACAGATCACGTGACAAAACGATTTGATAATATACTTTGACTAGGCGCGCAATAATAATAATAGTAGTATAACCGGCTCATATGGTCCCTAACCAATCAGGATCGAGTAGTGTGTACCACGTGATACAATTCGACCAATCAGGTTGCGAGTTGCTAATTTATTCAAGATGGCTGACACGCTGCTGATAACCGCGCCTGCAACCTGATACCGTGGCTGATAACCGCGCCTGGTGTATGACAAAGATGGCCGACCCTCCCAAATAAGGAGAAAACCCCCGGAAAATGAATGAAAAAACAGAAAGTGGAAAAAATGACAAAGTTTTATTTACAATAACAGCAGCTCCTTGATTGTTTTGGAAAAGTGGTCAACAACAAGGCAAACAGGAAAAACAAAACCACAGTTCAATGTCAAAAAGTTTGTCACTGCAGCACGGCCGCATCACGTGCGATTTCGTCATCGTCGTCGTCGGTGGATCCGTAACCGTAGGGGTACGACTTGAAACTGACAGGATCCACCACGCGCTTGTCGAAGACGAGACCGTACTGTTTGGTGCGCGGTGCTACGGTGATGGTCTTGGTGGCTGGGTCCCGGGTGAAGAAGTGAGGATTCACCACAGGCACGTTACGCCTTTGGTCCCGAGGATCTCGCAATTCGTCCATCAGGTTGGCGCGCATCACGTCGTAGTTCAGCTGGGAGGAACCACGTACGGAACCGAGTGAGAAACCATGAGGGGACACAAAAGGAGTGCACTGTAAGTATTATTTCAAGCTGTGCTTGAATTTCGAAGGTGATTTAATCTGATTAAATATACATTAGCCTGTCAAAGGATTCCTGGTTTCAATGTTTAGCGCCTCTTTTAACGGCATCTGGACAGTGTTCGTTTTTCCCCCACTTTGCTTTTCGGTAGTTTCATATTTCATCTCGTGGC
>OX419342.1:14035601-14058101 GCA_948470475.1 Galaxea fascicularis
CAGTCGATTTCACTCTGAAAGGAGTTTCTTAGCCCTCAAAATGTAAACATACCACAAAGTTTCTTGAAATAAAAAATGTGAATCATTCCCCGACTCTATGTGTTTCTTTGTCCGCACTGGGGCGCTGGTTATTCAGTGGTATTTTGTTTTATGGCTTTCCCTTTTTACTGTTCCATTTCTTCGACAAATACTATAAGGATCCAATGGACAAGTAGAGTAAGGAAACTTTATTGAACTCTTGGTCTTCACTACAGCAGCAGCAAAATTCAAAGAAGAAGTAAACACTGTCATCCCGTGTAATGCGTCTCCGAAGCAATGCATCTGGACACTTTGCTACTGTCTTTCAGCTGCACAATAGTTTCAACTCTTCAAGTAAATTGGCAAGAACATTTCCTCTGATTACTTAAACTGCGGTGTGGCGCAATTACTTTCTAACGAAGCGACTGGTGTATTTTTGCTGGCTAAATGTGGCAGCTTACGCGGTTGCAGTGATCTTAAAGCGTAATGTGAAGCTGATTGAACTTGCAAACGTTTACGGTGTATTCGCCTATGGTTTGGGTCGCTAACCTCATAAGTCGTTTTGTGAGACTGCTATTCATGTCCTGTAACACGATTTAAGGACGCGAAATGCGTTAATGTCGATTCTTTTTTCACTCAGCGACGCCCAGTTTGTAAGAACGACGTAACAACGTAGGACGTTGGCGAACGACTCTTAGGCGAAACGACTCTTTACATATCTTTTTCATTCAGTTTGTGGTGCGTGTTTGAAAGCGCGCCTATGAAAAAGGCAATCTCAACTGGAAGCGGAACTTTATTGCTTGTAAAGTGAAATGTTTCAACTGTGCACGAGCCCGAACCCTACAGTTTATTAGTGTAAAGTCAAAAAATGTTTAAAAGTCACTTAAGAAAGATTTATTTTGTCGTTCTCAATGACTGAGTCGAACTGATGGGCTTAACACCGTCAAACTTCGGGCGAGATGACAGAATAACTCATATGATGCTATACATGTAGTTAATAATGCTTGTTGGGACGTGATTGCAATCTCAGATAAAAATAAAACGCTTTACTTAGTTTAGTAAAAGTTTCAAAGCCCAGCTGTCAACAGGAACAAATAGAGAACATCGACCTAGTCTCCCTGGCTAAATTGAAGTTTTCTTTACGAGAAAACGTAAGGTCAGTTTCCCGTAAGGTGAACTTGAGTATAAGCTCGGCCACCAAATAAGTTCTACTTCTCTTGTGGAACGTCCTTCCCCAAGGCTAATATCGATTGACAATCGACTCGTTGGTCTGGCTGCTGGTTTCCTTGCTCTTGCTAGTACGAGGGCGTCCTCTGCTTCCATTACTGACAGGTCGGGAACTTCATTGTGGTTACTGAATAAGGCCTGTGGTTTCCTGAGAGAAACACCTGTTTTGACCTTCTTTCTGCAAAAGCGGCAGAATACTGCGAATGGCATGACTATGAAGAGTTCAATTTGAGCCGTATCACAGTGAATCGAATGGTTCACCGCAACTGTGCGCGTGGCCAGTCGGCAATCAATTCATTGTTCCGGCAGTTTCTCACTTAAACAGTTTTGAAACAAAGGAAACAATATGCTGTCGGGTTTGAGAGAAATGTCAGTTAATCTTGGTTTATTTTTTCAAACGTCAGGGTTACATAACTACAAATACGTATAGAAATTTAAAACGACAAAGCAAAAAAAAAAGAAAAACGGTATGAGATTTGCAAAATCCAAAGTGGATTTTTTTGGTCACAGAACACGCGCGTCATCTCGAACTAAAAAACTAAATGTGTTGCTTTTATGATAATCTATAAAAAAGCAACGTGCGATAAATTTACGCGTGTGTGATCACGGATCTAGTATTTTTATTAAGCCAAGAACTTTACGATTTATTTCCATTTAAGTGAAAATCACTTGAATTCAAGATTCAGTTGGAGCAAGCAAGTCATTCTAATATAGCGAAGGTTACAAAACACTAAGTTGAGGAAACAGGAAAATCAAAAAAGCAGCAAAAGAAACTTTCACCCAAAAGTTAAAAAAGTGAAGCCAAAGTTTACGTTAATCATGAATTAAGATAATCGGCTTTCGAACAACCGAGCACTGCAGAACAAAGGTACGAAAGCAAAGGAAGGAAAGAGAAAAGTAAACCTTGCATTCACAACATAACATGAGGATTAGGAAGCAAAGGCTTTGTTGCATCCTTATCCTTTATTTTCGTTTATACTTTCTTCTTTCACGCCATGGAACTGCGTGACGAGGCACAATGGCAAGGTCTTTGTGATTACACCAAAAATCATGGGCAGACTGGCGTGATCACCCAATGCGGTAATAACCCCTGCTTCGTGAAGAATATTTTTTCTTGCCTTCTCCTGGTCCACTGTGTTGTTATTGTGTGTCATATGTTTGACTACCACATCAATCCCTCGATAGTGTGCGTGAAAACACTGTCCATAGCTTCCACTGCCAACGGAATGTTCACTTTTAAAAGTACTCCAAATGTTCCGGCAACAATTCTTTCAAGTCACATCTTAATTATTTTGTTGTACTCCACTTTACAGGATGACTAATTTTCTGACGAGCTGTCCGTCCACCGCATGATGTCTGTGCAAGACTTGCGTTGTCTCCGAGCGCCATCCAAAACATCACAGCCGATCTTGAAGAAGCTTTCGTTTGCTTTTCCAGGTTTGCATCCAAGGGCGCTGAAAAACGAGGCTGCTTGGCATTGCAAAAAACCAGTTGCTTTTCTTTTGTCTTCTTAGGTATATTAGATTTGCCATTCGCCACTTCTACTCCTGGTTCTACTATATTGGTGACAAGAGCCAAATTGGCTTTCTCCTGCTGACGCCTCTGTTTTCTCCATTCTTTATTTTGTTTCCTTTTTCTCTTCAGGAGTGTTTTTTGATACTTGATCTTATTACCCGTGGCTTTGGCTTATCTTGCTCCGCATTTGAGACAGAAGAGTCCGACATTATATTCATTAATGCGCCAAATTATTGAGCACGTGCCGTTAAACCTTATCTCATATAAACATTAAAAATAAAATAAAGGCCTTATTGTATTCACGAAAATTGGGACCCATTTAATTACCACTTGATGACAGGTATTAGCCGGCAATCGCAGCGTTTACCCGTCAAATCCGTGTCAAGGGAAAAAGATTATAACACCTTGCTGGCTAGTAGCCTGTGGTGCTCTAAAATGTCCCATACAATTTACAGGACTAAATGTCCAATAAATTGTATGGGACACTCCGGGATACTTACAGTACAGGCGATTTGTGTCCCCTCATGACCTTACAACAGACTTTGCCTTGTTGGGTCTTGTACCCGTAATTTTTGGGACCGGCCGAGGTGAAATCGATGATGTAGTCGTCCCCTTCCAATTCGTCGGTCATCTCACCGAGGTAGTCCCCGAGAGGAATCTCCGACTGTCCGGGATGCCAACGGTAAATGACAGAGTCCGTGTCAAAGTAGAGGGCCCGTTCACCCAAGGTCTTGAGATGAGCGTACAGACGAAGACGGGCATGGCAAGTGGTGAAGGCCGCCACGAAGATATTGATTTTCCCGTTGTCGAGAAGATCGTCCTTCAGGGGGGTCGTCACGACCTCCAACTTGTCCTCGGTGCAGATCCGGACGGTGTTGACGTGGACCAGCGGGTCAGAGACGATGTCGAAGAGTTGGGCGGGGGTGGAGACGGCACGGGTGGAAGACTTGAGGAGATTTTCACCGAACTTGCCCCAAAAGGAATTGAGACCCAGTTTGGCGGTCTGCTTGCGACCGGGATTCTTCCGGATGGGGTCTGGTTGGAGAGCCACACCTTCCCGCTCACGGTAAGCGGCGACATATTGTCGTTTTTGCTCGGGCGTCTGGGCCCAGGCGGGATAGCCGGTGGATTCCTGTTTGAGCCTCAGCCAGGTGTTGACGTACTCAGCAAAGAGACCGCGGCGTCGCTGAGGGAAATGCCACACTTCGTGGATCCTCACGATACGGTACCCTTGCTCCACTGCCTCCACCAGTTCGGGCGTGCACCACGTACCGGTGAATTGACGGTCGTCGTCGTCGTGGGAGCATTGATGGGAACGGTCGTGCAAGGGTTTGGGCATTTCTTCCGCCAGACAGGTTCGACAGAGTGGGAAGGTCAATTTACCGCCGCTACGATGAGGCAGGACGGGATGATAGAGACCGCGGGGCGCCACCACGTCCACCTTGGCCAGTCCAAAGTAATGACCAATGTCCTGGTCCTCGGGTCGTGTGAGGACGGTGGGATGACCGACGGGGTACTCGTCGTACTTGTTGACGGTGGGGTACAAGGAGGTGACGTCCACGTAACGGATCTGTTCTCCCACCGTGGGATCGACCTGGTAGTGGAGCGTGGCTGCATTGGTCCTCCCACCGAAGAAGGCCTCTCGGGGTGCCAGAGGCGACACGAGATGCAGGTCGGTCAGAAAGGTCTGGAGGTCTGCGTTCGTCTTGACTCGACGGTCCCACTCGCACTCCCACTCCACGACCAGGGTGTAACCGGCAGCACGCAAGGCCTCCTCCTTGGCGCGGGTGGCCTCCCTCATCTCGTGGAAAGTGCGGTCGGGGTGGAGTTTGGACTTGGAGGTACGGTCGGGAAAGCAGGACGTACAACCGTGCCACAGACAACCGTGGAACTCGTACACAGTGTTTTTAGAATCGTCGTAACCGTCCACTAGATGACGTCCGATTAATCGCACTTCGCCACCGTTGTTGGCGTGACGAATGAAATCGCAAGTCACTCCAGCTACGGGCGTGTCGGGGTAGGCCGCTGCCATCATCTCTTCCCCTGCCAGAACCTCTGGCGCGTTCTCCTCTCGGTGCAGGGTCCGACGCTGGGATTCCTGCCATGCCAACCACTGCAAGGCCTTGAAGGACTGGTTGGAGCGTGCCCCATGCCAACCGCGAGGGGGTTCGACGGCCACGGTGTCGGGTTTCAAAAGTTTCTTGCGCCAGAAACGATGACAGGCCGAGGCGATGGTGATACATTTCTCCATGGGACGAAACTCGGCTTCGGCGTAGAACTCCTCCTGGAACTTTTGACACCCGCCCTTCAGCAGCTTGACGTCCGAGACGCAGTACGCTTCCATCTCCCGACGATGGTTGAAGACGTGCCCGCGACGGACTTGGTCAGCGTACCAGGTCTGGAAGGCAGCCTTGGCCTTGGACGACATCCCGTCCGGATCGTAGAACTCGGCAGCTGGCATGGGCCCCTCGTAGTCCTGGTTGGGCAGGGTGTTGAAGAGATGCGGGAAGTACCCTTTTTGCAGCTCCGTCAATCCGAAGGTGGCGGGAAAGTTCTTGAGGGGCATGGGCAGGAAACACAAGGAGTCCTTGAACGTCAGCAGGTCGGAGCGGAGAGAGAAGATCTTGACCCCCACGGTGACTTGATCGGTGACTTCGCGGTGAGTCCGGTACAAATGTTTGAGAACGAACATCCCGTCGTACCCCTTGAAGTTGTGAAAGAGGATGATGACGGAACGATCGTCCCCGTCTTCATCCACGCACAGTTCGTCGAGGTAGTCGAAGAACTCCGAGGTACAGTCCACTCCGTAGAAGGTGTGTGTCTGCTCCTCCTCCTCGGACTCGGCGCAAATCAGGATGGGGATCTGCTCTCCGTCGGCGGTGGTGTAGGCCTCGTAGTCCGCGTAGACCAGGAGAGGCGACTGACGTTCCACACGAGCCGTGCCTTCTTCGACGTCCATGGAGATGATGGCCCGAGTACCCACGCTGTTAAGGGGGACGGTCTTGAGACGCGGAGCGTCGCAATCCTCACCCTCGGGTTGGATGTAACATCGGTGGTCGGACACCTTCACGCGTTTGGTGCAGTAAGGGCATTCGGACCACCCGCACTTGTGCTTCGGATGTTTGCCTCCCGCGTCGTATTCCTTCTGACAGGTGGTACATTTTTTCAAGGTGTGGCAGAGGGACGAGGCCCGTCGGTTGGCGGTACCCTGGTAGTGTTGGGCCAGACACGCATCCCCGAAGAACGAACGATGACAGATATGACAAGGGACGGTAGGACGAGGATGTCTCGTCGTCCGTTTGGCGGACACGTGATCGGAACAGTTCTTGGTGCGGCATGCACCACACCACTTGCCCTCGCACGGATGGTCTGCGTAATCCTCGTTGTTGTAGCCGCGGTCGCACTCGTGGCAATAGTAGGAGCGAGACAGGAAGGCGGAGAACGAGTTGCACCCATCGTAATGACTGGCCGACTTGACGAGTAAGATGAGCTTGTCGGACTCAGTGGGACCCTTGTAAATGATACTGTAGGGAGGGTCGACGGTCATCACCTTAATCTGGTAGCCGGGCAGGGCAGCTTGGAACTTGGCCAACTCGTCCAAACCGCAGGGACCTTCGGGGACACCCGCCAAACGATGGAGTTCACGAGCCAATCGAGTTTGGACGGGACGACCTTTTCGAAGATTGCGGTAGTTGGGACCGCGTGCACCTTCGTCGGCCAGGGCTTGCATGGTGACGATGGCCCTCGCGCAACACAGATCATCGTCATTTTTGATGGTGACGATGCACCGTTTGTCTATTTTCTTGACGGCAGCCGTAGCGGCACGATAACGTTTGCCGTGTCCTCGACCGGGAGCGGGTGTACGGATGAATGTCAGTTCAGTATGCAGTGGCGTGTCTGCATCAAAAGACTCGTTGGAATTGAGTTTGCCTGCCAACGTGTGCAAGTAAGTGTTCAATCGATCGCTACCGTCTCGGAACTCTTGGACCGTGAAGGTGGCCGACTGAAAAGGGTGGCGAAAGGTATCCGTGGTGGTCTGTAAGACGAAGTGCAGACGATGGTGAGGCTCGATGGTAGGGTCCTCCTGGATTTGATCCATCACGGCACGATGAAGGGCACCCGTTAATTCCTCTCCCAAATTATCGTCCCGCGTCGGGTCTCGACGGTGCATCAGGGTGGCATCGAACACGCGTCTGTCCGCCACGTTTCTCCAGCGTTGGCGCGGAGCGGTGGGCACGAGATGAAAATCGAACAAATGCCCACCTGCTTGATTCCTGGCCTCGACCATGTCCATCATTTCATTCAATTCCTCGTCTGTCACGTGGTCGGTCCAATCCATAATGGTCACTACTGCTTGCAAGAGCACACACGAAAAAATGAGTGCTCTCTCGTACGCGCCGGGTCTTATATACGCTGAACATTTTGTGACGTCACGTCACCATGTCGATCATTGGACGTCAGAGTCTGAATGGGGGTATCCCTCCAATAGCGTGAAAGCAGAGGGTTGGCATGGCAATGTGACGTCACGTCACCATGGCGAGGCATTGGACGTCAGAGTCTGAATGGGGGGATGGGGGGGTATCCCCCAATAGCACGTGAACGAGGGTTGGCATGGCAATGTGACGTCAGAACCCAGAGTGTATAAGAAGGGGACGAGTGCGAGGACCGCCATTTTCACTTCTTCTCGAGTCTTTGAAGATGTCAAAAGAAAGCGAGCGCATGATGATTGACGGTGAGATGTGGGAGTTGGCTCCCACGCCTTTGAGCAATGACCGTTGTGTCATTTGTCTGGAAAAATACAAAGGACCGCTGTACCGAGGAGGACCCATTCGTCCACGGAAAATGGCCTGCTGCGGTGTGCCGATCCACGAGCCGTGCGTGAGGCAGCTCCTCGATCACACGCCGGACGGAGTGACGCCCCGCTGCCCGCATTGCAGAGAACAGAGACCCATACCGCACTCGCCGTGCCAGTGCCCTTTCTGCCGAGGAACTTCACCCTGACGACCCGGACCGCCCTACGGACAAGACCCAAGGGGGTTTTTCAACCCCCGCCTTAAATGTCAAGAAAGTCAATGACCACGCATATATGTACATGGCGTGTGTTTTTTATTGAACTCATAAACCTAGTTTTACTTTAGCGTGCATGATGTTTTTGACGATGGCTTCCGTCCACGTCTTCTTGCCCGGTAAATTCTTGATCTTTTCGATCATTTTCTTGTCGGCTGCATGCTTGTCTTTCAACGACTTGGCCTTGTCGTAATCGATGTCGTGTTGCTTGGCAATGCGATCCAATCGGTTGATCCCAGGATCCCCTCGGGCTAGACGTTTCTTGAGATGCGTACCCGGTCCCATGTACTGATACCCAGGCCAATGAAATTCGAGGCCGGTCTTTCCCAACCATTTCTGCACGTCTAGACCGCGTCCTCTCTGCCCCCGCTTACGTTTGGAACGTCTCACCACCCGTCGCCGTCCGACCACTCTTCCCATTGTTTCGTGCGGTGAGGTAACGGTCGTAAGTTCCGCAACGGTCGTCTACCGTCCCAATCTGAGTCGTCCTCGTCCGTGTCACTGCCTTTTGTCCCCTTGAACTTCTCCCGGAGGGCACGTTCCATGATCGACTCCATGGGGGCTTTGCCTTTGCCTTTGCCTTTGCCTTTGGGTTTGGGAGTCGGTTTCAATTTCTTGATGGCATCGGCGAAATCCTCATCGTGGAAGGGAAAGGGACTGGGATCGCGTCCACTCGGACCCGGCTGAGGGGAAAGGGGTGGTGGTGGTGGTGGAAACGGTTCGTCGTCTTCGCCAAAGGTCAGCGGTCTGGGTTTGCGTTTTGGTTTGGGTGGAAGTGACGGCCTGCGTTTGGGTGTGACGTCGGTCTGACCGGGCGCAGGTGTCGCACTCGACTTGGATGGACCCATGGCACGGACCATTCGTTTCATCCACTTGTGAAGGGAAGGGGTCACCAGTTCGTCCCCCTCGAAGGGGTCCTCTTCCTCTTGCGCACCGGCGGAGCTGGGTAGATTGAATTGTCTTATCTTGTTGGACGCTCGAGCGAAAGCGCGCGATACGGGTAACAGTTTGGCCATCTTCTCGTCCGGCGTCAAGGTTGGATCGCGCAAGAGACGTCGTTTCTTGGCTCCTAATCGAGCAGCGTTGGTGAGAGCGGCATTTTCCGTCAAATCCGCTTTCACTTGAGCTACGGTCTGAGGGTCTTCACTGGCAGGGACCAGAATGAACTCTTCCATCGCACGCGTAGGTCTCCAGAATGATCCGACAGGCGTCGCACACCCCCTTTTCTTCTATTCGGGGATCGTTCCACACCAAACGACACCTCGGACACAACAAAACTCCTTTCAAACGATGTACGAGAATGGTCAGTTTCAGGTTCTCGTCGGTTCTCTTCTCCAACTGGGCTTGCAAGTGACTGATTTTCAGATTACTCTCCTTCAGGAGATCGATCAAGTGAGGTAATGACATGTCTGCTTCAACGCTTGCCAAAATCCACTTCCCTTTTGCGCTTGGAGAACCTTGCGTCTCTTCAACACGCTGTCTTTGCGCCGGACCAACTGTCGCAAGGGTGTTTTGTACCTGCGGAGACGAGCCACGACCGACGGAGGTACCGCGTGATTACCGCGCAACGTGTTCATCACGATCTCGCTCACGGCGTTGATCTGATCTTTGTTGGCATGTTGCAAAATGTCTTTGCGGGTCTGATGTTTGGCCTCGTCCAAGAGAGACCTCAGGAATCCCCACTGTCGTCGAATGCGTTTCATACCGTCTGATGGGTGGGAGGGTGGTGTGGATTGTTTTTATCGCCGTGTCATCCCTCGGTCCTTCAAAATTTGCATGACGTCGTGAACACCCCTGACTTGACGATCCGCGTCCTCTTCCATACTACGCAGCAAGTGCGGGAACTCCGATTCTCGAGCACGGGCGTACTTGTCGTACGATATCCCTCGGTCGAGTAGATACAAGAGATCGTCTAAAAAATCATGTCGGGCGGTGTCTGGATGCGTGTGCTCCAATTCGTCCTCGATGACCTTGTATAATGCACGTTGGAACTGAGATCTTGTCACCACCATGGTGTCCGCACGAATGTGGTTGCGAGGACAGCGTCTCTTCCCTTTTTATCGCCTCCACGCAAAGGTGGAACCATCAGGATGACGCACCAACCCAGACCTCCGTTTTTTGAAGGCAGCGCGTTCTACACTCCACGCATTGTACCGCTTTTTGGTGGCTGCATCGAGGCCTTTTTTGATGCCGTACCCCGCGGCACCACTGACGGCGCCTAGTGCAGCGGCTTGAGCGGCAGCCACCAAGGCAGGAACGATCAGCGGTAAAAAACCTCCGCGTTGTTGGCGACGGGTCTTTCGTCGACGAGTCGTCCGTCGTCGCGACACTCTTTGCTTGGGCATGTTCGCTTGTTGAGTGACCATTGCAGGCAGTGCGTGCCCTTTTTTATCGTCTGGAGATCCAACCGTCCAAGGCTTGCGTCGTTTTCTTCAATCCCGATCGCGCTGTGCCCTTGGCTTTGCGTTTGAGGGCACTCATGGCTTTGCGCTTCAGAGCGGTCAGGGCTTTCTTACCCCCCGCTTTGACCAACGACCCTACCGCGCTCGCGGCCGCTGCTTTCCCCAAGGCTTTCAAAACCGGAATGACCGCTGCGGTCGCTGGGATCGCACCACCTCTTTGACCTCGTCTTCTTCTTCGTTTGCGTCTACCGGTCTTGGGCATGTCTCTATCCGACGAACCACTCCAAAGGTAACAATTTTCCACTGCCGGATTGATTCGATGTGTTCGGTGTCGTGTGTCTCGACGAATTGCGATGCACTTCGGGTGGTCGTCCGTCCTTATACACGATGGTCGTGGTATGCGTCTCGGTCACCGAATGAGCCCCGCGACGTCCGATCCTACGACGTTGTCCTTCCACGACTCTGTCGTAATTTCTTCTCAGACTGCGTGTCGGAACTCTAGCGGCCGACCCGGGTGTCGGAGGAGTACGACGACTGGCAGCGACGGATCCCGGTGCACTGGTCGTCGGGCTAGGTGCACCCCAACTGGGAGGAGAGCGTCGTGGCGTTCCCAACGAATCGTCCGAATCCCTGGGACGTCCTCGTCGGCTCGTGGTGGTCGTGGTCGTCCTGGTCATGGCCCCCGTTCGACGACATCTATTCAGTCGCTCGACCAAGGCTCTCAAACGAGCCGGTGGGTCCCCGAATCGACGAGCGTTGCTGGCCGCTCTGGCTCGTGACACTCCATCGGACGGTACCGAGGACGCGGCTCCCACGGCACCGGACGGTGGTACCGACGCACCGGACGGAGGTGCCGACGCACTGGTGACGGTGGTCGATCCCGCGGCTCCGACCGGTATGTCGACGTTCACTCCCCTCGGAGAGACCCCGATGGGGGGTGCAGGACCCGCGCGGATAGGCACGGGAGAAAGAGACGTGGTCTGTAAGGTGGAGGTCACCCCGATGTTGTCCGTCGAGTCTCGTGTCAGGGGCGACGACGAAATGATGGCATGGGGAAAGAGGTCCGAAAGCACATCGTCCGGATCGAACGTGAGATCCTCTGCACCGTGGGTTATTCCCAATTGCGAGTCGAAAGGCGTCACGCGCGGAGTCGACAGACGTCGTTGTCTTTCTGCCTCGCGTGCGGCGTCGAACGAACTCATGCTTCTACGACGACGTCTTCTTGGGTTTGTAAAGTCTAGGGTAGGTGCCTTTCTCTTTTAAGATGTGCGTCCACAGGCGATGATCGTCGGGCGTTTGCGCGTGAAAATCCATCACCAAATAACCGTAGGGTCGACTCGTGGCTTTCTGAAAGACTGTCATGACATCCTTCCAGTTTTTAGGAAACGCTTGTAATACCACCGTGCGTACACCCACCGTATCGCGCGGGTTCTTGAAGGCCACGATGTAATGTACGTTCCTCGAGATGGTCTTGGCGAATTTACCGGCAGGAAAAAGATCTTGGGTGATGTAGATCACCGAGACGTTGCGGTGATGAGAATGTTTGGTGAAAATGTCCATGACCGTCTTGTCGTTCCCGCACTCGTCCATCAAATCGTCCATCACCAATAATCCACCTCCCGTCGGACGGAACCACTCGTCCAAATCCTCTACCGTCGGCACACCTTCGTGAAAATGGATCTTGGGTTTGCACGTCTTGGCCATCTCCTGGAATTTGTCTTGCATGGCCCCGTAACAATAATGCACGTTGGGTTTCAATCCTTGAAAATAATGCGTCGCATCGTGGAAGAGTTTGGAAACGAACACCGTTTTGCCGCAATTGGACGGTCCGGCAATCAACACGCTGCACGGTGTCTTGAAGAACTTCATGCCTTCGACTCCGAAGCCAAATGATCCAATGGCACGGGGGTCCGTCCTAATTTCTTTTTTTTCTTTCACCTGCGGTTGCGGTAATGTTGGACGTTGTCCTTTATGCCTTTGAAGGCTTGTTTCCCCAACAACAACCCCAAGGACCCAAAGCTAGGAGCGGGTCCGGACAGGACCATACTCGCGCCTTCGGCGATCTTATCGACCAAGGTCGGTTTCCGACGATACCGGGCCCCACCGCGTTGGTTCTTCTTCTTCCTCTTTCTCTTCGTCCGGACCCTACGTCGCGGTGTGGTCTTCATGCCTTCAACTCCAAAGCAAATGATCCAATCTCACGCGGGTCCACCCTAATTTCTTTCCTAATCGGTTCAGGTAAGACGTCATGGTCATGCCGCGGGTGATGGGTAATCGATAACGTCGATGTTCCACGGGCAATTTTCGCATGAAACTGTTCAACGTCACGTACTCCTTCACGCCGATGGGTCTCGGTTGACGTTTTGCCTTCTTCTTCTTGCGCGACACAGGGGGTCTCTTTTTGGCTTTCATTGTCTTACCAACTTCTTCCATGGAATACCTCTGCTCGAGTTCATGAATCTTATCGGCAAAGCGTTGCTGTCCCTCTATAAGTCCAAAGGCGTCTCCGACCCCTGTGGGTTGCACACTCGTCAAAGCTACGCGTCTTGCCATCTGAGTTGTGGTCAGGAGAAGTGTCGAGTCAAAATGAATGAGGCAGAGACGAGTGGCGTGAACTTAACAAGACTTTTTTAATGACAGAACTCCATATTCTCTACGGGTGGACTGCCAACCCGTCTACAAAGAACACCACCTCCCGCGTGTCTCCACCTCGCACCTGACGGGAGGGAAGACGTGCCTTATATATCCATGTCTATCTGATCGGCTCGGCCTTGTGGGAAATCTCTCTCAAAAGACCGTATCACCGCACTCTTCCTCGTCCAATGATCGCCACATGGCGCGCATGTCCAATAACCGTACCGGAACGGTATTGCCTTGGAAAAGAGCGGGCTGTTCGCGTTTCATCCTTTCCCACACCAACGTGTCTTTCACCGTCTTCTTGAACCATTGAGCAATCCTGTGATCGTTCTTCACGTAATCGTGAGTGGTGAACATGGACAAGAACCCGTCCATGGAGATGCCCGTGGCACGAACGATGAGAAAAGCCAATGCGTACATGCCGCAGCTCTGACTGTCGATGGCCTGCAAGGTCTTGCGACTTTCTCGTACCGCCCAGAAATGGTCTCGCGTCCACTTTTCGAACCAGGGTATGTCGTACCGAGTCACGTTCATCCCAAAACTATCCATGATTTCGCAGGTCTCGTCTTCCGTCCACACCCCCAACCAATGCGAACCCTGTTTCCCCCGACGATCCACATTGACGATGTACCCTTGAGGATGCGCCTTCGACGGCGACGAGGGTAAGGCATCGCTGGCAAAGACCCCCGCAAAGTAGGGTCGCAACCGGGCGTCGTGTTGCGCCAACGTCTCCAATTGTTGCGTCGTGGTCGCCACGAACTCCATGTTTCTTCTGTCGTCGGAACGGACGTTCACATGCCATTATAGGTTTCGTAAAGGACACCCCCTTCCCGCGTGATCTTCATGACGTTTTCGAATTCACCCGTCACGCAGATGGTGATGGCGTGGCCTATGCCCGCATTGAACCTGGCTTGGATGCGATGATTACCCTGGTTCTGCGGATTCATGAAGCGACTGTCGGCATCTCCGCTCTCCACGTTGTTGAAGCAAAAGATGGTGCAGTTCTTGTGATACCCCCAATCCTCGGGTCTCACCAACGGTTTTCTGCCTCTCTTCAAAGCCCCCGTGTCGTACAAGAAGCGATGATACCCATCGTAGTCTTTGCTGGTATTGTCGTGTTGCAGTTCCAAAGTACTGGTATGCGGGTACTCTTCCCCGTTGATCAACTGCTTGATCCATTCCACGCCAAACGTCCGAAAAGCGAACGGTGAGTAACCGATCGTGCCGTTGAAGGCTCGACTGTCCAGAAAATACACGAACACGCGGTTGGGAATCCGTTGTTCGAAGATGTCGGCTTTGTCGAAGTTGGTCTCGCCGTTGGGCAGCGTGAAGGTGCGGGTCTCGTACCGCACCACCGGGTACTGCATGTAGTGGTTGGAATCCCTCAGATGGGTCAGGGTGTTGTACAACGGCGCTTTCAGACGTAACGACGACACGTACAACTTCAGGTCCACATCGTCGGCCACCAATCGTGGTGCCGTGCCACCGTACGCGAAATACGCGGGTTCATTGAAGTGCATACGAATCAGCACGCGAGTGTTGGGTGGCAAGGGTTTGTTCAGATGAAAGACTTCCACCAAGGGTTTGAAGACCAACGTGCGACGCACACCACCCGTGTGCAAACTTCTTTCCTTTATCACACCATCCACGGACGTTTTCGCTGTGCCAGTCAGAGCCATGTAATCGGCATGCGGTGTGGTGCTGTCATATGTGTTGGCGGCGTAGACATTGGGCACGTTCAAGGCGCCAGGTATGAAGCCTTGCGGTCGAAGGACGGATACGGCATCGTCCTCGTCGTGGTTCAATATGGTCTGGAGCATGGCGTTCAGTGCGTACGTGTCCGATTGCACCGTGGTCAACACCCCATTGACGTAGACCGACACTTGCTTGAGCATGGTGTGACACAGATTCTGACAGGGATAGGTGTCAGCAGCGATGTTGCCGCCACCCGCCGCTTGCAACCGCAACTTTAGCATGAAGAAACTCGAACTCAGATCCACGTACTCCGTGCTGGGTTTGATCTCGAATTCGATGGGGTTGATCTGTCCGCTGACCGAGGGTGGTATCTCCACCACACGTCGCGAGGCCACACTCTCGTCCACCGGAGGGACGGTGAAGAGTGCAAACTTGGGATCGACGTTCGGACCCAATCCGATGCGTTTGACGGGTCTTTCCCATCTCGGATCGGCCAGATTCAGACCTTCGGCCAACCGACCTACGTTTCTTGGGCGCTTGGGCATGGTGGTCGCTGTGTACGTTCCAAAGAGTAGGAGCAACTGATTGAACGTCGGCTCGATGCTCCCTCCTTTATGTCATGAGACTGTGCGTGTAGACCCGTCGTCGGTGATGATAGGGTCGCACCGGTCGCATGGGAGGTTCCATGAACCCACCACCGCGTTGCGACCGTTTCGCGTAGTAGGGGGCCATCCGTCGAGCCCACTCGATCTCTGGCGGCAGAGGTCCCCACACTGTCCCACCGCGTTGCGAGCGTTTTCCACGCTGCCGTTTCTTCGTTTTTCGTCGTCTACCGGGCATGCTCTCCACCATCGAATGAAGGGTTCTCACCCCCTCTCACGAGAATATATCCCCTCGGGCATACGGTTTGGCGCGTTTCTTCTTCTTCCTTTTCGTCTTTTTTCTTCTCCTCGATCCGCTTCCACTTTGACCTTCTTCGGACGGATGCGGTACGAAGATACGTAACCTCCCTCCGCTCATGGTCTCCGGAAAGACCGGTTCGTATCGCACGGTACTACCGTGTCCGCTCATCACTCCGCAACGAATGACGATCGCGCTCAAGGGACGCGTCTAAAATGCAAGGTGACGGTGGTGATCCCTTCGCCCAATTCGGCCAGTCCTCCACTAGGTTTGCCGATGGCGATTTCCACTACATCCAATTCAGTGTTACGCACATCGATGTGTTGCATGTTCTTGGGTTCGTAATAGACGAATCCTTCCTTGTCCTCGTGTCCCACAGGGACTTGGCGCAACAGGTCGGTGATCTGTCCCCCTAGGATGGTTCCGCGTCCCACGTTGCTGTAGACGTAGACCATTGTATCTTTGGGGACACCATCCTCTCTCACGCGTTGTTTCGCCACAAACCAATCCCGGTTCAAGATGAAACGGTACCTGGCATGATTGCCAAAACCAAAGAAAGGACCAGAATTGGCGGTGTAATAGATGGGTCCCTTCACATCGGCCAGATGTTCCGAGTCCATGTAGGGTGCCTTGTCTACGGGATCGTCGTATTTCGGATAGAGGATCACATTGGGTCCGTAATGCCATTCGTTGACCACATCTCCGTCGTACCACTTGACCCAACCGATATATTCCCCAAACTTGCGCGTCACGCTCAATTCCACTTGACGGTCGTCGTCGGTGTTGGACCAGTCCACCTCCATGTATTCTTCCTCGTCATTCCATTTTAACAGGGGGTAACCTCGCACTCCCGTGTCCTTTCCGTCGGAATCCAATTTGGTGCGTCGAAATGTGTATTCCTTGCCCTGACCGTGTTGGTAGAATACGTCGTAAATGTTGCGTTCCAACAACAGTTTCAATCGTTTCATGAAGGAGGCCCCATCTGTGACTTCGTAGTAATCGATGACCTCTCCCATCGTCACCCACTCCGTGCGTCGATATATTTGAGTCGTGTCGTCCGCCTTGTAAAGAGTGATGATGGCACTGATCAGCTGCGTTCGTTCGGGAAACTGTTGCAACAAGGTCTCTCTATCGATTTTCGTGGCCAGTGTTGGTCGCGGTAATGTGATGGCGCTCAAAGCCACTTGCCATCCGTTGCCGGGCAGACGCAACCGGTACGGTAACTTGATCTTGTAATCGTTGTTTCGATTGGTGTCGTCGAACTGAGCGCCCCCTCCATTGCTGGGAAGCGTCAAGTAAAGACTTTCAAACTCTTCTCCTCCTTCTCCTCTTCCTTGAGGCATCGTCAATCCAACTGTTGTACTTGGCAGGCCACCCTTTCCAACTGACGAGCATCCGACCGGCTCTGCGTTTTAATACCTTGTCCACACGCCACAACGTCTTCTCGTCCACGATCACTTTTTGCAAATCTTGTTCGTAAAACGTCCCTCGTAACGGGGTACCGTCCATTTCTTCCACGCGGTAAGTGGTCACCGGACCGGGCACGACCCGCGACACCACAAACACTTCTTCCGTCCATTGAGGCAGATAACCTTTCTTGAAGGTTCGTACCCTCTTGCTCAACCGAACCTGATTGCCCACCTTGAACTTGGCTTTGGACGGTTTACCCAGTCGTTTGCCGTACAAGGTTTGCCACACTTGGGCTTCGTTGATCTCCGTGACGTCTCGGGGTGCCATGCCGATGCTATGGTGCACGTCCGCATTGTACGCTTTCACCAAGGCCGGTAGTACGTCCAGGTACGTCAAGGTGTTGGCGGCCGTAAAATAGCGGTACATCCGTCCCTTCAACGTGCGATTGAACCGTTCCACCACACTGGCTTTGGCATCGCCGTGCGTCGAAAAATGTTCGATGCCTTTCTCTTTCAACCAGGTCTGTACCTTGGTGTTGTAAAACTCTTTACCCTTGTCCGTTTGTAAACGCCGTGGTTTACGTCCGCTGGTCTTGAGAATGTTCTGAAACGCTTTCACCACTTCCTCTCCGGTCTTTTTCTTCAAAGGACGGACCCAGGCAAATTTGGACAAGACGTCGACGACCGTCAAGAGGTACCGGGTGCCTTTATTCCATTTGGCGGTGGTTTGCATTTCCACCAGATCCGCCACCCATTGTTCGTCTTTCTCGAAGACCAGGACGGGTAACGTGGCAAAACGACGTCGGATGGGTTGGTGTAGAGTAAACGCCAATTCTCTTTCTAAACGGCGTCGTGCTTCCGGCAGAGTTATTCGGTGGGTCTTGGCGTACCGGACCAAGCCGCCCAACGCTCCGGGCACACTCGGATCAGTGTACGTTTGAGACTTTCCCATCCCCACCACAGGATCAATCGTTTGACAGAGGGAATGCGTTCCTCTCGTATTTTATGCGTGTGACGCCAGTAAAATTCACCGTCTTCGGCCCCAAACGAGCGTCTCAACCATTCCACGAACACGGCTTAATGACCCACGTGAAACTCGGGCGCCTCCACCACTTCTTGCCAGAGGTGCAACACCTCTGCTAACCCGTCGATGGCATCGTCAAAGGGAAGGGACTCTTTACCCACCCACCATCGACACACCCAACTGGTCATGAGCCAGCGACTACGCCACCCCCAACAACTCATGACACCACACAGGTTTGGTTACAAATGATTTTATTGAGTGCTATCTACAGGTTATGTACAATTTTTTCATTTAGCGTCCATGTGCGTCAAGGCATACCGATGCAAGTCCTCGCGGGTCACACCGGTCCGATGCATCTCTCGCTGAACACGTTTTTCCTCCTCCTCGCCCAACCCTGCCAGGTACATCTCCTCTTCCAGATATTTCTCGCGTCGTACGCGTTCTTTGTCTTCTTCCACCCGTTCTCTGGGGGTGGGGTCTCGGCTGGCATGCATCCCTGGGTAGCAGTCACAGTCGGTCTGTTTCTGGGTTGTTTTCCGCTGACCTGACCACCCGTCCGACTGAGGGGGTGGCGCCGCATGCATCCGGGCGTAGGGGTGATAGTGTCCCTCGTGGCGTATCTTTTTGGTTTGTGGAGGTGTTGGCAGGGAGGGTTCCATTCGCCTCCGTTTCTCGCCTTGGGCTTTCACTTTCTGCCACATGGTGAGAGCGCTGTCCCTCGATCTACTTTCCGGTACGTACCGAGGACGTACGGGACGGGCATATTGACGGGTCAGGATCTGTCGTCTCCGCGTTTGACCCGGGTAACTGGCGTCGATTTGATATTCGCCCGGAGGGGTATCAGCCAACTGGAAAAAGTCGCAGGTATTGTCGCGACAGGTCAGGAATAGACGTCCTTCATTCCCTCGTTGGGACGTGCGACAGAGTACCCACTTGTAGGGGCGTCGGCAATCACAGGTGAAGGGACCCCTCTTGATCTCCGGACAGACTTGTGCCTCCCAAGCCTCACACAACTCCTGACATTGACGTGCGTCTAACCAGACTGGACAACCGCGTTCTCCACACACGTAGTATTCCCAACCTTTGGCTTCCGAGATGCGGAACTGTACTGGACCGGTCGGGACGGAGAGGGAGGAATACCACCGGGATATTCGCCAGGTCCTAAGGGCGCGTCTCCTTCCTCGAGCACCTCGGTCTGGTAGTCCGGTAGCGGTTCCAACAATTCCTTCACAGCATGCAGTACGATTTGCGAGACGATCCATTCGCACCCTGGCACAATGGTATGGGTGTGTCGACGGGCATCCACCTCTTCCGACGACGCGAGCATGTCAACGACACTCTGTTTTCCGTCCTTCTTCCTTTGACCGACCACCAATCGTTGAGGGATCGTTTTGAAGTGGCACCCGAAGTAGATGTCGAGGCAGCCGCAGCCTGTCGCGAGTTGAACACCAATTTCGACCAATACTACATCTCTTCCCGCAGGTACCTACAGAGAGACCATACCATCGCCGCTGCCTGCGACCGCGTGTTGGCTTTTGGCTATTTGACACCGGACGACGATGGGGAGACGTCCTTCGTGCGCGGTGGAACGGGGTGGACGGTACGATTGGCGCAAAGGTTGTACAAACCCGTACACCTGTACGACTTGACGAATGAACGGTGGTTGTGGTACGATTACGACCAAGAACGCTTCGTACCCGCTCCTGCCGCACCTAAATTGGAGGGTAAATGCGCCATCGTGGGTGATCGACACGTCGACCCCTCCCACAACGCCTACGATGTGATCCACGATCTCTTTTACCTGCATCAACACAGACAGCAACTGCAAGCTTCCTAAAACACCGGATCGAAACCCACCAATCACAGCACTCCACCACCGGCCAATCACGACGCTCTACCTCGGACCAATCAAACGACTTTCCCTCTGTATATAAAGAACTCCTCTTCTCGAACATTTTTCATTTCTCAAGATGACAACGTGCGTGATCACTGGAGGTGATATGGGTGTGTGTGCCGGAGTGATTTTCCTGTGCAAGCAATTGGGGGTTCCTTGCGCTTTCTTCTTACCTCACGATGACGAAAGAGGTGATGAAACCAAGTTACAAGTAGGGTTTCCACCCATCCTAGGACATCCTCATTTAGTCATACCAGGCAAGTATCCCGTGACGGACGGAGTGATGTTGGAAGGGGATAAACTCAAGCACAGCCGTGTGGTGTGCATGAATGAGCATCACGACGAAACTATCACCACGACCTGTCGAGCCTTGTGTCCCGATTACGATCAAATCAGACCCTCTCTACGTTACCTGTTGAGACGTGACGTGGACATGGTGGTCCAATCCGATGCCGTGTACCTCATTGGCGATTTGATTCGCCCCTCACACTCCAGCAATGAACAAATGGGAGGACCCGGTTGGATCCAGCACGTGACCATTCTCAAGCACAAACCTCTCTATTTCTTTGACTTGTCCACAAACACTTGGCTCACTTTTGATTACACCAGGCTACAGTTCAGACCTCATTTCGGAGCTCTGCCTTCTCTGCGAAATCAACATTGTTTGATAGCTGGGACCAGACGTTTGACGAGAAACGAGCCTGTCTTTTTCGACATTTTACCTGCCTTCTTACTCACGGCTAGAGCATGATCGGAGCCTCTGATTTGGAACGCGTGTGTCTGGTGATCGACTTGGAGGGATTTCACGTCAGCGCTTCGCGCGGAAACCCTAAACAGTTTCTGGTGCGGGAATTGGGATGGTGCGCCTGGCCCGGTCATGCCCACGATGTGGGGTCGTACCGATATTTCAACCTCAGAGAGTTTCGTACCTTACTTCTCAAGGATCAAAAGACGTGTCGCTATGTCAGCAAACACATTCACGGTCTACCCTATCGTCCCACCCCCGAGGAACAAGCCCGACCTCCTTGGCAACTCCACGAAGACCTTCGTAACCTTTACAACCTTCACAGAATCCCCGAGAGACCGTTGGTGGCTTACAAGGGTGGACACGTAGAAAAAAACCTGTTGGACAAGATGGGGATACCCTGCGTCGACTTGGAAGTCTGGGGGTGTCCCAAATTCGAAAGCCTGAACCGTTTGACCACCGTGGGAGGTTGCGGACATCATGCCGACCCTCTACACCATCACTGCCCACAAGTGGAGACTTATCATTTCGTGCAATGGATACGGCGAACATTGCATTTGCCCAGAGACATTAATTTTGTCAATCTAGAACGCGCTTTACGTATGGCATTTTAATCAGCTGTACATTCGGTTTTTTCTCAGATTTTTTGTAAAATAAAAGCTGCATGTAACAAGTCATGCAATGACAACAATGTTTGTGCAGCCTCTTTCTTGGCTCGACTGCATCGTAAAGCCGTACGTTCACGTTCGAGTTTCTCCTCGTACTTCGCGGGATCCTTTTCTTTCAACTCTTCCCTTCGCTGTCTCGCCCGTACGTTACGGTTAGTTTTGAACTGTTCCGATCGAACGGGGTCCGATCTCAATTTACTCCGATAATTCGCTTCGTAACCTTTTCTCTTCTGACGCGCCTTCTCGTTCTGTCTGTACTTCACTTGCCCCGCACGCTTCCTTTCTCTCCAGGTCTGGTATCGACCTTCTCTCTTCAATTTTTCCACGTACGTGATTTGGTATCCCTTTTGTCGAGTCTGCAGAATCGCTCTCTCTTCGTCCGTCATGGCCGCTATTTTCAGTTTCTTACGAGCATAGTCCTTCTGGTAATGTTTTCTCTTACATGCTCTCCTTCTCTCCATTTCCTGGTCGTACTTTTCCGGTTCCTCTTCCTTCATCTTCTCCATGCGTTTTTTGGTCAAGGCATATCGTCTTCGTCCCTCTTGTTTCTTCAGATCGTCCATATTTCACTCATTTCTCCCACCGATCCTGCGGCTTTCCTTATATAAGGCTTCTCATTTGACGTCACATTGCCATGCCAACCCTCGTTTTGCATGTTAGGGGGATACCCCCCCATCCCCCATTCTCAGTCTCCATAGCAACGTGACTTCCATATAAAACCCACACGCGTTGTGTCGGTTCATTTTCATGTGAGTACACGTCTCGACCTAACGTGAAACAATCATGCTCTCTCTAGTGATTTTGTTCTTGGCCTGTGTGGGAGACGGTTTCCATCTACCGCCCGCAGAATGCACGCGCTCCAAACGTCCTGCCGTCTGCTGTTCCATGCCTTCACCGACCCGTTCCAAACGGTGGCGACGACGACGACGTTACATCACCCCTCGTCGCCTCGCCTTCCTGTACTTCAGTGAGTTCTGGTGTGGCTTGCCCGACTTGGTGAGGGATCGCATCGTGCGTTACGTCGACATAGCCGAACATCGCGACAAGATGAAAGCCGTCTGCCAAGAAATATACAGTCTGCCCATCTGTCCTCGGTATGGTTTCGCCATTCTCACGGAACGACAGCTAGGACGACGGTGAGTGTCCTTCGTTTTTCAATTTTCTTCTCATTCCATTTTCATTTTTTCACATCATCCTTCTCCATTAGTTTTCCCGATCGGGTTTGGTTCCTTCCGCGGGATCCGGACTGGATACGATGCGATCGATGCATCCATTTCCAGTATCCTCATCTTCCTGGGG
>OX419342.1:14063101-14068101 GCA_948470475.1 Galaxea fascicularis
AAGTGCAAAAGTACGTAGAGCCAAACGCACACGAGCGACTCAACAAAGAACACTCCTTAGACAGTCCAGCAAATTAAAAGGTAAAAATTATGTTGTTTATTTTAGATATTTCCAAAGGGAAGAAAGAAAATGTTTTCTAAAACACTTGCAAGACCTTTTTCACGCTCATTCTACATTAGTTCATTCGCATTTGCCTCGCTTTTTTTTTCTTCTAGGGTAGGACTATTAGCCAGAGAAAGACTGATTACCTTGATCAGCATTCTTGACTTTAATGCTGATAACAGTTCACACAGCTCTCAAGCTGACCAGGGCCGTATGCGTGGAAAAACAACACAAGATCAATGTGCTGTCAAATACACACTCAAAAATAATAACTTGTGCGAACCGTTTGTTAAACCTTTTCTCCTTCTGGTTTGAGAAAGATTAACTCAGGTGAATATCCTAGAGTGAGTGCTAACAAAGATTTCGTTCGTCATGCTTTTACTAATTGGAATTACTAATAAGGAATGAGTAAGCCTTTATGTGATGACTTAACTAGAGAAACTCAGACGAGATCCAGCTATGCATGACACTGAGAGCTGCTTACCATTCAATAATTCGTCTCGTGCAGAGCAGACGAATGTACCAAATATAACTAAACCACTTCTAATGGTCCGCACAAGCGCCGCGGTTAAAATTGCATTTTGTGTTATCTTCTCTGCCATGTCTATGGGTATTGTCTTAGGAAACATCATCGTTGCATCCGTGTTTCTCCAGAAGCGTAAACTGCGCACTCGCACATCCTATTTTCTCATGAGCCTTGCGATGTCAGACATCATCGTGGGAAGTGTAGGCGTACCTTCATTTATTTACATCCTGGCTAATTCCGTGGAATTTCCAAACTTTGTGTACATTCTGTGGAACACTGTTGACGTGTTCGGAGCCACAGCATCTATTTGGCATTTAATGATGATAAGTCTAGAAAGATTTTATGCTATAGGATGGCCATTTTTGCATCGAATTTCCTCCAAAAAACTGTATTTGTGTCTTATTTTCCTGGTTTGGGGCGTGTCAGCAACATTGTGCTTCATTACTGTGAAAGTAGCCTCCAGCTGGCGTAATTACACGTTTTTCGTCTCCGTCGTCTCATTTCTCTGGCCTTTAACCGTCATAATTGTTGTCTACGTCGCCATGTTTGTCACTGCTTCAAAAAGCGTTCCTCAAAACCACAGCCAAACCCATGGCGCAGAGAGAGAAGCCCGAATCGCCAAAGCCATCTTACTTGTGATAGGCTGTTTCCTTGTAGCCTGGGGTCCGTTTTTTGGTCTTAACTTTGCATACTGGGCGTGTGGCACATGCGTCGACATCGAATACGAGGTTATTCTTGTCTTCAAGGTTCTTCAATATAGCAGTTCACTTGCAAATCCCGCAATATACACTGCAAGACTCCCGGGGTGTTATGAAGCAATCATGCAGCTATACGGGCAATGTTCTAGGTGTAGGAAGTCCAGATATCTGGAAGACCTGGAATATCCACTCGTTTTGTGTAAGAATGTTTCTTTGATTAGACCTCGGGGTATCGAGACTGGTGGTCCCATTCATCACTTTCCTTGGCAAGCTAGTTCTGTTCATCGTAAAATAGGCTCAGTTAACGAAACGCACATCAGCAAGGTTTCAAAAAGATTCAGAAGATCAAAACACTTGACGTTCTCTACTGTGCTGTAGCTCAGTCGAGAACGTCAAGTTCAGCTCCGGAACACCACTGAGGAGAAACAAGTAAAACACTGACGTATAGGAAAATAACTTTAAAATACTGTCGCAGAACAGAGCCCGATTGAGGAAGAGGAAAAACGACGATTGTCCCAAAGAGAACTGTGCGAGCCACGTAGGAACAGCTGGGAAAATGGAAAATCAGATATAAATTGTCCAGATTGTCCAGGGATAACTACCACCAATGCTCAAATAGCAGTTGCTTCGTTATTACATCTGAGAATCTTAGAATCTGAAAACACACTGTTGTAATATCACTGACTGGCTCACGGGCTCATGGACCCCTGACTGTTTAAGGGGACACCCCTAACATTGAGAAGCGGCCATGTTGTGTTTTCTAGTTTTTAATTCAGTAGCGTTCCGTTAACAAGTTTACAACAATAGCGTTTTATAAGCCCATTCGGCAAAACGGTGCATCATGCGTAATCAGGGCATTGAACCAGAACGTGTTTGAGTGATCTGCAGCGAGGAGAGGCGTGCCTGTTATGTATTGATCAAGTCTTTTATATACGAATTGTAGATGTTTGACCGAAACGATGTGAATCCCAGGAGATCTAGAAATTTGAAAAACATGTGCTTCGGCATGCAGATCGTGATCATTTATCTTCAAAACAAACTCCTCTTCATTTTAGTTCTTATGTTTCCGAGTTATTTAGAGAGGTTTCTGTGAACATGTAGTTGTAATTTTTGATTTATCAATTCAATATTCCGTCTAACTTTTGTATTAAAAAGTTCTCAAAAGCCATTGCACCTCCAACGTCTTCCATCTGTAAAACATCAAGACCTACTGTACTTTCAATTGGTAAACAAACGATGGTGGACTGCAAGCTTCGGCACCAAGGTTTTCAAATTTCTAGATCTCCCGGGATTCACATCGTTTCCAAACATCTACAGTTCGTATATAAAAGAAAAGGTTTTCACTCACCTTTGACTTTAAAGGTGAAAACTTGATCAACATTATGACAGGCACGCCTCTCCTCGCTGTAGTTCATTCAAACACGTTCTGGTTCAATGCCCTGATTACCATTAAGCAACGTTTTGCCGAAAGGGCTCATTTACCTTACGAATGCTACGTGCTTGCATTCTCCTCGTGTTTACAACACACACGTTTCCTGTTTATTCTTTCAATGCTACTCTTAAGACCATTCGAAGCTATTTTGTGCACATTAATTCTAATACAGAAAATTCTTATTTTTAGCACTACGTACTTGTAAATAGTGTTTCTCATTCTGCAAGCATGCAGGAGCGTTCTATCCCTTAAAATGTATGTGGGGTTAAATTAAGAAATTATGTGAGGAGGGCATGTTCTTTGGACAGGACATTAACCGTTTGAAAACGCCAAAACAAAGTTTTGGCTGTTCGAAGCTTGTTTTGATTATCAAGATTGGTCATTGTTTGCATGCATCTAATTTTATAGATCTTTTAGTGTTTAGTTTTACTTGGAATGTTTTTTAGGTGTGCAAACACAACCACTTAAATGCACACCTCCTAATTCTGCATTTTTACCTACAAGATTTTCAAGTCACATCCTCAGCGTCGACACAGTTTAATTGAGCGGTTGAATTTTCCAAAAGCAAGACCTTGCATGTCATTGTTACGTTCTAGCTTCTCTCAGCTGAAAACTTCCACTTGCAAACGAAATTCCCAGGAACAACCCGGCTACCATATCATTCAAAGGTTACGGTTTTATTTTGGGGAGAGTGTCGGAAAATGGATCTGTATTTTTACAAAGAAATTGAAAATGCAGTTTTAAACAATGGTTTCACGACTGATTGGTTTCAGGCCTCGAGAGCTGTCCCCTGTCACCGTATCTGTTCATCTTAACTGCAGAAACTTTGTCCAACAAAATAAGGCACAATCAGATCGTGGAAGGGATTAGATTCTTCGGTAATGAGATTAAGGTAAGTCAACTTGCAGATGACACTTACCTATTCTGCGCTGATCTGGACTCCGTGAAAAATGCTATAGGCAGTGTTTAAAGTTTTGGTAAATCTTCTTTGGAAGACCAAGGCAACATAGTTGAGGAAATGGGCAGATGAGGTGGATCAGTACCAAGTGTAGACCCTAGGAATTCATGTATCATCAGTTACTTGAAAAGTAACGATCATTTTAACTTTAGGCTAAAATAACAGAAATCAGAAAGAAACGTGAACAAATGGAAATAAAGAACAGTAGCCCTTTACGGCAAAATGTTAATCATTAAATCTTTAGGACTATAGTATAATTTTTTCGGCTTCTAATATTGTTCCGTTTATTTCTACCTTTTAAACTTTTTTTTTTACCGGTATCTGTATTGCTTTATAAGAGCTTGAATTTTAGTGATGGCTGTGATGCAAATTCGACAGACAAAAACCCGATTAAATGCATGTTTCGAAATCTAACAGAGTTTTGAAAAAACTGTTAGGAAAATGTCCAAAAACCTGTCGCGCTTCAAGTTTCATTGAATAAATAATAATAATAATAATAATAATAATAATAATAATAATAATAATAATAATAATAAGCGAATCGGCGTGAATGTGAGGTTGGAAGTGATCCAGAAAACAGCATTGCTGGGGACAGCAAAGATACTAAGAAAAGTACTGTCCCTGTAAGAAGAAGGAAGAGAGAGATTTGGGACCCGTGGTGACTTGTTGTTACCCGCTCCCAAGGACTATAAACCAGGTTGAATATCCTTCCTGAGTCTATAAGGAATGGACATAATAATAATAATAATAATAATAATTATTATTATTATTATTATTACTATTATTATTATTATTATGAATAATTAATGAAAGCGACGGCTTCGATTGAAAGCGACGGCTTCGATTGATTCTAAAATCAAAACTAAATGGGAGAAACAAAATAACAGCAATAAATACATGGGCAGTGGCTGTATTCAGATACGGAGCAGGAATACTAGAGTGGAAAGAGAGTGAATTGAAGTGGTGAATTTAAAAATCATAGAGCACAGGAACTTAAACAAAACTGGACTGAAAAGAAAATGCATGGACAGTTTGTCAGGGAAATGCCAGAGAATGTTGATAAGGTTATAACGTGGAAAGGGTTATCCAAATGTGATTTGAAGATTGGGACAGAAGCGTTGTTATGTGCAGCACAGGAACAGGCCATCAGGACAAATTATGTATCATAAGCATCATATCGATAAGACCAGTGAAAGCTAGATTATGTGGGAATAAAGCTGAAAGCGTGCAACACCTAGTATGTGGGTGTGAGAAATTGGCCCAGAAGGAATATAAGAGACGACA
>OX419342.1:14073101-14120601 GCA_948470475.1 Galaxea fascicularis
TGCTGTGAAAGGTCGCGAAATAGCGAGATTTCGAATTCAACAGATTCAACGAATTTCGCTGTCCTTAGCAACTCCACACGGCGTGTCTTCAGTGTGACTTCACAGTATTTTTGCCTTATTTTTAAGGCCATATCGTGGCAAGCTATCAACAGTTCTTTTCATAGCTATATTTCACTCGACTGACAAATTAGATCTACCTGCAATCCTCGTTGTTTGCAGTCGTTTCTAATGGCGTTTATTACAGTGGATTTGCCAGTTCCTGTCTGCCCAGTTATTAGGGTATTGGGCCCATTCCTGGCAAATTCATAGACCTCAGCTTGTTCATCGGTCAACTTCTCACAAAGCATAGAAACACTTTCCACACAGATTCAACTATGAAATTTACTTTTCATTACATGTGGCTTTAAAGTACCGACGGAAAATTTTGTCGAAAAGCTCAAAACTATAAGGATGAATTTGCTGATAGCTTGAAAATAAACGTATATATAGCTTGTCCACTGACTAAACGGATCACGCATCATGGAGTCGCGGAATTGGTCAAATTTGAGCCGTGAAACGAGCGATTCCCCTTTCGTGTTGGTCGAATTTTCGGGCAAGTCGGCGAAGAAAGAAAGGAAATTTATGGCAGCAGCTGCTGGTGATTTGAAGCGGATACTTCGCTGGTTTGCGAATTTATTGGCCTTCGAACGGCGACTGGTTCGATCTCGATTCACCGGCTTTCCCTTTATTTAGAATGGACAGTGACCTGGGATTTAACATTGCATTTAGGAAGGCTTTATAATTATTTGGCTAGAATAGAAATATTTCCACCGCTACTGGGTGTTATGATGTCATTGTTATCACGTCATTGTCATGTGACCTGGAGCGTTCGCTCTCCATGTGCTCGTTCATGGACAATTAAAAGTTGTTGTTGTCGTATCATAACATGGCGTCAGAAGCCGGATTTTAACCCATTTTCGGAGTTGACGGTGGTTCCTACGTTTCCTGAAAGTTTCAACGATTTGTTCGCGGTTGGTAGCTGACAGACAAGGTTATAGTCTGCGTTCAATTCTGAAACAAACATGGCCACCACGACTGCCAAAGCTCCCGCTCCGCTGAATTTATCCGACCGTTTGCACCAAGGTGAAAACTGGAAGTTGTTTCGCCGAGAGTGGAAATTCTATGAATTAGCAGCTGGCATTCATAGGAAGGCGGATGAAGTTCGTGTTGATTCTTTGTTAAACGTTGTTGGCAAGGAGGGATTGGACATGTACGAAACCTTTCAGTGGGAGGATGCGTCTCATGCTCTTAAAATCGACAAAGTTTTCGAAAAGTTTGAAGAGCGCTGCGTTCCTGCTCGGAATGAAACGTACGAAAGATTTGTTTTCTTCAAACGTGAGCAATTGCCGAGTGAGTCGCTCGATTGTTACATAACAGCTTTGTTGAAGCTGTCTGAGAACTGTGGTTTTGAAACGCTCCGTGAATCGCTTGTTCGCGATAGTTTGATTCTTGGAGTAAAGGATGACAGGATTCGGGAAAAGCTGCTTGGAAAGCGTGATCTCGACCCGCATAAAGCCGTTGAAATGATCAAAGCCAGTCAGGTTACTCATTCGCAAGCCTCGGAAATTCCAGGTGAAGCTTCGGTTCAGGAAGATGTCAATGCTGTGAAACACAAACACAGAAGGAATCGGAGAAAAGGAAGCTCCCGAAAAGTTCCACTCGGAACCCCTCGTCTAACAGCAAACTTAAAGAATGTCTCTTCTGCGGTGGCAAACATGCACTTGACAGAAAGCTATGTCCAGCATCCGGACAAACATGCAAGAAATGTGGCAAAGTCGGACACTTCGCAGTCAAATGTCGCAGTAAGTCTGTGAATGTGAATGTTAATGATGTCGAGGAAGTTTTCTACATAAATAACATTGGTGGCAAAGATCAGGCTCTTGTTCCAGTTACTCTAAATGACACTGTTTCAGTAACATTCCAGATTGATACAGGCTCATCAGCAAATATTTTGCCATTGGAGGATTACATCAGAGCCACCAATGATTTCAATAGAGCTAGCATTGTTCCTAAAGATATCACACTAGTGATGCATGATCACTCAAAGCGAAAGGCATTGGGCTCTGCAAGGCTGAAAGTTGAGCATAATGGTAACAAACATGAACTGAACTTTGTCATTGTTGATCAAAGGGTTACACCTTTGCTGGGTTTAAAGTCTTGTCAAGGTATGGGTCTCATTAAAATCATAGTCCCTGGTGTTCATGCCCCCGTTAACAGTATTGCTGCTACTCCAGAGAAAGCTGTATCTGAGAGTATTATTACAGATCCTGTCCTTAGCCCCTTCGCTGATGTATTTCATGGTATTGGTTGCTTACCTGGAGAATACAGTATGTCATTGGATGGGAATGTTAGTCCTGTAGTACATCCTCCTCGTAGAGTGCCTGTTCCTAAGAGAGATGCCAGGAAGGCAGAGTTGGAAAACTTGGTTATCATTGCACCTGTTACTGAGCCAACCAATTGGGTATCCAGTGTCTTGGCCGTGCCCAAAAAAGATCGGTCAATCCGTGTATGCCTGGACCCCAAAGATTTGAACACTGCTATTAAGCGTTCACACTACCCCCTACCTACAGTGGATGATGTTACATCCCGACTCACCAAGGCAAAGGTCTTCAGTGTCATGGATGCGAAAAGTGGTTTTTGGCAAGCGAAGCTGTCAGAGAGTTCCAGTTATTACACCACGTTTAATACCCCATTTGGCAGATTTCGCTGGTTAAGAATGCCGTTTAGCATTTCTTCTGCGCCTGAGGTATGGCAGCGGAAAATGAATGAAGCAATTGAGGGTCTTCGGGGAGTGGAGGTCATAGCTGACGACTTTCTCGTGTGTGGTTTTGGAGACACAGCTGCAGACGCAGTCCTGGATCAAGATCAGAATTTAACTGCATTTCTTGAAAGGTGCCGCAAGCTGAATCTGACTCTTAATCCTCAGAAAGTCAAGCTCCGCCTTTCCGAAGTACCTTTCATGGGTCATTTGCTGACTGCTGATGGTATCGTTACAGATCCAAACAAGGTCCATGCTATTAAGGACATGCCTACCCCAGCAGATGTGACATCACTGAAGAGATTTCTTGGCATGGTTAATTATCTTTCGAAGTTCCTTCCAAACCTGTCCAGTGTATCAGAACCATTGCGTCGTCTTGAAGCTAAAGATGCTGAGTGGTCCTGGCTCGCAGTTCATGATGCAGCTGTCCAGAAAATAAAGAGTCTTGTTTGTGAGGCTCCGGTGCTCAAGTTTTATGATGTCACACAAGCCGTTACAGTTGAATGTGATGCATCGCTATCTGGACTTGGCGCCACCCTACTCCAGGGAGGTCAGCCAGTTGCTTTTGCCTCAAGGGCACTTACTCCCGCCGAAGGCCGCTATGCCCAAATCGAAAAAGAACTTCTCTCAGTAGTTTTTGCATGTGAGAGGTTTGATACCTACCTCTATGGTCGAGACATTGTTCATGTCAAAACAGATCACCAGCCTTTGGAGGCCATCTGCAAGAAAGACCTTGCTTCTGCCCCCAAGCGTCTCCAGCGGATGCTGTTACGCCTTCAGCGATACAACATTGATGTGAAGTACCAGAAGGGAGAGAATATGGTTATGTCTGACCCCCTGTCCAGAGCCTATGTGGACGAACCTTGCTCAGAGACAGAGTATTGCAATGAGGTTGAGGAAATAGTTCTGGTTGATGATCTACCTATCTCCCATGCACGCCTTAACGACTTTAGGAAAGTCACTGCCTGTGATGCTGACCTTCAGATCCTGATATCCACTGTCTTGGAAGGTTGGCCAAGTACTCAAGCCGAAGTACCCCAAGAAATCAGGCCTTATTTCTCTTTAAAAGAAGAGAGCACTGTTCAAAATGGCTTGCTGTTCAAGGGTGACCGTATTATTGTACCGGCCAGTTTAAGAAAGGAGATGATGGAAAAGGTTCACTCGTCTCACCTGGGTATTGAAGGTTGTAGCCGCCGTGCAAGAGAAGTTTTCTATTGGCCACGGATGAATGCTGAATTGAAAGATTTCATCCTCAAGTGTGATGTCTGTAATTCCTACAAGCCAGAGCAGCCTCGAGAACCACTGATGCCGCACGAAATTCCATCAAGGCCCTGGCAGAAAGTTGGAACAGACCTGCTGCAGTTTGATGGGCGACAGTACCTGATAACCGTTGATTACTATTCATCGTTTTTTGAAGTTGACAAGTTGGAGACTACAGATTCCAGATCTGTCATCAACAAGCTGAAAATGCAGTTTAGCCGTCATGGAATACCGGAGACTGTCATTTCTGACAATGGCCCACAGTACGATTCTGCGGATTTTGCAAATTTTGCAAAAGACTGGCACTTTCAACACATTACCTCCTCGCCTCGCAACCCTCAAAGCAACGGAAAGGTTGAGAGTGCAGTTAAAGTCTGTGAAAATATCATGAAGGAGGCAGCTCTTGGAAAATTTGATCCATATCTTGCCCTTTTAGACTACCGCAATACACCTACAGAAATTGGCTCTTCTCCAGCTCAAAGACTATTCAGCAGAAGAACACGCAACCTGCTACCGCTAACACCAAGACTGCTTGAACCAGCAACAGTCCCGCAAATGGATGTGCAGCAAAAGCTAATTGCCTCCAGACAAAAGCAGGCCTACTACTATAACCTTAAAGGAAAAGCATTGCCTGAACTACAGCCTGGTCAGACTGTTAGAATGAAGAAGCCAAATGAGAACACCTGGACTGAAGCAGTGTGTAAGAAGATGATTGGACCACGCTCCTATGCTGTTGTATCTGGTAACCGTACCTATCGAAGAAATCGTAGGCAGCTACGTTTGGTTCCACCTGCAGCAAACCTGTTGACTAGTTCTGCGCAACCACGTGATACCAACAAGGAACACCAACCTATCCAGTATGCCACACCCCCAGGAAATTTTGGAGAGGCAACTCCTGGTCCAGCTAATCCTAAGACAACTGCTGTCCCTATGGCGTCCTGTCCTACCGTAACAAGGAGTGGCCGTACAGTTAGACCGCCAGTCCGTTTTCAAGATTACACGTCTTAGGAACTTTGCGAACAGTGTTGTTAGAGACATTATTTTTTTTGCTTTTGATTTCTTTCAGTACTTCTCCTTAGGTTTTCTTTCTTTTATAAAGGGGAAGATGTTATGATGTCATTGTTATTACGTCATTGTCATGTGACCTGGAGCGTTCGCTCTCCATGTGCTCGTTCATGGACAATTAAAAGTTGTTGTTGTCGTATCATAACATGTTGTTGTCGTATCATAACACTGGGTTCGTTGGAATTCTAGGTTTTTAACGGTCAATTTTTGATGACACACACTCGATTGGGCTGCCTGTGTCTTTAGAGGCTTCAAAAACATCCAAAGAAACCTTCAAGATTTATAAAACATTACTGGTAAGTCCACGCTTACACTGCTCAGTTAGTTGTCTTGTAGGATGCTGGAAATGTTGCCCCTCAGAAGGATATAATTGCTAGAAATTCCCAGCATGCTGACCAACCTCTGAAAGAAAGTAGACTCCCAGCAGCAACTAAGAAGAAAGGAAAACTACTGTAGAGAAGTCTCTGGATGTGGTATTTCAGAAGTTCCAGGAAGCTTCAGAAACTGATTTTCTTACATGTAGGTAACACAGTTTTGTGTGGCTGAATGCTGCAACAAACTTAAGTCATTGCATCAAGTCATTGTATACTGGATAAGGGTTTTAGGACAGATCTATGAAGAAAAAAAAAAAAGAGGATCATGCAATCACAATGAAACAGATGGAGGGTTAAACGATCCAGTTAAAGTTATATTTCGTTTTCACAAATGGGATGTAATTACAAGTTTAAGTACAACCCCTTTAAGTAATTCACCATATCACACATGCGAATCTCTTGTTGAGTTGTTGTAAGCTACAAAAATATCGATATGTTCCATAACTATTGAACATAAATTAATTTACTGAAGTGACTGGTAATGTTATTTTGTTTATGGCCATTTTCTTAGCATCATTTGTCTGCCAATGTAATGAAAAAGCTTCAATTATCATTAAAGTGCCTACTGTTCATTTTCAACTATACAAATATCTTTGTCATCATTGCTAGAACCCTAACAGCTTAAACAGACCGACTGTCTCGAAAAAAGGAAACAAATTAACAATAAGCCTTTCTTAGAGTTACCTCAAAGTATCTTACAAGTTGTTTAAGCTACCATTTAATATTAATATTTACTCCTTGTATTGTTCATCATTCAAAACAAAAGGGAGTTTGTCAAAACTGGCATGTGTATTTTGTTAACGTGACTAACTCTGCCGATGTTAGAATATTTTGTTATTTTTGGAAAGGCTTTAATAGTTCTGCTATCTTGACATCAAATATTCTGCCAAAATGCCCCGTTTGTCTTCAGCATCACTTGTTTCAACTGTTGCACATGCTTCTGGTGCTGCTTCCAGGCCTTCCAGAGATGAATTGATTTCTTCCCATTCAGGAAGAAAGTTGTTATTTTGCATTTCAAGTATATTGTGAAGGATGCATGAAACTTTTGTTACTGGAATGAGACAGGTAACACTTATATCATCACGTTTGCAGAAACGAAAAAACCTGCCCTTCCATCGCCCAAATGTGTCCTCGACGGTCATAGCGTCACAAACCTCCTTAATCCAGATGTTTTTGTAATTTAATCCAAATGCACAAAAAAAAGATCTTCAAGCACCAAACTGGGGTGCAATTGTCCTGTACCCTGCAGTGGATGTAAAGTAGTACAGAGTCAGCAAGTCGACGCTCATCGGAGACAGCTCTACGGTATGGAACGCCATAACTGTCTTATGATATGTTTTCTCATTATACTCGGTACTTATTTCATTATATTCGGTGCTTTCTTCGTTATATTCGGTGCTTTCTTCGTCGCGTTCGGTGCTTAAAACATCATATGCGGTGGATACTTCTTTATATTCGGTGCTTATTGCTTTATACTTGGTGCTATCATCAACATATTTGGTGGCTTTTTCGTCCGGTTCTACTTCATTGTTTTCGGTGGATACTTCTTTATGTTCGGTGCAAACTTCATGATAATCGGTGCTTCTGTTGTTGGTCAGTTCGGAGCATACCTCTCATTGCTCGGTGCTCAGAGTTTCATTATATTCGGTGCGTTTTGCAGCATGGTATTCGATGAGCCAGTACATGTGGTCATCTGACTTACTCCAAGGAACATGCTCACAGCTGAATTGCGACACTGCGATATCAATGGTCGGTAAACATGCATCATACATGAAGGACACACTATCCACACGAGAATCTTCACCGTCTGGTGCTTTCGCTCATAAGATACTTCGAGAATTGAATTTAGGAACTCTAGTAGACAGATTTAATGCAGAAAATTTTGAGCCTGATACCGTATTCTCGGCTTCAGATAGCGCGTTAACTCGGCTTGGTGTTTCTAGTGGTGGAACAGAGAATTAACTCTGAAGTGTAAATTAAAGTGCTAAGAGAAACCCATGAAAAGCCATTGGGCGTTAGCCCTAGTAAAGGGTATCAGGGAACCACACGAGGCAAAGAAAAATTCTTATGACCTCGGTGGGAATCGAACCCACGACCTCCGAATTAGATCTACCGTTGCTCTGCCGACTAAGCTACGAGGTCGGACAGAGAAAGTCGGGGACGATTAAGTTGGTGAATCGCGGCGAAGAGAAAGTAAGGGTACACATATATGTTGTGCGGCGCAGCACTATAAACACGTACGAGTGGTGGAACAGAGAATTAACTCTGAAGTGTAAATTAAAGTGCTAAGAGAAACCCATGAAAAGCCACTGGGCAAAAGAAGGCGAGCAGGCAGATTTGGAAAGTTCCCTCCGCTTGCACATCGAGAAGAGCGGCTAGCTTTGTTTAAGCCGCGAAGGCAAGGGAGAGGAGCCTCTGGAAGTGATTCGAAACGAAGAAAGACAGCTGTCACAAAGTCGAAGCCATGGACTGCTCACTTTCTTTGTTTAGCTAGCCGACCGGTTTTGTTTGAAAACGCCTACATCAGTGCTGGACCGAAAAAGATCTTGAAGATGATGAAAGTACCGTAAAGGAAAACATTTCTTCAGATAGCTTGGATAGTCATGGGGAATCAGAAGGGTTTCCTGCTCTCCGAACATGTGGGGGATTTGAGCTGATGGAACTTCCAAATCTGCCTGCTCGCCTTCTTTGCTGCAGTGATCTCGAAGGCGAATACGATCGCCGATGGTAGAAACACCAAGCCGAGTTAACGCGCTATCTGAAGCCGAGATTACGGTATCAGGCTCAAAATTTTCTGCATTAAATCTGTCTACTAGAGTTCCTAAATTCAATTCTCGAAGTATCTTATGAGCGAAAGCACCAGACGGTGAAGATTCTCGTGTGGATAGTGTGTCCTTCATGTATGATGCATGTTTACCGACCATTGATATCGCAGTGTCGCAATTCAGCTGTGAGCATGTTCCTTGGAGTAAGTCAGATGACCACATGTACTGGCTCATCGAATACCATGCTGCAAAACGCACCGAATATAATGAAACTCTGAGCACCGAGCAATGAGAGGTATGCTCCGAACTGACCAACAACAGAAGCACCGATTATCATGAAGTTTGCACCGAACATAAAGAAGTATCCACCGAAAACAATGAAGTAGCACCGGACGAAAAAGCCACCAAATATGTTGATGATAGCACCAAGTATAAAGCAATAAGTACCGAATACAATGAAGTACGCACCGAATATAAAGAAGTATCCACCGCATATGAGGATTTAAGCAGCGAATATGATGTTTTAAGCACCGAATATGATGAAGAAAGCCGCACCGAATATAATGAGTATGCAGCGAATATAATGAAATAAGTACCGAGTATAATGAGAAAACTTATCATATGACAGTTATGGCGTTCCATACATAACTGTATTTTGCCGAGTGATGTCAATTCGTATTTCATTTAAGATAAAAGAAAACGTTGTCTTAGTAACTCTGAAATCCTCATACCACTGCACTTCACTGTACGTTGCCAGGACCATGTCAAATCAGGCATCCAAATACTTCTTATTCTTGGCTGGTTTACTGCAGCTAGTACGGCTTGGACAAACATTCTGTGTCTCTTAACGTTGTTTTAAAAAGCAGTGTATGAGTGGTTTCTTCCCTCCACTAAATATTCCTGAAAATTTATATGTCTTCACTTTCTCATGAAAAACCAAAAGAAAAAAGCACGGTTGCCTCGTGTTCTCATGTCCGCCATCTTAAAAGTAGTTAAACCGCTGACAAATGCATCGATATGCTCAACAATTTTAGAGGTGCCGTTTGTAATTCTAACGGTGCCCCCCCCCCCCCCCAAAAAAAAATCGTGGTACTCCAAATAAAGAAAATTTTGTCGTGTGAACGGGTAATGGGTGGATCGAAAATATGGGCACGGGTGCCAAGTCGGAGGGGTGCCGTGCCCACAATGTTTCTCGTGTAAACCGGGTTTGAGAGACAGATGTAAATTTCACACCCAAGTAACGAAAGATCTTTCTTTGCGAGGAAACGAAATGATGATACTTTCACTTTTCTTGTAAAAAGCACTATATTTTGCGTACCATAGTTTCAACGTTCAAGGAGTGTATTTGTGTTGATGGTCAATGTATAAATATTTTTACACCGGAACTGGAACTATAAAGCTGCGAAATGCAGGCTCGTCTTTCGATCTATTTCCTCTAATGAGCAAGGGGAACATAAAGACAATATACAAATAAAACTGTAGAGGGTAATAAAGTCTATTTATTTTATTCATTTCTGTTTTTCAGTAGTATGTTTCACTCGGATACCAGTCGTCTAAATCAATTATACTAAACTGTCCAAAATCTTTACGGGCAAAAAATTATTTTTCAAAATAATCATTTGTTTAGGTATGGTCAAATTTCTGCTTAGTTATATTTTCTCAAGCCTCGTAGATTGCATAAACTGTTTCATCCTCCGCTAATCGCTGATTTCTTTGCAAAAACTCTTTGATATCATGAAAATACAGTTTGCAAGTGTTGAACTCCGGTGAATATGTAGGTTGGGATAACAAGCGTAAACCACAATCAGCTAGCATAGCAGTAAGAATGGGCTCTACGGAATGACCGTGATGGAAGCCACAGTTATCCTTTATTATTGTATCACCTCTCTCTATCACAGATGATCCATCTGCCCTTATGAGATTTACTGCTCCCTCAAAAAATAACAGGAGTTGTTGGCCATTCGACGGACGTTCGATTACGTTCATAAAATCAACTCTAATTGGAGAATGGAGAAGATTAATGGTGTGTGTAGCATTTGAAGCAAACCGTTGAATTTCAAAGGCAGGCTCTCCTTTAGGGGCATTCCCGTATTTCCGGTTAGAAGTTGTTTTCAGAACACTACCCTCGTCGAAACAGTGAATTGTACTAGCTCCCAAGTCAGATATAACGTCAAGAAATTCATTTCGAAGCTGAACATTCTCGTACCTTTGAGATTCCACTGGTATTTGCTGTATTCTCTTTTTTGTAATATGGAGATCGTTTTCAATGCACTTTGATATTGAACATTTCGACAGTAAATCCATCGGATAAACAATACCGTTCAGTAATAAACGGTCCTGCAATTCAGATATGTACACACTTGGTTTCATAAGTTTTTCTGTTTCCATACATCTGATTACTTCAGAATTCATTATTTTTCTTTCTGGTGGATCCTTCAAATGTGGCTGAGGGGAACCGGTATGGTCATAGTCGGCTAATACATTCTGCACAATTGTGGTTCATGTCAAGAACTCGCTCTCGCAAACGTTTGGGATAATAACGACCATAATCGTAGAGGTTTCTGTGTCTGTTAATGCACAGCCGCATTTTGAATTTGAGTTGAAACGTTGCATCCGTTGGATCGTAAGTATTCAAATTGCGGTTATTCTATTGGTTTATTGCTCGAACGCTATTGGTCAATTTGAGAACAAATTGTTGGTTGGCCTTGGTCGGAGTAGCCGCACTGTAATTTGTGAGAGCCTGAGCCTGGCCATCAGCTATGCCATTTACAAGTCCGGATCACAAAAACATTGCAACCATTTCTTTCACTTGCAGCTAACTAATAAAATCAATTCCTGCAAATCCATAATGGTGTGGAAGTCTGGACTCTATTAATACCCATCATAGTGATGGCTCTATAGATGGCGGTAATATCCTCGTGTGTCTCAATCCTCTGTTACTTTCTGTAAACATTACTTACATCATAACTACAATACAGCATTTGAATCAGACACTGAAGACTAGAAGCGTATGCCACGAGATGCCTCTGTTGACTCTGTTATCCCATGAAGTTCGATTTCATCTGAAGGAAGACGATCAGCTTCCCCAACATTTGAGGGTGAACTGTGAAAAGAGGATACACCATTTGGTCCGTTGACATTTGAAATTATAGGTTGTAAGTGATTAAGGTCACTCTGGTTACTTTTTCTATTTGCACCAGATTTAAACGAAGAAATTGTTGTTCTGAAGCTTTCCCCGACGTTTCGCACCCTTTTTCCCGCCTCCCGACAAGGACACAGCAAGGCTGTAAATGCTCTGCGAAAGTGCGGAAAATTGTGGGCGTACAGGACAGGGTTAGCGGCGGAGTTACTGTATTGAAGAAACTTGACGGTGCAAATAGTTTGCCAGGTTGGTATAATCTTCGGCTTTATGAAAGTAATCAAGGAGAGTGTAAAGAAAGGAAGCCACCCAATCATGAACAAAGCGATCATTATGATTACTGTTTTAGCAACACGGACCTCTTTGCGAAGACTCCTTTTACGCCTGTAAGAGTTCCGAATCCTGTTTTTACGAAGAGATATTACTACAGCAGCTTGTGTCACGCAGACTATGGCCAGTGGAACAAAAAAGAAAAGCATTATGACAGTCACGTTGTACGCCTTGGGTGCTGATTTCATTCCCGGTTTTGAACATACTGCAACTGGAATCGCAAGCAGCCAGATCAAGGCCAAGATCAATAAATAACGTCTGCTGGTGTAGATACGATGGCTCAGAGGCCATACGATGGCACAGAATCTATCCCAGCTCAAGGCGACAAAATGGAGTATTGACCCAACACCACCCAGTATGTCAAATATCACCCAGATGTCGTGCAATAGAGCAAACCACTTCTCATGCTGGTGGCTTACAAACATCACAACAATCCACCAAGGAATGGAGACGATTCCAACCAAACAGTCGGTAGCAGCTAAAGAAACAATGAAGTAGTTCGTTTGAGTTCTGAGAAATGTCTTCTTGCCAAAAGATATGATCACGAGGCCATTACCGAAAAGAATAGCTAAGGCAACAACGGAATACACAACAGCCCATGGCACAAAGACATGGTAATTCATCTTCAAGTTCCTTTGAAGCCTAATCGGACTCAGTTTCAAGGCTGCTTCTTCAGTTGCCTGACAAAGCACCTAAAAGAAAAATTGTTATTTGAGAGACACTTAGATATGCGTTACGTTCAACATGCATAATTTAATCAAATACACGCAACTAGAAAAGGCAATTTCTGTGCGTTGTCCAAATGAATACTTACGACAGTATATTTTTATCTCCTCCGTTGAAGTTAAACCAACACTGAGAAAAATAAAGAAGCTAAATGAATACAATGTTGGCCAGAATTAAATGATTCAATAAGGTCTACATTACGGCAGATTTGTTTCAGCATGGAGGAGAAGTGTATGAGTTTTTTGAGGACCATCTCACTTAATCAGTTTTGATAGACGAACACAAAATAGAAACTTATCAAACTGATTAAATTAATTCTGTTTTTTCTCCTCTTAGATCTATGGAAACCATCAAAGGGACACCAACTCACCACTGGAGAAATGTCCTTTTTTTCAACATTAGTTTACTGCAGGAAATAGGACATTTTACTTCAATTAGCAGTTTGGAAGATTTTATTCTAACAGGTGTCGCTTCCAGATTTCAAAATCTTCGTGTAAGCGACTTCTTGAAGTAAGAAATGATTTTTTTCATTGTACACGGTATTTTGACATACTACTGGTACCTCATCTCAACGGCGGCGTGCTGTTCGTTTTATTTGATTTCTCTTACTCCCATCATTTTTGTTTTGATAAATGCTAAGCCATTGTAATTGCAACAGATCGCTGTTGACTGGATGGAAAAGAGAGATTAACGGAGAATGAGATTATCGGAAAATGAAATTGTTGTGTGGAATTTACTTACAGACGGCTCGCCGCTGGACTGCTCAATCAAAACTAAGCAGAAAATAAATTGGGAGTTACACTTCTTGATTTTTGCCACTATTCCAGCCAACAACAATACTTGACAGTCAGTCCGCGAGGGAGAGATATGGGATTTTAACCTACCACAGGCGTGGTCCGATAGCATTTCTATCGGTGGAATAAAGCTACAGCTTGCTTAAGGTAATTCCCCTGAATTGCATCGCGCATCCTTACCGACGCATAATTCTTGCGTCAGCAGCGCGCGCACGAGCGCGTGCATGTTCAAAGCACTGCAGGTTTTCCGAAGGAGTCATCTCCTAGAAATAGGTAAATGGCGATTTTCTCCCAAACGAGCGGGAACCTATACTTTTTATTTCTCAGTATTGAAATAAAATACAATTCTCCATGACATATCCAGATTTGAAGTATTTTTTATTGTCCAGTTTTTCATTATTCACAGAAGATCTCCTTTAGGATGACGCCATTGAAACTTCAATGGCATAGCACATGCGCAAAAAACACGACTATTAATCTTTCATTAGTTTATTTTTTCTTCACCTTTGAGAGGTTAAATTTCGATCATGATGTACTTTCGACAAAATAAAACCTATACCCCATTGCCTCTGACCCGTTCTTGTAAATCATGGAGTCTCAGACCACTTTCTGCTATCTACGGTGACCGTGCTATGTACCGAAGTAGGTATAAACTAAAGCCTCAAAGCATGAAAACGGACATGGGACCCTCTCTTTTTACAGCATTTCTTTTATGTTTTTGACGTTGGCAACCACCTTGAAAAGTTTCATATAATATCTATTTGCGACTTCTGTTTCTGGGGAATGACCTTAAGGACGTTCACGCTAATTGTTTACGCGCATCCCTACTGCGCACGAAATCCAAGTCGCATAGGTCCACTTAAACAATATTTGGCAGAGAACATTTCACTTCAAAGACATGTAATTGCAAATATATTTTGGCTTACAGGTACTTTGGCCTTATTCGCTAACGAAGCCCGATTTTTTTCAGATTTAGGGTGTTCTTCCGGGCTCGTTCTCTCCAAAACGAATTCGGTGAAACCCCATTTTTTTACATTTCTGACATAACTAACGTAACGCATCATCTTACAGTGGTATAAGTCTCAGAAAAAAAAGTCAATGTTAGAAAATTTTCACGCAAACATCCTTGAGTAAGATGTAGACTATACCAGAATAAAGGTTGGAATCGTCTGGGAGCACAGAATAAATAAGACCTTGACCTTCGCCTAGCGTTGAAGCAAAATCTGCGAGTTGTTAAAAAGGGGGTTCAATGGCCTTCGTAGGCACAAATGGTCGGCAGAATTCTTACTCCAGGTCACAAGAGGCCCATCTACGACTTTGCTACTACACATTTTCTTTCTAAGGTGAAATAATTCTCTGACAAGAAGCAGCTTGACTGACGATAACGATTTTTTTAAAATATTTGACATCTTGATTAGTATGCCATTAACTTCGCAATAAGTCATAAACGAATTACACGACTGCCATCAAACGAAAACACAAAAGCACACATAAAGGGCTTTCATAAGCAAAGACGTTCGCGTTTACCAGAGTCTTGGGTTTTACTCAGAGGTGTTTTTTTATCTGTCGATGAACCAATGAGAATACAACTTATTTCGCATGAACCCCTTGCATACGATGCGTGTTGTATCAGCTTCTTAATTAACAAAGAAAGAAAAGAGCTTCTCAATTATTGATTAAAAAAAAAAGGTTTTAACTAGAAATATGAAGCTGTGATGACAGTTACATGAAATTACCACGGAGAACACAGAAGAACAGAAGATACATGTTTTGACAGTTTTTACAGGTGCACGAATTTGCATTTTTATTACAAAAAACTTGTTTGGTTCATACAGCCATCGCTCCTCCTTTATCAGGCTTATGCAAGTGAATATGAAATAAAACTATAAATTGATACCTTCATGAAATCGGATTAGCTAAGACTTCTAGACGAGATGGCGACTGTAATGAATAGTTTCTAGCACTAACAGTTTAAAACAGCAGAAGAGCTTTCACAAATTGATGTTTGCCTTCTCTAGTTTGATTTCCTTTCATTACTATTAAATTCATTTATTCAGCTGAAAACTAAAGAGTATTTTTTATATGGTGTCAATTTTCTGGAAAGTAAAGATGTAAAGTAACTAAGACAACGGAATGCAATTCGAAGCTGATCTAAGGCGGCTTTACATAGAATAATCGAATTTCGATATCTTTAAGTGGATTAACGCTATTTGAAGATGACATTTAAGGCCTTGCCACAAGATCTTCAATCTTACGCTTGGTGAAAGTATATTTTGAATTGAGCACTAAGGTTTGGGCGCAATAACATAAGTCGCCGTGCTTAGGTTTTCTAACACAATTTTACCTTCTTCAGAATCATCACTTTGATTTTTAACGACTGAAAAACATGGCAATTGTGTAGGAATAAGAACCTGTCTTCTGCAAAAATAGCTGAATTTTTGTAAGAAAAATACGTGAAATGTTTAGTGCATGTATCGAGATAATTAAGAACTAAAACATGTAACAAAACGTGGTTACCGCTAAATTGACCGGCGTGTTGCTACATTTTTGCCTGTTCCTTGAAAAAGATGCAACCTGAATTTACCTGATAATCCACGATCAAGAGTGACTTGCCTCGGATATTGCCAAACCTGCCAAGTGCCCTCGACCACTACATATATTCACTTCATGTAAACAAAATTCATGGGTATAGGCGTCGTCACCAGGAAAGGAAGTGTTTTGCATACTGATATATTATCAGCCTCCGTAATATGACACGTTCGGATGTTGCTTCGACGTTTTAGAAACTTTGTGTTCTTAACAAATTGTTTACACAGGTGGCCTCCAAAATGAAAATGCTTTATTCAAATACAAGTGATCTAGCTAGCACATTCCTAAACGGTTATCGTTAAAAGATATAAACATTATGGAGTAGGTATAGAAAACCATGTGACAGCAAAACGCTAGTGTTGTAGTTTGTTTGTTGGTTTTAAGATTTCAGCATTAAGTAGACCTAAGTGTACACAATGCTTTCGAATACGCTAAATAGAATGCTTTTTCTTAACTTTTTATACGAGTGAAAAAACCTCAGTTTCTGTGAACTATTAAGAACTATCAAAACAAAACTGTCACATTCTGTATTGAAAGTGTGCCCTTTTACTTTATGAACAAAGGAACCGACCTAGACGACTCTGAATTTAATGGACAAGGGTGTTTCTATAAGAGGCTGCCCCCCGTTCATTAAATATTGTTGTGAAGTCTGATTGCTGTACTGACAACTTATTGCCGGCCACTTCTTGGTTATTCTGGTTGGGTGTCTGGCGTGCAACAGACACTCTGTTTAAACTAAGTTGACATGTTTACAGGGTGGCTCGTTACTGTTATCCTTAATTTCAGTATGCTATGCAACTTAAATAACAGACAGATAAGTTTGTCCACAACAGTAGACAAGGTTTCAAATTTTCTAGTAAAAATCGAACTCGATAAAACTAAAAATAAAAGTTTCGAGCTAAAACACAACACCCTTAGGGGAATACAGAACCAACTAGTTTTAGTCAAGCGCTTTTTCGGGGGCGTTCAGTTAGCTTTTAGTAGTTTCCATGCAATGGAAAGTGAAGTGCCGCAAGTAATTTGGCTACTTCCAGTCGCAATCAGAGATCTCATATAGCCTAGCCGATCACCCACAGAAAAAAATTGATAGGCCAAAAGTGAATTTTCGTGTACATAAAGACAACAAATAGCCCCGAAAATAAAAAAGATATAGTGGTTAGTACAACACGTGACACCCATCCGTGACAGATACGTGACGAGTGCGTAGTGGTTTCCCCTTTCCTGATCCGACAACAAAGTATTTCTGACCAGAAATTGTAGTCTGATAAGGACTGCTTTACTCTGAAAAAAAATTTTTTTACTCAGCCAATAATTGCTTCACTTAAAAAATACCAATCGCGTTCAATCCTCCCTTCTTTCGCGCAAACATTTTCAAAAGGCCTAGGCCCTTCCCGGATCAAAATTTGATCTCAAGTAAACGCGACTTTTCCGCACTTTCCATAAAAACTAATAACAGCTGCCACATTCTTCCACTTGATGAAATACAATAAAGCGAATCTGGAGTAAAACATCGAATTTAGTTTACCGCAAGGTTCCAACAACGTACAAGAATTTATCTCAATTACCTTCTTTCAAACTCTTCGCTTAAGCAAAACGTGGCTTTTCACACGAAACAGGATCTCTCCACGAAAAGTTTAATGGACTCTCGAGTGTTCTCTGGGGTATTTACTTTTTCATTTCCGACAATAAAATAGTATTTCTTTCTGAATCGATTCAGACTAAAGGTATAGCTGAGGGTTTCAATATGGCGGGTCGGTTGTGTCCGGGTAGCTCCGCGTTAATTACCTCCTAATTTGTCTAATGGTGCTCCATTTCTCAAGAAAATCCCGAATATCTGCGAAAGATGATGGCCTTCAGCTTTTGGAAGCGGGTAGGTACGCAATTCAACCGAGAGTGAACTTTTCTTCCTCCCGACGAGTCAACCCAGTCGCGAGCCAGCATCGAAGATGGCGGTAAGTTTGTTCTTGCCACGATGCTTGTCAATGTCACCTTAGCCGCAAACCTAATTCTCCTGGCAAACGATGTATCTCTAAATCCCAGGCTAGCTTCTGCTTCTTATTACAAAGTAAAAGGCTTAAGAATTTATCACTTAAATATCCACAGTTTACGTAGCAAGATAGATGAACTACGCCTCTTTTGCAATTAGTATAAACCCCACGTTCTCTGATAAAATGAAACATGGCTTGGTGGGAATATCTCAGATGAGAAGCTACGTCTTACAGACTACAATATCATCAGAAGAGACAGAGATTGTTAAGGAGGCGGCGTGGCAGTCTATATTGCAGATCATCTACAGTTCAAGCTCATAAACATTGAAAATAGCTCAAACATTGAAGCGCTTTCGTTTGAACCTACACCGCCTAAAAGTAAGACAACCTTGTTCGGTAGCCTTTGCAGACGACCAAACTCGGACGCCTCTGTTTCTCTAAAGAGACTGACCTCGATGTCAACGAACTATTCGACGGATGACAAAGAAATTATAAACCATTCTTTTGGGGGACTTTAATTTCGACATCGCCGTTTAAATTCGTCTGGCCTTCGACCAAGAACAAAGATCGTTTTGCGTATAACCAGTCTTCCATCTGACGCAAATTATTAGTGAATTCACGAGAATCACTGAACATTCCAGAACTTCGATTGACATTTTCTTCACAACGAAACCCAAAATTTACTGCTCTGGTGTAATTCCGGTAGGTTTATCCGACCACTGTGCCGTTTTTGGAATTAGCCGGAATGCTTCACAGAATAAAGCTCCCTCCACCAAAGACAGTAAACTGTTAAATTAGGAGCGAGGAACGATCAAAATAATTATCGGCCTATCTCAGTCCTTCCCCTAGTATCAAAGGTCAAGGAGTGTGCCGTTCAAGTTCAATTTTTGGCTATTTTGACCGTACATGACTTATTTTCAGCCTACCAATCCGCAAGAAACATTCCACGGAAACTGCAATAGTTTATCTCACCGATTATATTTTAGATCACACGGATAGGCAAATGAGCACCGGAGCTATGTTTATTGACTTGAAAAAAGCTTTCGACTTAAAATGGATAGTTCCCGCATACTAAAAAGTTATATAACACAGTGTTCTTAGGCTTTGGTGGGTGCAGGTCGTTACTATCATGGAAAGCCTTGTTTCTTATGAAATACTCAGTTAAATACTTTGGTACCAGGTTATTTAAACACTTAAAAACTAAAATACATTTGTGTAGTTTCCTTCCACAGGCTAAACTTAACCAATTCAGCAAGTGAAAAGCATTCTTTGAAGTTTTTCTTCGAAGAATTATTCGAGCTGTACGGTTTTGCAGACGCTGGAGCTGTTTGCAACATTCTTCTGAGATTTCACCCCACCAAGCAAAATCCCACTATTTTCTCAGTGGTCGACATTTTGCGTAACAATGAAGCTGGTTTTAAAAAATCTTTCTCCAAGTTTTAGTCTGGGAGCAAATGTCAAAATGTGGTCCGTGGAAAATTTGTGCTGAAAGCAAACCATTGGTCTAAAGTTGTTCATTGGGGCCTAGTAGACGTGAAACGTTTTGGTGGCAACTTTGCAACCTACTAAGACGGGATTTATTGGAGTTTGAAATTCTAACGTATGTAGGCCAGCATGGAAACGAGGCTGCAACCGAAAATCCCTTATAACTTCCGTAAACATACACTGTTGCTTACCAAAATTGCCACCAATGTACATTTCGCTGCTCTTAATTGATTTTCGGCAGATTTTTATTAAAGTGGTGGTCACGTGACCTTGCAGCATATAAACGATGCTGGGATATAAAACCCCTTATTTTTTACATAGTCATCAACCGTTGGCTATCAAATGTGGCCACATTATAACGACCGATGCTATTGGTTGTTTAAGTGGTTTTACATTAAAATGATGGTCACGATGAACATGGAAACGAGGCTGTCAAAATGAGCAAATATACATGGACTGCATTAATGTTGTTCAAATAAAAAGAGAAAGGGGAAATAAAAGACTTGCTTAGAAATAGAAATACCTTAAATTCATTAATTTCACATTATTGAATGATGTAGAAATCAAACAGAAGAAAGAGAATAAATCAAACTACTGTAATAGTAATACTGTAGGTTGGGAATTTTATTTATCTTTTGAATATGTGGTCCATTATATTCAGCTAATATACAAGCGAGGTACGTTTTTTTTGTAGTGGAATAGAATATAAGAGGAAGGGAGGTGAGCGGACAAGAAGTGGTTTATATACTGGCGCAAAAAGTGAAGGCAGTCTTGACGATATTTTCACCTATCGTTCGTGTTAGTCCCCACTTTGCCAAATGTGTCCCTATATGGAGCGTGACGTAAGAAAAGGACATCGTGCAAGCTTGAGTTGTTGGAATATGCGAAGATTCGCGGCAATACTTTTTGTTAAACAGAGAAAATGGTTGAAAAATGCGTGGTTCATGGATGCAGGAACTCTAAAAATAAACAGAAAGGTATCAGCATGCATAAGATTGGAATGATGTCCTTTTTTTACGTCACAGCCAAAAAATGTCAAATCTCGGACGCTTCTCATTGGCTCGTTCCTACGGAGCGCACGAGACAATAGGGACTTTAAGATAGGGAGACTACGGACTACGGACTACGGCCGTGAAGTGATTAGGACTGGGACGAGACATGATGTCAACTGCCTTCCCACCGTCGCGCTCTCACGACGGTGAGTAGTTGATAGGTTTTGCGTAGTGTTGACTACGAAAGACGAAGTGGAAGCGGTGAAGTTGAAAACTCGTGAAAAAAGGTAGATAAATTATTATTTCTTTCTGTTTTCAAAAAACCGTTGCTAGAGAGAGAAACTACGGCGCGGTGTAGTCAATTCTAATGAGTTTATGGACTCAGAGAAGCAAGTAAGCTTAGGTTTATAATTTTAGGTTGTTTGTATTTTCCTCTTTCAGAACATCAAGGCCGTCTTTCGTATTGACAGGGACGAATCGAATTCGAACAGGACGGAAAAACGCTAGATCATGTCATAGTACCTTCATGGATATGCTAGGCGTTTCAGAAGGATGCTTCTGCTAAACAAGGGAGATCCACGTTTCTAACTCTGAATTCGCTTAAACACTCGTTTGAACTCGCTAGGAATCAAGGTTGAAGTCTTCGTACTCCCAGTAAGGATACAAGGAATTTCTAGGTTCGTATGCATAGTACAAAAGCACAAACTCTTTAACGTCTATCAATCCATCTGCCAAACTATAGACAAGTGAATCTCGGACCTTTTGGAAAGACATTTCCAAAGGAAACTAAAAACGTCAAACTCTGTTGTTGTTACCGCAGTCCGCAGTCTGTAGTCTGTTGACTTAACTTCGTATTTTCGCGCCGTCACCTCTGTTCTCGGTCCAGTGCACTAGACATGGGAAGCACGCGTCCTACCGTAGTTCGTTGTCCGTAGTCACCTTATCTTAAAGTCCCTAATAGAGAGTTTTAGCACCGACGACGAGTACGACTACGAGTACGAGATCTGGAAGCTAGTTCTAAGGAGCATGCGCAAAGTCTCAAATCTCGTTCTGCGGACTCGTAGTACAACGAGTTTGAAGTGAAAAGTCGTAGTGAGAAAACGAGTTGAACCGCCGACTGTAGTTTGCTAGAAGGTGAGTAAAGTCGATTTAATTTACTTTGCTGGTTTTAAATGCTCTTTAGAAGATTGATACAGACATCAACATGTATATATTCGTTCAAGTTTTGTGGTGAAAATAGGATATATATGAGCTCGGATTATTGGCACCGTTTGCAGCCTGTTCGCGTTCGCCATGAAGTAAACAAACGACGGAAGGAAAATCTTTATTGTTTTTACGACAGATAACTTTTTTCAGCATTGTTACGAAAAATTATTGCGTGACTCGCGTTACTGTCTGGAAGTGTCTAGAATCTTCTGCATATTTAATTGGTGCTGTATCATCATGATTCAGTAATTCTACTTTAAGCCGTTTGCATATGTCGCTGTAAATAGTTTCTCATTGTAATGTTACTTTATTTAGCCGAGTTGGAAAGTTCTACAATTTTATGTTGTAAAGTATATAAGCCGATCGGTGTAGCTTTAGAGTTTTTTCTTTAAGTAAGTAGAGAGAGAGCTCAGAGCAGTTGGCGGAGGCCGTGAGTATTGAAGTGTGACGGAGGTCGAGTGTAATTTGACAAGCCTAGTGTGAGCTTATTGTGAAGCCTTGTGCAGAGTTTACTAAGTTTGTTTGGAATAAATAATCTTGTTGCTGTTCCGACAACCCTGCGTTCTGTTTAGACTGAAAACAACCCACTTCTCAACACAACGAACTCGTAACAAGCATACTTATCCTTACAAAAACTCGATTGACTAATTATTACTGGTTTGCTTTTGTTTGCTTTTGCTTTGGTAGGCGCAGCTTTACTCACAATAAAACTGAATAAAGAGTTGGGAAATTGACTTCTGACCGAAATTCTAAAAGCTAAACTTACTTCTTTTACAAGTTGCCATCAGTGAGTTAAGCAGTTTGAATCTCGATAGATTAATAATACACTTTATTTAAAGAGGGTGGCACGGAATAGTTGAAGCAACTAATAAACTTGTGGCCCTCTACAAGGTCAGCACTAGGGGTGGTCACAGCCAGGGTTCGTTACGTCCCTAGTGGTTCTTTTACGTCCCACAGAGTGTTAATTGTGAAGAGTTGTGAGACGGGACCTCCGGCTTATCGTCCTTATCCGAGAAGACTAGAAAGTCTAACCATTTGTAGATGTCATTGCAAAGGAAGCACTTTCTCCTCAGTTATTTAAAGACCCTGAGTGTTGGTCCGGCCGGGGCTTTGAACCCACGACCTCCCGCACGGTAGTCCGGCACTCTACCAACTGAGCCAACCGGTCGGCGGTTTAGATTAACTCTAAACTAGATGAGCCTAGCATTTTTTTAATCAACACGCAAATTTAGTACTCGTTGTTGATGTATGCTTAACCTTATTTTTTCGACGACGAGTACGACTACGAGGACGAGCTAAACTCGTACTCGTAGTCGTACTCGTCGTCGGTGCTAAAACTCTCTAATAATATGTCCAGCGGAGCTTATAGCGCGCAAAAAATTAAAAATTTCAGTAACTTCAAGCGCTCGCACAAAAATCAGGATTCAAAATTTTTGAATTTTTTTTCGAAAATGAGTTCTTGAAGGATATGGAAATCTACCAAAAGAGAACAAATTCAAGGATTAGGGGCACCTCAAGTGCAATCAAAGAACGCTCTAAATTTGGAGATGCGGAGTTGACAGAATTGAGGTCAGCTTTGAAAGACATTCCATTTGAAGAACGAACAGAAAAAGTCACATGGCACAGAAAACGTTATCAGGATACGACACACTCGGTTAAAGAGAGCGAGAGAGAGATACGAAAGGAAGCAGTCGGGCCAGACGAATCAAGGAGAAAATCAAGTGCTAGTCTTCAAACAAATTGCCATATAACTTAGTTAAAACAAACATTTTCCTTCCAACTGGCAACAAAACTAAAGTTGCTATCTTTTTCTTTCTATGTATCTGTACAACAGGGACTTCTAACCAGTTCAAAGACTGCTCCTTATGACCGATATGTCTGGGGGTTTTTTTCTGCGATGTAAAGCAACGTATCAGGAGCCGCTGCACATGGTGTCCACAAAGTCTGTCGGTAGTTCATTAGATGTCACCATAAAGAGGTAAGATGATCCAAAGCTCCTTGTAAAGTTGTCTACTGCACTGGATAGTCAAGACGCTCATGCAATCGATGTATAGTACCACAAGAACTGTTGGGCAAAGTACGTAACGGAAGTCATCCACCACAGACGGTCATAGAGAGGAAACCAGTGAGAGTTTTTAACAATGAGTTTTTAACAATGCCAGAAGTTGCTCTGAATAGCGGACAGGTTATGAATATGGTTCAGCTAGTAATATAGGAGTTGGGGCTACCAGCTCACTTTTATGAAATCCATTCAATTTGAGCCCGAAACCCCAACCCTTTTAATGGTTTTTCAAAAGATATTTTGCGTTCTTTTTCCCAAGATCATGTAACAAACACAGTCCCAGCGAACTTAACAATTCCCGGAAATACCGGTTCTATATTTTTCTCGGAAACCTTCTTTAATAATTTCTGTAATGACCATATGCTAGACACCAGCTCACTTATATTCTATCAATTCAATTTGGGCTTGTACCCCTAACTCCTTATTTTGGGTTTCAGCCCGCTTCCTCAATCCGTTTAACCCATAAACAATACAAGGTACTTTGTATTTTGCAGGGTAAGTTGAATCACCACTGATGTAAATAGTACAATTCAAATAATTAGGCGGTAAATTTCTTGTTGGTCTTTCAACCCAGACTAAATATCTTGAATGATCTTCATCTCTGTTATCAACCTTGCACAGCAGTCTCATGAATTGTAATACCACCGACTGATTAAAAGGTTACCGTGCTTGAATTCATTCCTTCATGGCCAGGAAAAAGCCATTCAATTATGAAGGTGTATTTTCCAGCATTTATCTGATTGATATTAAACCCGATCCTTGCGCGGTAAGTATTGTCGGCTTCTTTCTTTAGATCAATGTTGATTACTTTCTTTGAAAGCACGTGAGGCGATAGAGGTAAATCAATGTACCATTAACAGTCATGCCATACTCTGTAGACGTCGTGTCAATATTAGCCACGTTTTTTGGTTGCAAGGCGAATGAAATGTTTATATACGAGAGTCGCCTACATACGATTTAGGGGGAGCCGCTGTAGAAATTGAAGGCGGTGGTAGTCCGGTTATTAGATTATTATTCATTTGTATTGGCCCCGACATAATACCTCCAGTTGTTGAAAGATAGTTTGTTGACTAGCTTTAATTTTACATCAGCTCGGATTCCTTTGTTCTTTTAGGGGGGAATATATCCCATAACCCCCAAATCAACTGTCTGAAAAGCTGGGTGCGGCTTTGATTGTTTGAAGGGAAGAGCGGGGCTAATGAACAGCTAATTTAAATGCGAGGGGATTATGTGTTAATATGCAAGGGGGATAAGTCACTTATCCCCCTTGCATATTAATACATAATCCCCACGAACTCAATAATTGACCTCGCTCCCAATGTGTGGCTTCATAGCTCAGTTGGTAGAGCATCGCACCGGTATCGCGGAGGTCACGGGTTCGAATCCCGTTGAAGCCCTGATTTTTTCAGGCTTCTTCTTTCCAGTTGTTTAAATTGGAAATTTACTGCGATGATCACTCTTCACTTGCATCTACACCGCAGTACAAATATGAATTATTTCATAGATACTTCACATCACTTCACTGTGCGGGAAAATATGAACTCAATAATTGACCTCGCTCCCAATGTGTGGCTTCATAGCTCAGTTGGTAGAGCATCGCACCGGTATCGCGGAGGTCACGGGTTCGAATCCCGTTGAAGCCCTGATTTTTTCAGGCTTCTTCTTTCCAGTTGCTTAAATTGGAAATTTACTGCGATGATCACTCTTCACTTGCATTTAAATTAGCTGCTCATGAAGAACAAATTTACAAATGTAATGGTAGTCCATGAAGTTGCCCTTTTAGTGTTTTGTGGTATTCTTGCTTCATTCCTCGCCTGAATTTCCTTGTCGCTTACAGTAATGATCCCTCGGCCGGAATCTTCTTTATCTGTAAAAACGTCGGTAAAAAGATCCTCGGTGCGTAAATTGAAATTGACAACTGCTTTCTCCTTGTCTGCATCCGCAAATAAAGATTCAAAGTTGTTTTCCGAAAGGTCAATTGACCTGCTCCCGCTAAAACTACTGGTAAGATTTCCGCAGAGGTCCCTACATTACTTATGCATACAGTCTTTTGTTTTTCGGAAACAATAGAAGTAACAATAGACGCCCTTTGGGATTACTGTGCTTTGTTCTTTCATTTTTAGTGCTAAGTCTACGTGGAGTTAGAAAAAATTAACAATTTCGCGGCCAAAATACGGAAATGCGAACAAATTTTAGGAAATTTACACCGATTTCCAAGGGTTTAACAGTCTGATCATTCGAAAAAAAGGTCAAACTAAGGCGCGTTTTATGTTTAGAAATGTAACTACAGTGTATTTTTATGAGATTAATAAACAAAAAATTTGGGCAAAGAGCGCTCACCTTCTTTCCCCGATTTTTTTCGTTGACCTCGTTTTCTTTCTGAGGCCAAGTCCGGTAAATGCTAAGAAGAGTATCCCTTCAGTTCCTTCCTCTTTAAACATGGGTGTTCACGGATAAACGAACAGCGCATACAGAGGCCACAAATCTTAGTGTACATTGTACAGATCGGCGATATGCTCGATAATGTTTCCAAAAGGATCATTTTTGTAAAGATGACGCCAAAACCACTCCTGTAGGTAGCTTTCAAACAGATCCTTGGATGTTCCTGTCCGAGGCATGTTTCGCTTTACACCCCACCATGTATTTTCAATGCCCTGTGTGTGGGCACCTGTGTCTGGGTCAACGAAGTTTAGGCTGTGGTTTACTGTCAGATGTTGAAAGCCCTCGTCATTAAGGCAGTCGTAAGCTTTCCACATGTCACTTATTACGCGCGTCCCTGGCAATATTTGAGCGCGGATTATGGGCAAGAGCGTATCTTTATCCCTGCGCTCTACCGGAACAAGGAAGCAGGCCTTGGTTTCACGGCAAATGCCACCAAAGACCCACTGTCCTTCGATAAAGCGACCTTTGTGGTACTTCATCCTGCCAAACTTGGACTCGTCTATCTCGACAGTTGTACCAGATCCGCCTATTGGCCCCGTATGAAGCTTCATGATTCTGTCTGCACAAACCTCTCGGCAATAGGTATACCAATCTATCACCGTTTCAGTAGATGTTGTTTCATCGTCTAACGAAGTTTCGTGCACTGCCTGAGTTACAGTAAATTTGTGTGCCCAAGCGTAAGTTAGGGCTAATATTTTTTCAATGGAAAGCTTACTGCCAGAAAACCACGAGTTCTGGCGGATTGTCGTTTGTCCATTGCAGTTTCTCTTCGAGCATCGCCATACAAATCCATCTCCCGATGCACTTCATCTTTGCCATCTGAGTGTATTTCCACACTCAGGTTTGGGGCATTTTATCGACGACGAGAGCAGATTGTGATCTTTACACCACTGTATGCACTGTTCGTGATCCGCCAAGAGACGGGAAAGTTTCCACAAATTTATACTTTCTAAAGCCTTCATACGCGTCCTCCTGATCAACTAAAGATTATTAGTAGAGGAAAATAAGCTTTTATACTGTGACGTAAAACTTGGTGACGAGAATTCATGCATTTTAAAACTTTTGCCTTTCCAATCATGTTAGGACTTGGTGCATTGGTCCGTGCAGTGCTCTTTCTAGGTGCGTGGGGCACATGTCCCAATAATTGTCTTCCCTTGAGTAATGTAACAGTTGCTTGTAAGGTATCTTCTCATTGGATACTCTATCAATAGATTTCAATCGTCACTATTGTTTTAGCATTGTCGAGGGGTTTAGGTAACGAACCAATTGCCTTAGGATCTTACGACGGCTGCTACATGACCCCATTAAAATAAATTGTTAAGCCCTATTGAAATATAATTTGGGAGGTGTGAACCAAACAACTGATCACGCTAGCACACTGATGAGAGACACAGACAGGTAATCCAGAGTTCTGCAGAGAGACAGAGTTCGAAGCCAGCTGGAGATAAAAAACGAAGAAAAAAGAAAAGAGGAAGAACGATAAAGGTCTGGGAGCGAACATAAGGTGCGCAGGAGCTGGGAAGAAAGACGCCTGGAAAGGAGAAAACGGATGCAAGATGAAAACGAAGGGAGGAAAAGAAGAAAAAAAAGGAAAGGGAGGCAAAATAAGATCCTTTTTTATTCGCGAAGTAAGTACAAATTACAGATGCATATATTCAATACGCTTGGGAGAACGCATTGTCTAAAAAAGCAATAGCGTACATACACAATTAATTTACTTTGCATGCATAAATAATGTAGGCACCTGTACGGAAATTATTCCAAACTACTTTGAGTGATAAACAGTTCTGATTCTGAATCGCTGAACATTGCTACCCTGTTCCTAGCATTCACTACGAACAAGACGAACAACTAATTCGAAATGCGACTTTAAAAAATTAACATAATTAAAAGGCCGAGAAACTTGTGAATCCCACTAGTGCCAGCATGGAGTGTTGAAAAACAAAAGAAAGATGAACAATAGAGGAGTTTTTCTTCAGTATATTTTTGCATCCCTTGAGGAATCCTCGCCAACGTAAAAATAAGCCATTTATCGGCCTTCAGCTCGTGGTTATGTGATTTATTCCCTTCGTGTGAGGGGAATAAATGACATAACCCCTCGCTTCAGGCCGATAACCCTTACTTATTGTTTATATTAAAGTATGCGGAGTATATAAATAAATAAATACTTAATTGACCACTCCCCAAGAGGGGCTTTTCAGGGACAATGAAACAAATAATACAAAAGTAGTTAGAGAAATAGCGGTATAAGCTCAGTTTTAAAAATTTCGCTCAAACCGCTAATGAATTTTTGAGATTTTTTATTTAATTTTTCAAAAATTTTTTTCTCAAATTTTGAAAAACTTTTTATTAATTTTTTTTACACTTGATGCCCTCCTTACTCAAAATTTAATTAGATAATTTTTGTAAATCTTTCATTGGTATCCAACTATTAATATAATCTTCAATTATAGGCTCCTCAGTGTTTTTGTTTTCAAAATGAGTCACCAACTGTTTAACAGTGCTACTTGGTGGAGTAGTGGTTTGACTCATTTTTTGTTGTAAGATTTGTTGAAGATCCTCAATAGAAAATCTATTTAGGATTTATTTTATTAAATCTTGTTTATTCATTATATTAGTATTATTGGTTTGAGCCTTTAAGTCTGACATTAGATTTTATAGTAAGATTATAAAATATTTTAAACGCACATTTTTATTCTAAAATGTGAATTATAAGTATCAATGTTTTTAAATGATCGTTTACATTTACAATATATACATGGTTTTCGTACATTTTGTAAGTAATTATTAATTTCTATTATTATTTCATCATAACTATTTGAAATAAGATATTTATATCCTTCATCAATATATTTATCTTTCATCATTAATTGTTTATCACAAATTTTGTAATTATTAGTTGGTGACTTAAATTCGATACAAAAACCTGTATAATATTTGTGATAATTGTTTATTATGAGATCAGGTGTTCCAGATTGATATCCTTGAAGAACTGAAGATATTCTATCTGAGGATATTTTTAATGCAGCACAACTATTAACTGATATTAAATATTTTGGACGAAATTTTTTCAAGTAATCTATTACTTTCTTTTGAAGATTAAATTCTGTGTCTATTATAAAACAGTTATTATTTGTGTTGTTGAATAAACTATAAAATCTTTTCTTTCTTATACTTGGAAGCACATCATTAGTGACCCATTTTTTTAATTGTTTAGCGGTTGGTAATTTTGAAGAAAATATTAAATTATAAAAACCAGACTCATTAATAAACATTGCCTGTCTAAATTTTGAACTAAAATTTGCCCATTGGAAATCACCTCCCCCCAAAATTTTCTTATCTTCTTCATCAACATGTTTTTGGATAGCATCCTTTGTATCTTTATATCCCAAAATTTCAGCTATTTCTTTACCCTGAAACCAAACATTATTCTTTTTATCAATATATGTAGTAAGATCAATAATGAGTTGTTGGTTGGTGGTTTTAAATTATTTTATTTTGTGAGTTTGAAGTTTGTTGATTCATTGTATTCTATATTAATATTTTAATCTTTAAATATAAACGCATTTAATTTTTTATGTTTTTTTTAATTTGAATTTTTTGTATTTAGTTTTTAAATAAACACAAACATTGATACAACATTCAATTTCTTCATGGTACCCAGGTTGAGTACATATTAAGCAAAATGGTTTTTTTTTCGTTGTTTTCAAATATACAGGGAAACAAAATTGATCATGGTAAGTTGTAAGATGAAACATATCAGAAACTGGAGGTTTATTTTCTGTCATATTTTCTGTCATATTTTATATTATTCTTTATATAAAAAATATTTCCCATAATTATAATATATGAATTATTGTGAAAAATTACATAATAAATTTGAATATAATATAAAATTTGTATTATGCCCATTTTGTGATGAAAGAATATCAGATCCACAAAAGAAATCAAATAATAAATGTTGTAAACATGAAAACAACATAACAGAAAATGGATACATAACATGTATAAATTGTGGTCAAGTTAATGTTATGATTTCCAAACGGAATATTTTAATTTTCATGAACATTTGTTCAAAATACATACCAAAAGTATTTATCATCGAAAATATCATATTCAAAAAAAAGTAAATGTATTAGAAATAAACATAAATTATGCTATCAGAAACAAAATTTATAAAATATTTGATTTAATAGGTAAGTACCATGACCAACAACCCTCTAAAAAAAGAATGATTAGTATAATTTTTTTACTAAATGAGATTTTAAAATTATTAAACATACAATATGAATCACTGAAAATAACCAAATCCAAAAATACTTTTAAAAAATATAATTCATGGTGGAGAAAATGTCATAAAACAATTAAACCTAAGTTACCTTGTTAGTAAATTTTTTGTTGTATTGTTTGTCGAATTTATTGGGTACACTAGCAGTAGTTTCCGTTAATATATTATCGATACTTTTTAATTTATAGATATATCTATTGTGATCATATGTATCACCACGTAAATAACATCTAATTACCTTTAATATTTTCTGATAATTAGTAGCTGCTTCATTGTATGACTCAATATTTTTATCTATATTTAACATGTCTAGATAAAATGATAATACAAGACCAGGAGCAGCTATTCCATCTAACAATAGAGGGTTTAATGTAATTCCTGTTGATACCCCATCAACTAACACAAGAATATATGAGGTTATTTTTAATGCTTTCTTTTTTTATAAAATATTTGGTTGCTTTGGTGTATATCCATGATTTTTTGTGATAATATTCGTACAAATCCATTAACTCTTCTTTTCTTTCTTCTTCTAATTCTTTGTCAATGTGATTGAAATTAAAAACAGAAGTTTTTCTAATATTTGTCATCATATTACGATGGATAAAGAAATATTATTTGAAAACGAAGCCCACTACCTACAAAAGATTCTGATTTCAAATTTTGGTTATCATTATGTAAATATTTAACAGACACAACATCATCTTGTTCCAAATACATAGTATGGCTGTGATTATATGCAATATCATCATCATTAGTTAATCTAATAAATCGTGTATATGCATTGTTATTCAAAAATACAGAAATTAAATTGTCTACCACCAAACCCAGAATCAGTAATTATTGTTATTTGCACAGATATTTGATATAATCCTTCCATCATTACATGATATTCCCCATTAGCGAAATCCATTGCTTGAATATTGTCTCGATTAATATATATTGGTGAATCTGATTTTACATAAGTTAATGTATTCCAATTATTTTCTCCAAAACTTTGTTGAGAATTTATTCTTTTAGTAATAACAAAACTGGGTACAGTAATCAATGTTCGTTGTATATTTATTTCTCCATGTTCATCAGTAGTTATACTATACAGAACACCTTTTTGAATATTCATTGTAAACCTTGGTAAATTGGGATTGAATGCAAATTGTTCAATAGCCAAATTACCAAATAATTGAGATATTCTTTTATCAGTTTGTTGGATACAACAATTAAATCTAGCTGGTAAATTACCAACAGTAATTAGAACAGGATTTTCAAGATATATTTTGAACCCATTGTATTTCTCTTTCAATGTAAAACAAGCTGTTTTTTAGTTGTAATTTTGGGCTCCAGTTGTTTGACTACAACCACATCATTTGGTTCATTGCCCGCAGCTACATTTCTTATTTTTAAATTTGAAGCATGGAAATGGTTATTTTGAATACCTATCATTTTTTGGATTATATTGTTAAATATACCCATTATATAATATAAGTGGATTAATTAGCCAAACTTTTCAAAATTAATACTAAAATAATAAACACCACTATTCAAATTTTTATTAGTATTGATTTTTGTAAGAGTATATGGTACTATTTTATTTCGATATTCATCATTAGTGGTATTTCTACGACCACGTCCTGTTTGTTGTTGTGTTCGTATAATAATATAATTGTTTGTTTTATTACCTTCACAATAAACTGAAATTATTTTATTTTTCACAGCTCTTAATTTATAAGCTTTTTTATTTGAATGAACAGAGTAATTATAATCAACCAATGGATTATCTTCAGATTCCCAACCATATTCAATACTAACTTCATTAGAATCCTCTATGAGATATTTAAATGTATTTTCTAATTTATGTGAAGGTTTTACTGTAATTTTCGAATCAACATATTGTTTATTAACTGCATCTTTAATATTTGTTGGCAAACTTAAATTTACTATTTTTTTATTATTAGCATTCAAATTTTTGATTAAAATAGGGTTAGTTTTATTAAGATAATAAGTTTTTATATATCCAATATTTGGCACATCTGTATTATCAGTATCATTTTGATCAAAGTTTTTCAAATTAATGTTCTTGTGATTATTCATATTTAAATTATTTCTTAATGGTTTATTTCCATTTCTATCAATATGGTCAGTTAATTGTGCCTCTAAATATCTTTTATTCACAGAATCTTGTTGATGAACTGGATCTAACATATTTTTAATATTTTGTTCATTCATATTCAGGTCTCCAGTCATATAATGGCTACCATCTATTTTCAAATAATTATTATTACTTTCACCACCTCCTCCACTCGGCCGGCTAGGGATCTTTGATATTGCAGTATCAACATAACTTTTATTAACCAATTGGTGATTGGTTGTTGGTATTTTACTACAAACTATTGATTTGGTGAATGTTTTTACTCCATATATTGTTTGATTATCTTCTGATACAACAAATTCCGCATCGTTGGTTGTATTAGGTACAAAGAATGTTTTTGGCACTGTTCTACTTTTACAAATGATTCTTGCAAAATTACTACTATCATATGGATACATAAAGATTCCATTATTCCTAACATATCCATGATAACTATATACAACTAGTTTATAAAAAGTTATACTTGAACTACTGGAACCATTTAATCTATTTAATTCAGCAGCTGTGGTATTGATTGTCGTGCCATCAACGTTCCAACCATTTCTTCTTAAATTCAATGTTCCTGTAATATTATTATCAATGCTGTTAATTACAAAATCTGAACTTCTTCTTCCGGCTCGACCATCATAATTCTTAATGTTTGGGATATATAATGGCACATTTGAGAAATCTTGATCCCTGGGTCGAAAATCAACAGTTGTTAGTTCCCCAATGAACTAGGCAATCCTAAATTTGAATTCGTTTTTTTTTTTTGCACTTCAAGAACTGTACATTAAACTTCACATCAAATTGTACGTCAAAAAATACTGTTGGATGCGACAACTTGGTTTTTTCTTCCAAAAAAAAAACTACAAACGCACGTGTAATTCCCCTGGGGAATCACATGGTAAACAGGAACCGGAAATGGTAGCCACACCGGCCCCTAAATGAGAATGTAATATCAGACTCATTTACAAACGCCTGGGCTACCTGTAACACAAAAACACAAATGTCTTAAACTGTTCATGGGTTCGTAACTACCCCTAAGCAATGTTCAAACAATGTTCAGAACAACTGAAAGTCTTTCATATAGTAAAGTTTAAGCTTCGCCGTCCATCTCCAGTAAACACAGTTTCGTCACTGGGCGTGTAAGTAGGGTAGTTGAAGTAATCACAGGTTCTCCCTTCCGTTGCCGTTTGGCACGTGTTGCCACAGTAGAACTTGTCTTAACTTTGGCGGTGCGTATCAAACCGTCTCGGCTCACAACAACTTCCAAAACTCGTCCAAGTGGCCACTTGCCTCTTGGAAAGGATTCATCCGTCAACAGAACCAGGTCACCAACCTTTAAATTCCTCCTTGTTTCGTTCCACTTCCTCCTTTCTTGAAGTGTGGGCAAATATTCACGAGTCCACCTGCGCCAAAACACGTTGGCTAAATATTGAGCTTGGCGCCAGGCGCGCTTGCAATTGTTATCATCCTTGCTGAATACATTTGAAGGCAAAGCTGGACACGGTCGCAGGTGCAGCAAATGATTGGGGGTCAGTGGCTGATCGTCCTGGGGACTGTCACTATTGCGTGTGAGAGGTCTAGAATTCAAAACGTTCACTACTTCAGCCATCACAGTCGACAGGACTTCATCTGACACTATCTGTTCCTTCAGTATGGCTCGCAGAATTTGTCGCACTGATCGTATCATCCGTTCCCATATGCCGCCCATATGGCTAGCCGCTGGAGGGTTAAAAATCCATTGAATCCCCTTCTGACTACAAACATGGTCAATCTTCTTCTGGTTCCACTCTTCTATGGTCTCCTTCAGTTCTTTGTCTGCCCTTGTGAAATTCGTACCTCTATCACTTCTTATCTGCTCTGGATACCCACGAATGCTAATGAATCTTCTGAGTGCATTTACCATGGAGTCTGTGTCTAAGGAATGTGCCGTTTCAATGTGGACAGCACGTGTCGTTAGACAAGTAAAGAGACATCCATACCTCTTTTCGCGAGATCTACCGTGCTTCACTTCAAACGGTCCAAAGTAATCAACCCCAACATACGTAAATGGTGGCTTGTCAGGGGTAAGCCTGTCACTGGGTAAACTTGACATGAATTGCTCTCCTGGGCTGGCCTTTCTCCGCTGGCAGTCCACACAACTTCTCAACACACGTCGTACTGCAGACCCGCCTTTAATCACCCAGAAGGTCTCTCTCAACGACGACAAAACGCTTTCTTGGCCCATGTGCCCCAAACTCTCATGATAATGCTTGATAATCAAATGTGTTACTTGGTGCTTGTAAGGTAAAATGATGGGGTGCTTTCTTTCATAGGCGAGTGGAGCATTTACTAGTCGACCTCCTACCCTTAGGAAGCCTTCCATCAGTTGTGGGTTTAGCTGATATAAGGATACTCCTGCCTTTTGAAGAACTCTCTTAATACAATTGCCTCCCTTGTAATTTCTTGCGGATGAAAGGATTTCCATGACCTTTGGAAAAGACTCTTGTTGAACTCGCTTCAAAATCTCCCCTTCAGCTTCCTGCAGTTCGATTACTTTCAAATATCCGCATTCCAACAAGGGTGATTCTTTGGAAATTGCTAGAACGTCACTTGAAATCAACAAGTTCTTGTTTCTCAACTCAACTTTGGCTTGAAGATACTTTCTGTAACGTAGTAACCATGCCACCGCAATTTTCAACTTCCACCAAGAGGAGTAACGTGACACAAGTGTATCCAGAACATGGCTTTGGGCAGTAGCGGTGTAAATCTGAGCTTCTTTTCTAACTTCAGGGTCGTCATCAGTCAGTGCCGGTATTTCAATCGAACCTGGCCAATGGCTTTCATCTTGCCAGAGAAACTTTGGACCCTTCAACCAACGATTGTTGTTCAACATACCATCCAACTTAAGACCCTTCGAGCCGTCATCCGCTGGGTTATCATCTCTATTCACGTAATGCCACTCAGAGGGTGAAGAGCCATTGTGGATCACCGTCAGCCGATTTGATTCGAATGTATGGAATCTCTTTGACTCGTTATTGATACACTTCAACACTGACATCGAGTCGGTCCAATAGTAGACTCGCTGGATTGAAACATCCAATTCTTCTCGGATCATCTTGGAGAGTTTTACAGAGATTACAGCAGCGGTAAGTTCTAATCTTGGGATCGAGATTTCGCGTATAGGTGCTAACCTAGCTTTTCCCATCACAAACGCACAGTGAATTTGATTGCTAGCATCTTTCAAACGGAGATAACCGACTGCTGCGTATCCTTGGCGCGACGCATCTGAAAAGAGGTGTAACTGAGCCTCGTCAAGTTTATCAAATTCTCTGGGTTTAAAGCAACGGTCCACTTGAATCTCGCCCAACTTGGGAAGGTCATCCAACCACCGCTTCCACTGGGTTCTCTCAGTTTCCTCAATTAAATCATCCCAACCAAGTCGCTTTCTACTGAGTGTCTGCAACATCAGTTTGGCTTTCATGGTGTAAGGCGCAATGAATCCTAGGGGATCAAACAGAGAATAAATGGCTGAAACCATTCCTCTACGCGTCGTGGGTCGTTGATTAACAACTTGCAGGATCTTCTCTGAAGCCTCCCACACAAACTTGTCTTCTTCAGTGTTCCACTTAAGACCAAGAGCTGTTTCTGTAGGCAATTTCTCTAAGTCCAAGTTCACAACTGATTTTGCTCTCTCGGATTCTGGGATGGTCGTCAGCACCTCTCTGGCATTGCTATACCACTTGGTTAAGCGAAAACCGCCTCTTGAGAGTAGTTCCCGTAGTTGAGCAACCAACACGATTGCTTTCTCATTGGTACTCGTCGACTTCATCATATCATCCACGTACATGTTGCGTTTTACTGTCTCCGCCGCCTCCGTTTCTAACTCTCCCCCACAAGAATCAGCGGTCTTCCTCAAACAGAAATTAGCAACACTGGGAGACGACGTGGCTCCAAACAAATGTTTTACCATGCGATACTCCTCCATTTCTCCAGATAGATTTCCGTCAGGCCACCATAAAAATCTAAGCGCATCACAATCTTTGGGTTCCACCAACACCTGAAGAAACATGCCTTCCACATCGGCTACCACTCTAACAGACTCCTGCCTAAAACGACTTAAGACACCCACCAGCTGATTTGTCTGATCTGGTCCCTGTAATAACTGCTGATTTAAAGAGGTTCCTCCATACCTAGCAGCACAATCATAGACAACTCTCACTTTGTCAGGCTTTAGAGGATGAGTTACAGGATGGTGAGGGAAATACCATACTGGTCTGTCTTTCACCTGCAACTGTTCTTTCGGAATCCTTTCAGCATGCCCCTTTTCAATGTACTCAGCCATTGCTGTCTTGTATCTCTCAAACAAGGCCTCATCTCTCTGAAGTCGTTTCTTTAACAGCAAACCTCTTCGCTCTGCAACTGCCTTGTTATTAGGTAAATATGGTGGATCGCAACGCCAGGGTAGGGCGACTTGAAAGTGCCCGTCTACCATCCTGAGACTTTTCTCCATAACTTCTAAGGCTCTCTTATCTTCTAGTGATGCACAAACTTTAGTCTCAACCTCACAGTTCTCGAAATCTGTTTTCCACAATCTCTCCAACTGTCTGTTTAGCTGCTCATCTTGAGCCTGACTGTCGATTTCATCCATTAATGAACGATTCCCAGTCTCTTTAATGGCACACACTGACTCTGCATAGATTTCTCCAGGAACAATTCTTATACCACGGTCTCCATTGTCTGTGCCTTCAGGAAATGCAATGTCCACCCTGGAACCATCATGAGAAACACGATCTTTTAAATCTAACCCACTAGTACAATTAACAGAGTTCTCCACCAAACGTAAGAAGTTTGCTGAGCGGTCTGCAGTGTAGTCTCCTCCACCAACAGGACCTATCACTGTCCATCCCAAGCTATACCTAACTGCAACTGGTTCCCCATCTCGGCCAACACGACACTCCATTGGTAAGAACAGATTCGGCTTCTCTTTCAGCCCGATCACCAACATGACACCACCAACGTCCAACTGTTGCAACTCAATGTCACAGAGATGTGGCCAATTTTCGAGGTCCTTCCTCTTTGCAATACAATTCTCTGATATTGGCATATCCTTGACTGTCCTGACATTTGACAGCTCTACAGACACAGACTCGTCCATTGACATCACCACAAGGTCAATTTGTTCGCTCTCTACTCTGGTTGAGCCGGTCATGCCCGATAATGTGAAATTGAACTTCATACCACTTGCATCTAACTTCTCCTGTAAAATTTCATGACAAAGAGTTACTTCTGAGCCACTGTCTAACAAAGCATATGTCTCAACTGGCTCCAGACTTCCACCTTTACTTAGGACCTTTACTGGAACTACACTAAGACAAACTCGCTCGCCGGCCCCAGTAGCAGCTGTTACAGCAGCTCGTTCACTTGCTACTCCACTTGAATCAGTGCTAACATTACTTTCCATCCCTTCTTGACTCAGGGTGCCTTGATTGACGCTCAATGCACTGGGATCTGCTGGAGGGGGGTGCAGCAATGTGTTATGCTCTTTGTTACAGCCATCCACCTGACACTTGAAATAAGTTTTCGGACATGATCTTGCAAGGTGACCAGCTTGCAAACACTTGATACAAAGAGATTGTTCCTGCACTAGCTTCCACTTATCTCGGATAGGCTGGTTCTTAAATCTTTGACATCGCCATACTCCATGTTGACCATGACAAACGGCACAAACTGGCCTTGACTGGTTCCCTCTATTCAAGTTCCTTTGCTGACCTGAAACTCCACTGGTTAATGAGGTAATCATCTTAGGTGCTCGAGCCCGCTGATCCCTCTGCCTTGCATTCTCCTTCGAGGGGCTTGGGTTTAGATCCTCTCCAAATTCATTGTTAACAAGTGCGGCTCTTTCCTTCAGAAACTTTAAAAGGTCTGCAAACTTTGGCCTTGAACCTGAAGAGATAATTCTTCCCGCACATTCAGTCCACTTAACTCTTAGTGACAATGGTAGCTTCTTGTTCAGCTCTCTTAATGTGTTCATATGATTCAAGTCACTGACATATTCAGAGCCCATGCCTGAAAGTGTTCTACTGGCTACCTCTAAATGGCGGGAAAACTCTAACAAGCTTGTTCCATCTGCTTGCCTCAATGGGCGCAGATTCTCTAACTTCCTAATGTGTGCTTTGGCTATAATATGAGGAAGTCCAAAATTTTCCCGTAATGTACTCTTGGCCACAAGGTAACCTTCATCTACTGGCAGGTTCACACAGCTTTCAATAGCATCCCTTGCCTTTCCAAAACAGTGCTGGATTAACAGCTGCAAGCGTTTCGAATTGTCCAGATTCTCCTTTTCTAAACAAGTTTCAAAGTTATGAATAAACGAGACATACTTAATGGGGTCGCCATCAAAACGCATGTATTCAACCTTAGGCATTGAAACTATCTGACCCAGAGCTCTTGCAATATCTTCTGCGACTCCTTGCCTTGGTAGTTGAGCCTGCACAGGTAAATGCTCTGCTATCAAACAAGTGGTGTCTTGATTGCAACATTCAGAGGGAACTGGCAATGATGGCTTAGGTAATTCTGGCTTTAAGTGCTCAACTACAGTTTGTGGGCATGTCTTCTGGTGTTCAATTGCTGCCTGCCTACCACACTCTGTTTTAACTCTTGGCAATGCTGTGCTGGGCTCTTGAATAACTGGAAATGGCTTCACAGCTGGCAGCTCTTCCATAGGTGGGCCTATTACTGGTACATTGCTTGTTTTGTTATCATCCACTTCAAGGGCGCCGCCCACATTAGCATCTTCAGGAACAAACTCTGCCAATCGCTCCTTGTGATCCTCACCATTGGCGCGTGTACCTTGGCGGTCAACTTCTTCAAAAACATTAAGGCTTACTGTTGCCCGTTCTTCCTCCATTTGAGCTTCCATAATTTCTTTAGCATACTGTAGCTCAGACATTTTCCTCCTTAGCTCCTGTTCGCGTAACACTTGTGTTGTCTTAAGCTGAGCGAGCGCAAGCTGTTCCCTTTTCTTCGCCAGGGCCAGTGATACAGAACGTGAACTTGAAGATCGGCTTGTACGGCTTGACTTTCGTGAAAATGGCATTGCTCCTTGATCTCTTTCGGATTTCCATGACTCAATCTCAATCAATTTCCGCGCCATCTGCTCCTTGTAACTCACGCGGGCCTTTTCGAGTTCCTTTGCATAATCAATTAGTTCGAGACACTCGACATATTCTTCATGCGTATTCACAAATTTTCGCCAAACGTCGTCATACGCCTTTTGTTTTAATTTAAGATCCTCCAAACCTCCCTCTTGATCCATCAGCTGTTGAATGACTCCTTGTAATTTTGTAAGAGTGCCAACATAACCTGAGCGCGAATGAAACAATGTTCTCGCCCTTTCAGCTCTATAACTTTCAAATCCGAACAATTTACTCGGTTGCTTCGTACGAGAACTTCCCCTCAATTGGACAGGGCTTTGAAATCCAGGTTCCGACACAGAATTACGCACATTTCCTTGTTCAGCACTCTCAACAGCAGGAAGCGACCGCACAGACATCGTTCCAAACACTGAATCATCCACACTAACGCTGAAATTCCAAACGCGAAAAACGGCCAGCAAAATAACAAATAATCGCCGTGTCATAAAGTAATGTTCTGTTCGATCCAAAGTTATGTTCTCCCTGAGAACTAATAATCGAAGACAAGCTCAATCCTCTCGCGAAATAATGAGTAAACAATTTCAAAGAACAAGTTGTAATCCAAGCACGTCGCCGCTAAATCGACGAACAAACAACAACATTTGAGAAGTGGCATCCAAATCCCATAAGATCGCTCTCCCTGAGAACTAAATTCCAAAGCAAATGACGTCCAAGACTTGAAACACTGTTCTCCCTGAGAACCAAATTAAAACGGCGATCCAAAACGTCGCTCACGAATCCAGAGAAAGTCAAATTGTTCCAATAAATTCACGTTGCGTTCTCCCTGAGAACCACAGAACCAAACGCTTCGTCGCTCGCAAACTTGTCAGACAGCAGTATTTTTTGACTGTTAGTTCCCCAATGAACTAGGCAATCCTAAATTTGAATTCGTTTTTTTTTTTTTGCACTTCAAGAACTGTACATTAAACTTCACATCAAATTGTACGTCAAAAAATACTGTTGGATGCGACAACTTGGTTTTTTCTTCCAAAAAAAAAAACTACAAACGCACGTGTAATTCCCCTGGGGAATCACATGGTAAACAGGAACCGGAAATGGTAGCCACAACAGTGTCATTACATTCATCACCAATGTTAATTTGATTGCAAAAAATCGCATTATTTGTACCATAGGTTGGTATTTTACCAGATCCAATATTTTGAGCAGGTGTACTAAGTAGACTTTTATCAACCTTACTGGCTGAAGCTGTCTCCAGTTGATGAAATACAATCGCATCCTGGGCTTCTGTTCCCTCGGCTACATTAGCTAATTTTTTGTCTTGATTATCATAATTATTATTAGAGTCTAATTTTAATCCGGTATTTGTTATAATTTGTTGAGTAATATTTCTAATATGATCATGAATATTCCCTTGTAAATATTTATCGAGATTATTAAAAATTCCCATTATATATATTGATTATATAACCTCATCAAAATTTTTTGTAACATTCTTTTTCTCTTTGTCTACAAATAAAAATTCATATGGTCCTAATTTATTAAACAACATAGGATCAAATAAGTTCTCTTTTGCTATTATATTCAAATGATTTTTAGTTACTGGAGGATATAATAACAGATGACTACAATTTATTCTTATTTTGGGTGGTACATCATAATAACTTTGGCTTAAATAAATTGGAGAGATTTTATAATGTCTGCCATCTGTGTAATGATTAGCTATTTTATTTTGAATCTTTTCTGGTTCATTAATTAAATCATCAAATACAACTACTTTTCTATTCTTATTTGGGTATTCAGAGGTATCTTTAATATCATTAGCTGTTGCTATTTCCAAAACAGGATAACCAATTTTATTAGATATCTGACCCATTAATGTTTTCAAATATTGTATTTTTTCTTGGTGACTGCTACGTGTGTACATATATATTTTATCATAATAAACTAATGGTTCTCTAAGTATATGCATCAGAGTATTTGTTTTACCACATCTACTTTGTCCTGAAATTAACATTCTATAATCTTCACTGAGGAAATCACATAATGTTCTATTATCTTCTGATTTTGATTTTGATTTATCATAATTTGGCATTTTCATCAGAAAATATACTCATTCACAATTACTCGGTTACAATCTTAAAAAATCACTTACAGAAACAAAAAATCAAATTAAAGATGCAGAAAGTGGTGTGGATATTCAAAGAAGTGATTTTTTAAAACACTGAGAGAACCATTAATTGAACAACAAAAGAAAACTGATGAAAAACAAGATCAAATGATTGAACAACTTAACAAAACTCGAACTAATCTTATTAAAGCGATAGGACCACCATATCAGCGCCAAGCAATAGCACCGCCATATTTACGCAAAGCTTTATCACGACAACGTCGTAAAAAAATCAAAATCTACTACTTAAAAACAATCTTATTGGGTAAGTGATTATGACGAAAATATATTACAAGAAATAAGTGACAAAGATCTAAAACTATTACAAACAGCACAACAAGAAGAAAAAGAAGAAGAAGAAGAAGAACCCCAACCATCTACAAGTCAACAAATACAAGAGGAAGAACAAACAGAAGATGCGGAGGAACAACCACAACCATCCACAAGTAAAAAAACAACCAATAACTATTAATTTCGACAAAAATTTAACCCAAGAACATAAAGATTACTTAATTCAGAAAAAAATTAAGTTACCATCCGAATATGTGAATGCATCACCCGAAGAACTCAAAATAGCAATTAAAAAAGCCCGACAACAAAACACATCCGCCCAAAAATATTTGGAAGAACATTCAACAAAAAAAGGGACGCCATATCAAAATCTAACACAAAAACAATTGAACACATATAATAGAAAATTAGTAGCACAACACGTAACCGCCAAATTTGTAAATGCATTAGAATTGATACAAGAAGCCCCGAAATACACAGGTAAAGGTATTAGAAATTATAGACAACCAAAAAGAAATGCTTACAAAATTAATAATAACCAATATGATGGGTTAATGATTGATGTATCAAAATTGATGAATAATATGTTATTACACGCTTACAAAGATGGAAATTTAGTATACAATACACAAGTTGATAGGTCACTTATAAATCTACTAACTAAAAGGTACAATCTTAAAACAAAATATAGTATTGATGCAATGAGAGTTTTCAATGATCTTAACATGCTTGCTAATATGCCAAAACATAAATCTTCAGGTAAATCAAGGATGATAGGATCAAGTGTGGTTTATTATCAGAACCCAAATCAATTAGCAGATTGAATGAAAACAATAATAGGATAAATGATAGCTGGTAACAATAGTCCAGTTTTAAAAAATTATCTATCTCAAATAAATGATGAAATGCTTAGAATAGGAGCTATTGATAAAAAAATGCATGAAAAATTATATAACAAATATATATGGATGTGAACATAGTTTTAGTTTTTAAATCATTGGATGCAAAAAAACAAAATTCTATAAATACACCTGGATATTTTACAATAAAATTTACACCTTCATTACAATTAGATAGTAATAAACCACATTATTTAGCTCTTGATCATATTTCCATGACAGCTAGTTGGCATAATGTAAGACCTGTTTATAATAATAATAAATTGATTATCTCAAAAGACAAGAGTTCAACATGGGAAACAATTACATTTCCTGATGGAATTTATGATTATGATGATATAGATAATTATATTCATAATAAAATTGGAAAAATAGAAAATACTGATACTTATGGAATTAATATATTATTTGATCTGACAACTAATAAAGTTTTTATAGCACTTAATGAGAATTATCAAATTGATTTTAGTCCTAGTGACAATTTTGGAGATTTACTTGGTGTGGATAAAACAAAAAAACTAACCTCAAGTTCTTATGGTTAAAATTTTCCTAATATAAGTGACAGTATTGATAATTTGTATATTAGAACTTCTTTGCTAAGCCAATCTATAATTTCAGGAAAACAATCGAATGTTCTTTATACCTTTAGTTTTTAAATAAAAACCCTAATTTTATTCACAATAATTACATACAAAATTAAGAAAGCTAAAAAGAACATTTGAATATTTACATAGTTATTACATTCATTTATTAAAATTTCACAATAAAAAAGTGTTCGATAAATAAGTGTTCGATATTAATAATAATTAAAAAAAAGATAAAAACCTTGAACAATGAGACGGCCGTGTCATGGTCTGTAACTGCTTTTGTAAATAGCAAAAGTGTTTAACAAAACACAAATTTCAAAATAAGAAAGAGATGTTCGATAAACCATGAAGCTATAGTTATATAATAGAAAAAATATATGTATAAAAATCATAAGACCTAGATGTTGGCACGGCATCTATCTAATTCAAAGTCTTTATACCTTTAGTACTTATACTAAAACACGATCTCTACCTTTTGAAATCTAACTTCATAACTATCTCTGAAATAAAATAAATACAAATTTAATTAATGATGTTAGAATTTATATCACAGATGATGAAGATAGATTAGTTGATTTGAATGACATAGATATATCTTTAGCACTTGTATTAAAATCAATATAATTTAATATATATAATGGAAGTAATTAGGCGTGACAGAGATTTCGACACTGGAGAATATACTTATGGGGGGGATTTTGGGGGGATATGGCCTCTAAAATATTTCAAAAAGTAACATCAAAGACAGTTCAAAAAATTGCTCAAAAAATTAGTAGAAAAAGGTGCTAATAAAGTTGGTGAAAAAACTGGTCAATTGGTTGGAGAAAAAATTATAATAAATTCTATTAAAAAACAGATGAGGTAAAAGGAGGTCAAATTATTCAAGAATTACGAAAAAATAAAAAACAAGGTAAAAATGATGATTACCATGCCAATACATCAAAAATATTTATAATGATTTTATCTAATTATATTATTATTATTATTATTATCTTTTATTTTGCACTGTTCACATAGAATTTACATTACATTTTTAGAAGTAAGTTATAAAAACAAAATCAAAATAAAGATAGGAAATTAACGAAATTAAGATGTGCGCAGTGACCAAAGTAGCAGATGCTTCCGAGTTGGTCACTGCCACGTTAAACTAACTGGCATAGACAATAAGCGTGATGAAAATAAATTTTACCCAGAGTAAAGGTGCTAAAGTAAACAAGTATAGGTGGATACATGAATCAAAAGAACAATAGAAAAAAGAGGCTAAAGTAAACTAAATCAATGTATTCTAGGAAACAGATTGCGAATTTAGTAGATAAAGCTTGTATTGTTTGGAAAAGGGGTAATAATTTAGTTTTTTAGATGCAGTGGAATAGTCTCCCAGATTTTCGATGCAATGAAAGTAAAAGTAGAGGCTCCATAATTATTATGTATAAGTGGCCTACGGAAGTTAAGGTTAGAGATAAATCTAGTGTAATGGCTATGGAAGTCAGAAGCTAGAGATAAAGTTCCAGAAAAAATTGTTATAATATATAATGAACGGAAATTTTAGAAGCCCTTCTTTTGTCAAACGTTATGAATATGCATATTATGATTTACAAGTTCCTTTAAACACTATTATCGCTAATACGGCAGAACAAAGAACAGATAATTACATTTTTGTTGTTGATAATAGTAGTAAAGCTAATCCAATTGATTGGTATAGTGCTTATTTTGAAGTAGAATTTAAGTTAAATAAAACAGCTGATGGTGCAAACTATGTAGTTAATGATGTTACAGCAGCAAATCGCCGCACAACAACCAACGGTCATACATTTATCAAAAAAATACGGGTACAATGTAACGGCATCACTGTTTATGATAACTCAAGAGCTAATGAATCTTCAAATATATTAGCACTTTTAAATTACAGCAAAGAAGATGTTGATTCAGTAGGTGTTGATCAGTTTTTTTATCTTGATCAAAATACCGGCGCAGCTGAACCACATCCTGCTACAGCAGATATTTATAATGCAGGGTTCGCAGCAAGAAGAAAGAAAACGTATGGTGGAGCAACTTTCCAAATGAGTATACCTTAAAATATTTATTCATATTTTGCCGCATTCAAACATATTATTCATCCTAATATAAAAATGGAGATCCAATCGGATCTAGAATCAAATCATAACATAGTTTATCGAGTCCCAGGTTCCGGCGCAGGGCGTGTGATAATAACAAAATTACGACTTTGGTGTCCAAAATTAATTTTCAATGGCCAAGGAATGAAAATGTATTTGGATAATTATCTGAAACCTAAAACTTGGACTTATCTCAGAGAATATATAGAAAGTACTCAAACAACAGCTACAAATTCATTTTTCAGAATTTCAACAGGTATGAGACCCCGCCATGTTTTTATATGGACTGTTAATAACGCTGATTACAATAACCAACTAGTAAATGTTTTCATATTTGATACAATGGCGATACAAGGCGGCGCAGATTCAAAATTTACTAGCGCACAATTGGAAATTAATAATTCAATTTATTATTCACAATTACAATTAAACGCGCAAGAAGAAAGTCGCCTATACCGAAGACTGATGAAATACAATCATGGTTATAATGACTTTTTATCCGACTCGTTAATTAATCGCGATAATTTCCAAAAAATTATTCGGTATTCTTTATTTTGATCTTAGAAACCAAGACGAAGATATAAAAAATTATGTTGTATCGTTAACTTTCAGATACAGGCTAGGAGGAAATGCACCAACAAATCCTTACTCTCTAAATGTATTGATTTTACATGAAAAGAAATAGAATTATATAGTAGTGGTAAACTACTTATTAAAGCATAAAATTATATAACATATACTATATACAATTAATGACAAAATATTTTCCGCATAAAGCCAATTTAAGTCAAAATCAATTAGACAAGTCAGCAAGAGCTTTTAAAAATAATTCAGCAATAACAATAAGACTTGCTTATAATGAATTAAATGGCCCACATGAGCTGATGCTTACAAAAACTCGAATTAAGAAATTAAGAAAAGCAATGGCTACTGGTGTTGGATCAGATATTAAAATAAGTAAAACACAGATACGAAAAGCTGTTAGACAAGGTAGTGGATTAGGGAGTTTAATTGCAGGTTTAGTTCCCAAAATATTACCAATGGCTACGAAAATTATTCCAAAACTAATAAAACCTTTAGCTACTGGAGCTATTTCAGCTCTTGGATCTTTAGGAGTTGAAAAAGCATTTGGTAAAGGAGTGCAATCAGGCGGTGCAATCACAATACCATTCGAAAAACTTCCTTTCATGTCTCAAATTGGAAATTGGCTAACTACTAAACAAAAACAAGATATTATGAATGCTATAAATTCAGGATTACCTTTATTATTCACACCAACAAAAAAACAAGTGGGGCAAGGTATTTGGACAACACTAGAATCAATAGGAATTCCACTTGCAATAAACGCTGTATCTTCACTTTTTGTAGAAAAAGGTTGTAACTGATTAACGCGGAGTAGTTATCAGTGGTTACGTAACTTCCGTTGTGTTACGCAAGGATTATATGTGCTATAGAGATCAGATTAGCTTTTCAATAGACACGTGCTATCGGAACACAGAAAGAAGGATAGATTTCCCAAGAAAGATCAAAGGAATAAGAGTTAAGATTGGAAAAAGAGGTATGATTCGTAGTTTTATTTGCATGCTCGATTTAGTTATGTTTTTAGTTCAATATTGTTCCTTGTATTGTTAGTGATTCGAAATATTTAGTGATTTTCTAGTCTTGTGATACGCCCCCTGTTTGTGTTGTTGTCGTACGATTGATGTTATGCACGAATTATAGTAATAGGCGTTTCGTTGTAATTATCTTTTCAGTTTTTACGTAAATCAAGCAAGTTATTAAAGGAATTTGGTTAGTTACAAAGACTGGCTTGGTTTGTAGTAAAATCCTCATCCAACAAATACGCGTCCGGAGCAATAATAGAGTGACTAGAATG
>OX419342.1:14125601-14140601 GCA_948470475.1 Galaxea fascicularis
ATATAATGTATTTGGATGCTAATAATTTATATAGTTGGGTTATGAGTCAACATTTACCAACTGGTAATTTCAAATGGATGAGTCAAAAAAGAATAAATAATCTTAATTTAAATTCTTACAAATCAAATAATAAAAGTATTATATTAGAAGTTGATCTTGAATATCCACAAGAACTACATAATCTTCATAATGATTATCCATGTGCTGCTGAAAAGATAAAAGTAACACAAGATATGTTATCTGATTATTGTCAAAAATACAGAAAAATATAAAATTAGTACAGGATTAGTAGAAAAATTAATTCCTACATTAACTGATAAAACAAAATATGTATTACATTACAGAAATCTACAATTAGATTTAGATTTAGGACTTAAACTAAAAAAAATTCATAGAGTTTTAGAATTTAATCAAAGTCCTTGGTTAAAACAATACATTGATTACAATACAGAAAAAAGAACAAATGCAAAAAATAGTTTTGAAAACGATTTCTTTAAATTAATGAATAATGCTGTATTTGGTAAAAGAATGGAAAATTTAAGAAAAAGAGTTGATGTAAGACTTGGAACTAATCAAGAACAATTAATTAAATTAACAAGTAAACCAACATATGTATCAAATAAAATATTCAATGAAAATCTAGTAGCTGTACATAAAATCAAAGAATCATTACTACTAAACCGGCCAGCTTATGTAGGTATGTGTATTCGTGATTTAAGTAAAACATTGATGTATGATTTTCATTACAACTATATAAGGTTATATAAAAATAAAGCTAAATTATCATTCACAGATACTGATAGTTTATGTTATGAAATAACAGCAAAAGATTGTTATAAAGATTTTTATAAAAATAAAGAAAAATTTGATGACAGTGATTATTCAACAGAAAATAAATATCATTTCTCTGATAATAAAAAGGTAATTGGTAAAATGAAAGATGAAGCAGTAGGTATTCCAATTACAGAATTTGTAGGATTGAGATCTAAACTGTATTCACATATGAAAAATGATTTGAAAAATGAAAAAAACAGCAAAAGGAATCAAAAAAATAACAATAAAAAAAGATTTACAACATGAAAATTATAAAGATATATTATTCAATGATAAACAAATATTTCATAAAATGAAAACTATAAGATTTTAAAAACATGAATTAGGAAGTTATGAATTAAATGAAGTATCTCTTAGTTGTTTTGATGATAAAAGATATCTTCATGATGATGGAATGAAATCATATGCCTATGGCCATTATAAAATAGAAATAAATGAAATAATAAAAAACACATTGGAATTATTAAATATTATCTAAACTATTATATATGGAAAACGATTCGATACCTAAAATAGAACCAGAAATAGAACCAGAAATAGAACCTAAAAATGTAGTGAAAGGTAAACAACTCCAAAAATTAATACAAGAAGCTAAAAAACATGGTACCTTAAATTTAGAATATAGTAATAGAAAAAACAAAAAATATAAAGTCACTTTACCAGAAGATACAGTCATACATTTTGGTAATAATAATTATGAAGATTATTTAATACATAAAGATGATGAAAGGAGAGAAAAATATAGAAAGAGCATCAAAAATAAAAAACTAAGAAGAACTAACATTTGAAATAAAAGAATCACAAAATTATTGGAGTTATAATTTATTATGGTAAATTTTGAGTAAGGAACGCACCAAGTGTAAAAAAATTTAATAAAAAGTTTTTCAAAATTTGAAAAAAAAGATTTTGAAAAATTAAATAAAAAATCTCAAAAATTCGTTAGCGGTTTGAGCGCAATTTTTAAAACTGAGCTTATACCGCTATTTCTCTTACAAATGAACACAACAGAGTTAAGAATCCCAACTGGGGGGAGGCAGACCAGTTGGTCCAGCCACGAACCCAGAACAACACCAGCTAGTGGCTAGAGCGGGACTTGAACCCGAGTCACCGCATTAAAATCCAGCGCCCTAGACCACTCGGCCATCCTGCCACCACAAATTGAGGGATGACATCGAGTTTATTGTTCAAGCCATTCTCAACATATTTTTTATTCATAACGTCTGAATTAGAACTGTTATTAGAATCATAATCTTTTAAATTTATTATTTTGTAAGAATTCATGTTTAGGTTCTATGACATACCTGTTTGACCGTTATGCCCAATATAATCTTGCAAAGTCTCATCCAACCAAAATTTGTTGACTGCGTGATTAGGCGCAGACGGATTTTTGAAATATGTAATTTGCTCTTAATTCATATTCAGTGCCCCTGTCATAAAGTTGGAGCCGTCAAGTTTCAGGAAATCAGCGGTTGAAATTTTTGAATCAACATAAGCCTTTGTAGTTAAGTGGTTATTGTTTACTGGAGCTTGATTACAAATTACAGGTGATGTAAAAGTTTTCGCATTATTTATAATTTGATTAGTTGTTGTAAGAACAAATTCACTGTCATTACCGCCAAGATATTTTACTATAAGATTATTTTGTGATGATTGATCTCTAGCAACCAGATTAATCAGATTGCCGTTGTTTGGCCTGAAGAGAAATCCTTTTGAGAAGATTTTACCATCATTATCGTACAATACTACTTTGTTATTGTTTGTTCCTCGTTTAGAACTTCCATATAATTTATCGAGATCAGTTTTAGGAATTGCGGTTATTTGGCCATCAATCTTAAGACGCGTTCTTGTTGTAGTCAAGGAAACCTTGATTTGTTATTTTCAGTGTGTCTGTGATGTCATTATCAATACTACTTAAAATAAGATTTGACTCTTTCCTTCCTGATTTTCCATCACAATTTTTGATATTTGGAATATAGAGGCATATTGCTGAAATCTTGATCCTTTTCCAAGTGTCGTTGTACTCATCTTCGATAATAAGACCACCTGAGAAAAGTGCTTTTCAATCATTGCGAGTTTTTTATCCTGAATATTGTAATCCTTATTGGAGTCCAATTTTAGACCACCTCCACCGGCTATTTGAATTTTTTGTGTAGTTTCTGATATATTCAGAAATGTCCATGTTTACGTAATTATCGATGTTGTTGAATATTCCCATCAATATTTAATATTAAATTATATTACTTTGTCAAAATGTTTCTTCACACTTTTATTTTCTTTATCCTCAAATAGAAATTCGTATGCTCCTAATTCATTGAACAAACCAGGATCTATTAAGTTTTCCTTTGCAATGAGATTCAAATGATTTTATTAGTAGGCGGATATAACAGCATGTGAATGCAGTTTAATCTAATTTTCTGTGGTACATCATAGTAACTCTGGCTCAAATAAATTGGACTTATCTTATATTGACGTCCGTGTGTGAAGTGATTGACTATTTTATTTTGTACTTTCTCAGGCACGTTTATCAGATCATCAAAAATGAAATTTTTCTGTTGTTGTTGTTGGGGTATTCTGCTGTGTCTTTAACATCATCCGCTGATCCAGTTTCCAGCACAGGATAACCGATCTTTTTTAATATTTTGTCCATCAATGACATTCGCCATTTTTATTCGTATCATAATTTGGTATTTTCATCACACAAATATGTTAGACAAATAAAAATAAGTATGAAAACAACACCTATTTATAAAGATAAGTGTCATTTCGGCAGATAAATTATGTAACATACTTATATAAATGGATATTCAGAATTAAAAATATGCAGATTCGGCATATGATAGCTATAAAATTGCTAAAGCAGTCACTGAAGTGAAAAATGAATTTTAAAAAAACAAGGAGGGCGTGATATTGTGATGAGTGATTATTTCAAAGCATTACGTGAGCCACTTATTGAACAACAGAACAGAACAGATGAAAAACAGGATAAATGGATTGAGCAAATTAAAGAGAACCAAAATAGAATTGTGTATGCTATAGAGTCACAAAGGTGACATACGGAAAATAAGCCACTCGGGTCCCGGATGAAATGGCGTATGGAATCTCCAAGTGGTTTAGTTCCCAGTAAAACACTCTCCTCCATATAATAAAAACATTTATGTTCCTTGATTGACATCATAGAGCTCAACGTTTTATACAACGTCACAAAAATACATCGATTTACAAGTAAGATTGATTGATCGACTACAAATTGCTTGATCGTGAAGATGTACGCGAATCTTAATAAGATCTGTAATATCAGTAAAATATCTAAAGTTCTCATTTATAGTCAATCATAACTTCTTTGCAGATATCTCCTATTCCTGTTGCTAGATGTCTCCGCTCAAAGTTACCGCACTTGATTGATTCTCACAGAAAAGGTAAAATGAAAAAATCCACTCTGCTTTGTACTTATCAAATCAAATAGCTGATTCAAACTGAAGTGCAGACTGAGAATGACCCCCAGTCCCATCAGGAACAAAAATAGTTATGGCAGTGGGAGATTGGGATTCATCCACAGACCCCTTAAATGGTTTTATAGTGCCATCACTTTCGTCTGTCTCCTGAATAGCTTTCTTTGAGTAATACTTCTGGCGAGCTATTTCATGCAGCCGTTTTGATTCCACTGCTCCTGTCTGGGAAACTAACTGAGCAAAGAGAGTTTTGGGGTTTTTAAGAAGCGTATAAGGAGAGTCAAACTCTTTCAGTCTCCCTGCATCTAAAACCTGGAGATACCAAATGAAAGGTTTCCGTCAGTATTGCAGAATAATCGGTACTCGGTAGATTCACTGTATACTAAATACTGAGGGTTCTTACCATGACTCTGTCAGAATCCATGATGGTGTGAAGACGATGAGCGATGGTCAGGACAGTGCACTTCTTAAATTTTTCACGAATGGTGGCTTGGATCAGCCCGTCTGTCCTGAAAACAGAGACAATAAACATCTCTTCAATGAAAGGAATTGTTAAGGTTACGTATTTGTTTTTTTAAAATTTTTCTCGCCCAGTTTGTCAAGAGTCAAAATTATTAACATCAACGAAAAAGTTGGGACTGCCACGTCACGAAGCATAAATATTAACTTCATAAAAAAGACTGAGAAGTTATTCTAAACTGCAGTGGTCACAAACAATGTTTTTGTCAATGACACGAAGACTTTTGCAGAACTTCTCTACTAAGTGCTTTTTGTGTAATGTTCATAACAAACTAAAGTTGACTAACCTCGGGTCCACGTTCGCAGTGGCTTCATCGATTACAAGCACTTTATTGTGCCTTAAAATGGCGCGTGCTAAGCAAACAAGCTGCCGCTGACCCACACTAAAGTTTGAGCCAGCCTCAGCTAACACTGAGTCCATCTTTTTGGGCATGCTCTCGACGGCTTGCTTCAACTGTACCTAGAGAGTAAGATTATTCTTCACTATTCCGTATTTTCTTCAGAAAAGAGGCCAACATCAATCCCATTGAATAAAGTACGCGTTTGTCTTATCACGCTTGCAGCGACGTGACAATGCCATTTATGTCAAAACCCATCTCCCAAATTCTATTTTCCAGCAGGACTCCAATGTCCTGGTCCCCAGAGATCCACCCCTATTATACATAAACACCGTTACTGCTTTTAAAATTTAAAAGTTAAAATGAACCGTTGTTACTGCTAAATGTTTAGTTGTTTGAAGCTCAGCAGCCAATATACTCACTATAACAGAATAGTTCCATTGAAAATGTCCGTTTGTTCTGCTACAAAACCAAAAATGTTTGCTTTGAATGCCCTCGGACAACACCAAAATACGCATTTTTGTCTTACGTTTCCCCCTGGCGCCCAAACTCAACATTTGCAGTAAAGTTCAGTTCCTCGGCTTGATTCTCTTCCACTTTCCTGTTCACTCCTTTGGCACGCAGAACAAAAGGTATCTAAGTACAGCTATTGCCACTCATCTGAAATTTTCGTCTTCACTACCGAAATGAATTCTGGGTAATTCCTTGATAACGGCGACATGGAAGTTCGTTAACCCATTGACTACCAGCCGTTTTTACGTTTTCGGAGTGATTTTCCACCCATAAAACGATCCATAGCATCTCGTGACTCTTTATTTGAAACTACCATGGAAAGTGGTGCTGTCCTAAGGCACTGGAGGCTCAAGGTTTCTGAAAACGTCATTATGACGTAGCTATTTTTCATCCGTGGGGCTACAAGAACGGCCTAAGTTGGGTTTGCTTGCGATTTTTGCTCAGTTTGCAGCCATTTTTGATCTGTAGTGGCTGCCTGATGAGCACCTCAAAGAACCGAACAAGGTGATGTACTTTGTTGTCGAATTTGGCTTGTTACTCGACGAACTGGGAATTTGGTCGGCTGGGACACTTAGTACCTTTGGGACTCGACTATTGATGAATTTCTCGACCTACCGCCACATATTTTGGAGTTTGTGAGCACTGAAGATCACCACAAGCACGAATTTTTGGCAGTAGGTCGGAGTGGCTGTAGACTTAGTTTAGATGTGAAAGAATTGGGGTAAGGAACGGGCGCTGTCAAAAATTCTCGTTATTTCTCAGCATGCAAAGCGGTTGAAATATTGAAAATGGCGGGAAGACCCGAATGCACTGGAACAAAAGGCTGTATCTACATGTACGCTCGGGAGAACAATATGAACAAAAAAAGTCATTTCTAAGCTAGAACAAGGACTGAATTTTGTTATGATGGTTGAAGTTTTGTTTTTCGACAATGCTCTCTTTAAAAAACATAAAGGCAAAAAGGGGCATTTTCGTCTTTTCTCTTTGACGTTAAAAACGGTCATTTTCGTTCTTGTCCAAACTCAAAAGGCCATATTTGGTGAAAATCGCTACGTTTCTTGCGTTTATTGGATATCCAAATTTAAAGGACATTCCATTTCGTGCTCACAACTGACAACTAAGGCAATATTCGTGCGATTGAGAAAGCTGCAATGTTTTGAAGCATGGGAGTCTTGTGCGGCTGGTTTTGGCCGGCACGGTAGTCAATGGGTTAATGTCCGGCAAAATACTCAACCGATTGCATCATTTGCAAGCTAAAACAAACCAAAATTGCCATGCTAAATCCTGGAAGCCATCTACAGATCGCTAAGACAATATAGGCGGCTCACTCGTTGTGAACTCGTTTTCACCTCTGTTTGCCTCTAATTGCCTCTTCCCCAAATCCAGCTTAAGGATGCCAGGCTGGGGGCTTCTGAAATGGCAAATGGCTCGAAAACTCACTTATAAATTAAATACGTACCAAGTTCCCACGCGTGTGCTCGTTTGACAAACAAGCTACAGCTAGCGTGAGAAGCGTGACAAGAAAGATAGAGCTTTCGGTGCAGTAGACCAGCAAAGTTTCTATGGTAACACCAAATAAGGAAAAAGGAGGTCGCGTTGATTGCTTACACTCGAAAATCGACGTTTTGAAACAAAAACATTGCCACGATCAGATAGCAGAGGCGCCAAAACTTGATTTCAGTTGATACAAAAGCCCGGTTGTGAGAATCAACTCGAGGAGTCTGCAAGTGTCGCGTTAGATGAGGAATGAGAACTTTTTAGCCTATCATGCCTTACCTCATCTAAGACATTCCACAGCTGTAAGTCATTGTGTTCATTGAAAGGATCCATATTTCTTCTCATTGTCCCACTAAACAGGACAGGTTCCTACAAAGAGGTAGCGACGAAAGAAAACACAGCTGGGTTCAAAAGTTATGAGAAAAAGAGTATTACAACCTCTGTTGAGACAAAACTTCTTTTTATGTGAGGCACAATGCAACCAGAAAATTCAAATACACAGCTGTTGTTTTTACCCGTCATTGTAATCAAGAAGGTCTGACACTTTGTATAAGACAAGATGCTACCAGCAGCCAACACTTGTACCGGCCAAAACAGTGGAACAGCAGAATAGTACAACGTATGCACACCAGACAACGAACGTAATAGCTGATGGAACGACGTAACTTAGAGGCCACAAAGTATTCCAGACATATGAAGGGGGTTAGTTTCTAAAGAAAGTGGGGGAGTGGTAGACGAAAGTTTGGTTTCATCAAACAAGTTGATAATGTAAACTGACCACCGTACATGGATTCCAAACGCTGAGCGTTAGACCTTTGTCAACTGAACCTAATAATATTTGCAGCTGCCGGGGGTTTCTAGTTTACACAGCAATACCCTCGTTATAAAGGCGTGGAATAAAATCCCCATTTCCGCACACACTTTTAACTATAATAAGCAGGGCGAAAGCAGTTAAACATACAAAAGACAAAAACAGGACCCGTGCTCCTCCGGCAGGAGTAATAACTACAGGTCTGACCTGAGGTATGATGGACAGTTTGCTCCTGAGGTCTTTCAGTCCAATATTTTGTATGTTGATATCATCTATGGTGATTGCGCCAGTTGGTTCAGCTAAACGGAACAACGTGGAGAGCAGTGATGACTTCCCGGCACCTGTGCGGCCTACAACACCCACCTGAAACAACAAGCAACATGGAGAATAACACTCGCACCCAGAAATGTTTCGGAGCAAATCTGGTAGAATCAGACTCGTTTCTTGAACAGACTCGCCAGTAAAATGGCCTGATGTAAGTCAAGCGTCACCATTTCAAACCTTTGCTATGGGAAACACTATGAAGAATCTTGGTCATTTGAAAGCTCTCCCTGTCATCAACTGAGCTTTTCCCAGCATTGAGCTGTTTATTTAAATACATGGTTAAATTCTTATCTCTGCCAAAAATCATATGAGGAAAATTTGCCACCAATCCAAGGCGCACACCGCAATGTCAAACAATCCGTGTCCTCACGTACAAACACAACTACATGATTTTCTCTATGGCACGAATGCAGAGTTGCTGACAAGCAAAATTTTGTTCTTAAGTTTGACATACCTTTTCACTAGGCTTGATTGAGCAGGTGATGCTGTGTAGAACTCGTGGTAAGGTCTTGTGATATCTGAAGTTCATGTGGTCAAAATATATTTTACCTTTCGAAGGCCAATCTTGAGGAGGCTTAGTATCCGTCTCTCTGGGTGCTTCTGGTTCAAGATCGCAGTATTCCAAAATGCGCTCTACTGATGTCATCTAACAGCCAGTACAAAGAAAATACGCTGTTAGGTGTATTGAGACCGACCAAAACTGTTTTAATAGCTAAAATTCAGTCTCAAGTTTCTCCTTCGCATCAACATTTACGTTACTCTAACATATGAGATCTTTACTCATCAAATTCCTCAGAACATGTCTCAGTTCTTCCGATTTTTGTCTAAGTTTAATTAAATGACTACGTATTGCAGGCTTTGCACTGGATGTGCTGAGTGACACTACGCTAGTCACTGAAATACCCCTTTGAAAAGGGAAGCTACTCTTATTCTAACAAATGGGCATTGCACTGACCAAGTTTTCAACTTCTGCGCTTTGCTTAACGCATTGTTGGAACACTCCTGATATCTTAATCGCATAACTCAACGTTAATCCAACCACACCGGCACTCAAAGCTGAAATACACAAAAAACATACAGCACTGTAGTTTCAATAAATAAGCCACATGACAAATTTAAACTTTCTTACAACTAAAATTGAGACTACCACGTTATGTAATATAACTGGAATCTCCTTACACTTTTAGTTCGAGTGATATAAATCTATTACTAAGACACATGCCAACATACATTTAGGATACACCGCAAAATACAATAATCGATTTTATTGCATATATACTTGAGTTGCACTTACATGTTTTCAAAGCAGGCGAGACTAATGCCACAAAGCAGATAAAGATGACGCAGAGTAGATCAAGCCTGTAAGAGAGCCAGGCTGCAGTAGAAATGAACATAAACCAGGCCCGGGTGTGAGCATCTTGATAAGCATTCATCTGATCTGTGAAGACCCCCTCTACACGGAACGCACGGATAGTGTCCAGGCCAAGCAAAGTGGTAGAGAAATGCCCAAACAGTGGACTGCGGCCTGGAAAACAATGGAGTACTTTGTTGGAAAGAGATGGTGTCACATAAAATGATTACTTGAACAAATACTGATGAATCTGATAACCGATTTGGTACAACTGATCAACCAGTCACTTTGACGTTCCTTTAAACCGCAGTGAAAACAAGGCGTGGTGTACTCTTTCCAGTGCAAGCGAGTTTCCGTCCACATGTTAAATGAATCAGAAACACCGTCCAAATGCGGCTCTTAGTACGGTTTCTGCCGTATGCTTCCATATGTATAAATATACTACGCAACATAGTGTTATCAAAGCGTCGCTTTCCCAAGAAATATTGTTGTCTTACTGGGAAAGAGTATTGCATACGCGTCAGCGTTTGTTGACTGTAATTAAACATTGCGGAAACCGAACAGGAAAAGATCGAAGGATGTGGAAGCAGAGAACGGTTACACTTCTGGAGGATTTCACTTTGACAGCCTCTATCGTACAAATTAAAGATATTTCAGAATTATCAAAGTGAGACTGATGACACTGTATAACACATGACAACACACAATGATAGGATCTGAATGTCGACAGGTGGTAAAGTAAAGGTAGGTGGTAAATTATTAAGCGTGGTAAATAACAAACTAGAAAGAGGACGTTTGCCACAAAAAACTTGTAATTAGTGGTCTGAATCAAACGGCTTCACTTGTATTAAGGACGACGTACAAAGTGGTCTTTTAATTTAGACACAAAGTATTTACCACTCACTTATGCCTTCGATCCTTTTCACTTCACGAGAGGACTTCATGTAGTAGGTTCTTAAAAACCCGAAGACGATGACAATGGGGATGACAACAACAAACGTGATGGGATTGTTACTAGCCACCAACAGAAGAATACCAACAACTACAAACATTGTCTGTTGACAAAATAAAAGTGAAGTTCAAGTTCAAGGGGCTTGGTCTTGCACACCACATCCTTAGGAATGCTACATTACTTCCTATTATTGTGTTGCATTTGTAACGGGAAATAAACTCTGATTTGATTTAGAGATCTCTTCCGTTCGCACTTCAGACAGATGTAATTTAATTTTTCAAGGACATTGCAAACAGTACAACACCAAGGAAAGTTTTGGTCGAACATTGTTTTCAACACATACAACTCTAAGAGCTCCACATTTATTTACTCAGTAAACAACTCATTAAAAGAGCCAGAGGCAAGTAATGTCTAGTTGTATTAAAACTTTTAACTAATTCAGAGTTCGTTTGACTGCTGAGAAAATGTACATTACTTGTGAAAATCGAAATGACCAAAAAGAAGATTTACTCGAGACAAGAGCTATAATAACGACTCTTGCATGACAGGATCGTCTACCTAAAAGCTTTGTAGGTCAACTAAAAAAAAGGTTAGGCTTGAGACTTGGAAATAACGCTTTGGCTGAGTGGTAACTAAACCAGCATATAAGCCCGGTGTACCTCAGGCTATAGGACGCGAAAATTGTACGTAATTAGTCATAGTGGGTTGATGACTAGGCTACCTGCAGAAAGTCACAATATGTGAATGGCATCATGTCATCGACAAATCCCAGGTCCTTGGAAAATCTGTTTAAAATACGACCTGCAAGAAAGGAGTTTCTGTGGCTTACCAGATAAAAGTTTGACTGGACTGGCAGCTTTCTGTCTATTTGTTTCTATATACGCCAGAAGGATTTGCTACCTTCGGTTCGTTGTCTCCCTAAATTCAACTGGTTCCTTCAGTTGTTAATCAGTGGTCAGTATAAATAAGAAGTGATTGAGGCGAGGAAAACAAAAAGGAAGTCAGGACTAAAAGTGAGATATAATATTAAACTACACGCAATTATAGCAAGCAACAAGAAAGCAATACGAAATCCCTGAGTATGATAAATTGTAGACCAAGAAAGCTACCCCTTGAATATCAGTTCTGATATTGATATTATCTTCGTCTTTCCATTGGCTCATTGGTCCTTATTTTCTGATTACAGCATGCATAACACAATTTTCTTACCTATAGAGTTTGTATCGAAGAAATAACAAGGCGTTCGCAGGATAGCAGTGAACATCCTCGTATGAAGGATTCTTGAGGCGACGATAGTAAGTTTGAAGAAAAGCTCGGTCCTTAACAAAGTTAAGAACAGAAGACCAAGGACAAAAATGGAGTAAATTCCGAGGTAAAGGTCACGATCAAGTTGTTCTACTTCATCCACGGTACTTTGGTTAGCTGACTGTTTCGCTACTAAATACTTCTCTTCTTGATTACACCTTTAAAACAAACACAAAAAAAATCACAACTCGAACAAAAACCCAGGTGAAGAACACACACAACAAACTTTAAACACGAATTAAAGGAGCCTCTGTTGTTTAAAACTGTTATTTATAATTGTAGTTAGGTAGACAGATGTATCAATAAAGTTATCCTATCCTACTCCGTATCCTAACCTATCCTCTCCAATCTCACTCTACACTCCTAGCTCACTAGATATGAGGACTTCTTGAAGAAGTGCATGCACTTAAAATGCCCTTTATCTTACTTTTTGCGAAGCCTGTAATGGGGAAGCCTCACTTTTTAAGTTTAAGATACCGAAGAATAATTTTCCATAATTAAAAAGTATGCAGCCGGTGCAAAGGACAAATAAAAGCTCATAAGAAAAACTCAGCGCTGGACGGTTTCAAAAAAATTATAAATTGCAACTTATCTTACCAATATGACAACCAGACATCCGACACCATGAAAACAACCTTCAGGACAACAAAAACTAGTAAGCATGCATTTTGAATCACTTACTTAAAGTGGAAAATCTACCCACATCTTACGGGGTTAAAGGAGCTATGTGACCAATCAGTTAAAGTGCCCCTAACCCTTGAATTTGTTTTCTTTTGGTAGATTTCCATATCTTTCAAGAACTCATTTTCGAAAAAAAATTTAAAAATATTGAATCCTGTTTTTTTTTTTTTTACAGGCGCTAAAAGTGAAGGCAGTCTTGACGATATTTTCACCTATCGTTCGGGCCAAATGTGTCCATATATGGAGCGTGACGTAAGAAAAGGATATCGTGCAAGCTTGAGTTGTTGGAATATGCGAAGATTCGCGCAAAGATAGACACTCTTCGCCACTTCCGTCGGAAAACTCTTCGGAAGAGGACATATTTTTATACCAATTGTACGCTTAACAAATAATCTTCGAAATCGCACTATAACTTCAATGCTTCGTGCTTTGGAATGGTGTCCTTTTCTTACGTCACATCTAAAAAAAGTGTCAAATATCGGACGCTTCTCATTGGCTCGTTCCTAATGAGCCCACGAGACAATAATTTATCCAGCGGGGCTTATAGCGCGCAAAAAATTAAAAATTTCAGTAATTTCAACCCTCGTAAAAAAATCAGGATTCGATATTTTTGACATTTTTTTTTTTCGAAAATGAGTTTTTGAAAGATACGGAAATCTACCAAAAGAAAACAAATTCAAGGGCTAGGGGCACTTTAAAACACAGACTTAACAAGCCACAAAAGAGGTTTGTATGTACTGCCCCGTTATTCGCTTGTAAAACCAAAAAAAATATTAGGAAAATTTATGACAAGGCATTTATTTGGGCAACGAAAGCATTAAAGCGGTTATCGAAAATCGAATAAATAATTTATCTTCACTGATATTTCGGTAACAAAACAAGGTTAGCTTTTATTAGTTTGTTGAATTTATGTTTAACGTGCCATGAGAGAAAGATACCTCGATTTTGGTGTTTTAACTGAAGGACATTGAAGAACATGGACTAATTTCGGTAAAAAAAATTTCCCCTTATTTCAAAACGGCGATGAACATAACCAAAAGACTTACCTGGGTTAGCGTGAATAAAAAGATCACAAAGACTGAGGCAGAAAGACTGTGTAAAGACTTGAAATACTCAAGATACGTCTTAATGCTAACTGCACCCTCTTGCTTGGTTTCTTTGGGCAATATATTCTCCTCCTTGAAATTGAATAAGATAATCCAGAAAAATTATGTAGAGTTTATATAGATATAAAGTTGTCCTCCAGAGTGACAAATGCAACAGAGACAATCAAACCAGAAGGCTAAAAGTAAAACATGCCGCAAGTTTCCTACGCAGATATTCTTTTGGCTCGTCACGCAAGTTTGCCTCCACCTCCACAACGAACGCCTGCTTCAACGAGGAGCGACTTCCATTGGTGAGGCAAAATTAGCTGACAAGCTAAAAGAATGTCTGCGTAGTAGGATATAAGATACTATGCCATAAACTGATTCAAAAACTGTTGTTGATGCTCCCTCAAAAACAGTTGGCACTTACGAATATGGAGACTTCCGTTTCCGCAGTCACAACTGATAACTGACTTTCCAACGCAAGACTTGCTCTATGAGGGGCATATGACTGGGCACTCTCGGACCGCTCCCTTCTCCCATCATAATGACTATGCTGACGGCTAATCGATCGCATTATATGTCGCTTCATACTCCATTCACTTTCAGACTCAACACCAGAGTCATCTTCCTCTTCCTCAACGAGTAGTGCCATAAAATCAACTCCAGATTTGGAAAGTTCTTGATATGTACCTTGTCCCAAGCATTCACCCTGATCAAAAGATTTCATTACTAACATGCAGACTGTGGCATTCACTTCCTTAATTTTTGGGCTATGACTACCGAAAATTAATTTCAAAGAAAACAGACAATATCTGAAAACGGGAGAACCATATTTTAGAGACAATGGTGGCGACGCTTCATAAAATTAGTGCCATGCCCTACTCACTAGGGTGTTGTGATTCATACAATGCATTTTAACAATTCAGCAGCTACAACAATCTATAATGTGCGATACATACCTCTGACAAGGCTAGCAACTGAGTCGCCTCTTTAAGGTACTGAAGCTGATGTGTGACCAGTATGCGAGGTTTATGCGATAAATAACCACTGATACACCTGTGAAAAAATTACTATCCTAACGTTTACCAGTAACAAGGAAACATCGAGACACAGGATGATACCTCAACAACGATACGCGCATTCTGATTCTGCGTCAATTGAGACGAACACTATCAATCAAACATTCTCTTGCAATAGCTGGACACCCTTTCTGTAAAGAAACCGTAATCACAATGACATAATGGATAATAAAGATATACTACTACGGCAGTTAGAACTTACTGCAGATAGATTGCATTGCAGTCAGTCGCTTTGACTTTCATATGAACCGCACAAACG
>OX419342.1:14148101-14150601 GCA_948470475.1 Galaxea fascicularis
GGTCGGGAGGGGTACGGGAGGCGGGAGAGGAAAGGGCGGGAAGCGGGAGAGAAATGTGAAACCCTAATTTTTTTAATTCAACAATATGTTACAATACTTTCAAAAACAAGAACCCAAAATATATTTGACTTGTATTTAACGTCTTCTCAGTCACTTCTGAGACTTCTGAGCAAACGAGCAAACGAAAATTTGCGCTTGGGCTGAAAAACGGGCTTACTTCCGGTGAAATAGTAAACCCGTTTACAGTGGTTACGTCATAGGTCATGAAATATCAAGCGGCATGAGTGCACGTGTGTCGCGTATAAAGCTGTACTAGGCTGTCAAATTGCAAAAAGGTGAGGCGAGCAGGCGATCTCAAATGAAGGAAATGCTTGAGAATTGTGAAGCTAAATGACTAGGATGTGTTTCGACTCTGCCAATTTACAGGGGACGGGAGCAGCACGGAAAAGGGCGGGAGGCGGGAGATAAAGGTACGGGAAGCGGGAGAGCAGGGTACGGGAGGCGGGAGGTTCTGACCCCCCTGTCCCCCCCCCCCCCCACCAGTCGGTTTAAATACAAAATTTTTATTGTAAAGGGCTTGAACTCAAATAAATGCTAGCCTGTGTATAACTTGCAGTATACTTAAATAACTTAAAAGTGAAAACTAAGTTTCCACGCCCTTGAGACCTCAATTGCTGGCATTTTCTCTAGCCAAAATGACCATTGAAGCGCAAAACCCACTAACCAAAACGGAATTTTTACTAGTCTGGGGCTATTTGGCTACCGTTAGTCTCGAGTCCTGTTAAACCTTCTTAACATGTACAAGCACTAGTTTAGAAGATGACTGTTTGAATTAGCAATTATTTTCCCCTGATTATGTATAGATCTTCTTGCGTAATTGATCAACCAAATCATTCCATTGCCTCCTGGAAGTTTTAGGCAAATCACATTGCCAAGCAGCAAACTGCCTTTACAGAGGTTGAGCTGTACAACCAATTGATGCTCAAATATTTCTCCAAAAAAACATGGTATGAGATGTAGAAATCCTCTGACTCTTTAAATTATGGTAAAAATTGTAACCAATGACCAAATACACCACTGTATATTAGCAACATGGAAATGGGCATTTTTCTTCTCATTTTTGGCAGGTATTGTTACCAAAACAATTTCTGATGGTAAACGTCATCACAACTAGGAAATGGAACAAGTCACAGACAATGGACTAATAAAGGCAAAACTGTTCTAAATAATTATGCTCCCCCAACCTGTTCTTGGAGTATAATCCGCACATAAAAAATAACAGATAAAGGAAAACTATGTTAAAAAAAAACTGTTACCTAAGCGTCATGAGAAAACGGCCCATTTTAATTTGCACAGGAACCAAAAGAAGCAAAAGACCCATTCCAGCCAGAGATGATGCACCAATTTCTCTCCAGAGAAGTCCCAGCACAGCAACTGCCTCTACAGGACCCAGCACCAGGTAGTGAAGGAAAAAGCAAGCCTAAGAAACAGGAACATAAGGTATTGTCAAATGCAAAAGGAATCTTTGCCACTAATATGTCACCAAATTTCACATGACAGCTGCTTTGTCATCACTTTATAAAGGTGCTGTGACAGCATTGGCAGATTAAAAGCTGAATATTTCATACAAGTCATTTGGATTCCAATTTGGTACCTTTTCACTTGCAGTATGAACACAGGATCAGAAAACAATATATTTGATGACATATCTCTTAGTTTCAAATAACTCTGTACATGTACCACTAACCAGGAGGGTCATGTATTCATTTTCCACTAGAGGTTCAAAACTCTTTCAAAGTAGTCTGTCCCAAGAAAAAAATGATTTTTTTTTAGCATTCTTTGACTTTGCATCAAAGTCATATTTTATATATAAACAGCTGGAGAGAGTAGAGTTACTTTAATTTACTTGTTTGGTGACCTGCAGTTCAATGACAATTTGGCCTCAATTTGCATGCAAGGTTCATCCTACTGAACAATGTTTGGTCCATAAACTGTTGCAAGAAAAGCTGCAATAAGTTACACTTTATCTTAGCACTTTATGAAATACCTAGCTACATACCACATCAAACCTCTGGGTGTCAGAGGAAACCAAATTCACAATATTGCCAGTAGTTGTGCTTGCCATTGCTGAGCTGCTAAGCCTCAACACCTAGAATGTGAAATACAACTGTTGGGGTAAGTGCATACATGTAGTTTGTTTCATTGTTTTATGGTTGGATCATATATGTTATTTGGTTTAGATTAATTAAGTTTAGTATAATAACTCAGGTGATTATAGAAATTCTTGCGCTACCATTGGCCGAGAATGGCGTCATATTCCGCTATGATCCCCTCCGGTGAGGTGATTATATCGCCCCATGTAAGGTAATCCAGATTCCGGAATCCAAGATATTTTTGCTCGTGGAATCCGGAATCCTGGGCTTTGGAATCTGGGACCCAGCTCTATGAATCCGGAATCCTGCCAAGGATTGAAATCCGGAATCCAAGTTGTTGAAAATTC
>OX419342.1:14155601-14175601 GCA_948470475.1 Galaxea fascicularis
TGTAACAAAGAAACCATTTAAATTGCTTATAATTATGTCGATATGCATGGGTAAATCAAAACAACTATTGAATTTTCGCAACAGTTTATTTATCTAATGGCTACCGCACACTGGCCGATTTTTTGTCGGCCGGCTAGTGTGCAGTGAATTCAGGCAAGTCTGCGACAAGATCGGGGTTTGTTGGGCCATATCTGTCTGCTAGATATCAAAACGCCTCAGGCTCGTGAATATATATGGTGAATATTCACGAGCCTGAGGCGAATAATAATTGTTAAATAAATTAAAGCCAAGGTCGCACAGAAGGCGCGCACGCGTGGAGCACCATCGCTAAGGCCCGGTTCAAACGTCGAACTTTTCATGCGCCGAATCAAATCATTTCATTCGGCACATGAGAAGTTCGACGTTTGAATCAATTAAATTCGACGAATTTGATTTGGGTCGACCCAACTATTAAATTCGACCGGCTCAGTCGAATTCAATAGTTGGGTCGACCCAAATCAAATTCGTCGAATTTAATTGATTCAAACGAAAATAACAAATCTTTGCACAAATCACAAATCTCTTTGTAGAGAAGGATGGAGGGGGGGGGGGGCACAAATATAACGAAAATAGCGAATATTGCAAAAATAACGAAAATAACAAATCTTTGCACAAATCACAAATCTCTTTGGAGAGAAGGATGGAGGGGGGGGGGCACAAATATAACGAAAATAGCGAATATTGCAAAACTCACGAAAATAACGAAAATAACAAATCTTTGCACAAATCACAAATCTCTTTGGAGAGAAGGATGGAGGGGGGGGGGCACAAATATAACGAAAATAGCCAATATTGCAAAAATCACGAAAATAACGAAACTAACAAATCTTTGCACAAATCACAAATCTCTTTGTAGAGAAGGATAGAGGTGAGGGGGGGGGGGCACAAATATAACGAAAATAGCGAATATTGCAAAAATCACGAAAATAACGAAAATAACAAATCTTTGCACAAATCACAAATCTCTTTGTAGAGAAGGATAGAGATAAGGGGGGGGGACACAAAAATACCGAAAATAACGAAAAAAACAAATCTTTGCACAATCACAAATCTCTTTGTAGAGAAGGATAGAGGTGAGGGGGGGGGGCACAAATATAACGAAAATAGCGAATATTGCAAAAATACCGAAAATAACAAATCTTTGCACAAATCACAAATCTCTTTGGAGAGAAGGATGGAGGGGGGGGCACAAATATAACGACAATAGCGAATATTGCAAAAATACCGAAAATAACGAAAAAAACAAATCTTTGCACAATCACAAATCTCTTTGTAGAGAAGGATAGAGGTGAGGGGGGGGGGGCACAAATATAACGAAAATAGCGAATATTGCAAAAATACCGAAAATAACAAATCTTTGCACAAATCACAAATCTCTTTGGAGAGAAGGATGGAGGGGGGGCACAAATATAACGACAATAGCGAATATTGCAAAAATACCGAAAATAACGAAAATAACAAATCTTTGCACAAATCACAAATCTCTTTGGAGAGAAGGATGGAGGGGGGGCACAAATATAACGACAATAGCGAATATTGCAAAAATACCGAAAATAACGAAAATAACAAATCTTTGCACAAATCACAAATCTCTTTGGAGAGAAGGATGGAGGGGGGGCACAAATATAACGACAATAGCGAATATTGCAAAAATACCGAAAATACCGAAAATAACAAATCTTTGCACAAATCACAAATCTCTTTGGAGAGAAGGATGGAGGGGGGGCACAAATATAACGAAAATAGCCAATATTGCAAAAATCACGAAAATAACGAAAATAACAAATCTTTGCACAAATCACAAATCTCTTTGGAGAGAAGGATGGAGGGGGGGCACAAATATAACGAAAATAGCGAATATTGCAAAAATACCGAAAATACCGAAAATAACAAATCTTTGCACAAATCACAAATCTCTTTGGAGAGAAGGATGGAGGGGGGGCACAAATATAACGAAAATAGCCAATATTGCAAAAATCACGAAAATAACGAAAATAACAAATCTTTGCACAAATCACAAATCTCTTTGGAGAGAAGGATGGAGGGGGGGCACAAATATAACGAAAATAGCGAATATTGCAAAAATCACGAAAATAACGAAAATAACAAATCTTTGCACAAATCACAAATCTCTTTGGAGAGAAGGATGGAGGGGGGGCACAAATATAACGAAAATAGCCAATATTGCAAAAATCACGAAAATAACAAATCTTTGCACAAATCACAAATCTCTTTGGAGAGAAGGATGGAGGGGGGGCACAAATATAACGAAAATAGCGAATATTGCAAAAATCACGAAAATAACGAAAATAACAAATCTTTGCACAAATCACAAATCTCTTTGTAGAGAAGGATAGAGATAAGGGGGGGACACAAATATAACGAAAATAGCGAATATTGCAAAAATACCGAAAATAACGAAAATAACAAATCTTTGCACAAATCACAAATCTCTTTGTAGAAAAGGATAGAGGTGAGGGGGGGGGGGGCACAAATATAACGAAAATACCGAATACTGCAAAAATACCGAAAATGACAAGTCTTTGCACAAGTCACAAATCTATCAACACAAGAGACTATATGCAAGTTCGCTCCCCCAACAAGTCCAAAAATTATATCTTAGTTTTTACTATACGTTTAAAAACATTTCTTAATCGCGATTGATACTAAATATGACTACCTTACCAAACAAAACCTTCTTTCATAAACGCAAACTATATTCCGGTTAACAAGGCTATCAGTGCGCAGATCGAACCACAAGAATAAGGTTACTATCCCGCTGAAAATATCTTTCAAACACAGCTCCATCAAACAATATGTATGTTTGCTAGGCAATCTTACCAAACAACCATAAACGTTCCAGAATGCGTTTTGACGAAGTACTTGGGGCACTGAGTGAACTCAAATGACCACAAACTTATTGTATGCAGTGGCATCGAGTGCCACTGCGTACCTTACCCTGGGTTCCAGAGGATATTTTTTTCTTATCGATACTGAAGGTTGGCGGCGAAGCCGCGTTAACGAGGCGCAAAGCGCCGAGGAGAAAAAAATAACCTCTGGTCACACGAATAACGAACCTCATTTCCTTGCTGTGCTGTCGCCTGGGAAACCACGCTTTTTCTAAGCCAATCGTAGCTCTTGTTTCATGTCGGCTGGGAAACCACAATTGTTGTTTCCTTTGAAGAACCAATCAACGAACTAGTTCAAATTCTGAACTGATTTCTCGCATGGAAATGAGGTTGCGTACTCCTGTGACCAGAGGTTATTTTTTTCTCCTCGGCGCTTTGCGCCTCGTTAACGCGGCTTCGCCGCCAACCATCAGCATCGATAAGAAAAAAATATCCTCTGGAACCCAGGGTATGCGTACCCTAGCTCTCAGAACGAAAGGCAAATGAAGAGCTCATGGTTTGAGTTTCAACGATCCCACCCGATAATACGGACGGTAAAGCCTCTAGAGCCCGAAACTATTTGCCAGAAGCAATCTATGGTCGATCGAATCGCCAAGCATTCTCTACCGACCGAACTACGTATCAATATGTCCACCGTTGCTAAGCAACTAAAGCGATGCACGGGTTGCTGATAAACTCGTTGTTCGATACATTAGCCTAACTAGTGACACTTTATTCACTATCGTTGGTAAAACACAGAATTTCCAAGCTTACGATCGTGACCAACTTTTGTTGTGTAGAACATTGAACTAAGGCAATGTAATAACAAGAGTGGCCCAACATATAACCACATTAAACCGCAAGAAGTTAACATACCGATTTGTCTGATGACCTTGTAACTAGTTCATCCAGTGACAAAGATAATTATAGGTGGAGACATCAGCGGTTAAATACAACAGAGGAAAAAGAAAACCCGGAACGAGCAACTGCTGAATATAGTCTTTGTACCAATTTTGACGAATTTGTCAAGTTTCACTGATAAATTTTGTTGATTCATGAACGATAGTAGTAAAATTGTGCCCATTACTTATTTCCTGTTAAAAGGTGATTCATAAAAAAATTATTTGGTAAAACGATAAGATATACTACGCACCAGTGGGCATTCCAATTTTCAACCACAGAATGCCAGGTTCATGCCACATGGTGTTGGGCACGTGTATCGCAAAGGATAAAAGTGCTTCTATCACTACTAACACATCTAAAGGTGGTACGTTGTGCAATGTACCAACAGCTTGACACCCCTGTGAAAGAAAGAGAACTATTTAAGCGGGTGAGGTCTTCATCGATCATTTCAATTGATCACCCAATTCAAAACTCAGTATCAAAGCCAATAATATGGAAAACAATACTGTTAATTGGTCCATAAACAATTTTGCGTGGGTTCCTTCGTGTGGATAGTATACTTGGCACCAATTTTGCATTTATCGGTAGAAGCCCAGTGATGACAGCGTTTGCGGTAAATATGTATAATTTTTTTTATTTAATAGAACGAGCAGTTAAAATATGATTTACCTCTCCGATATTCTTAGGTAGTAGATCCCAGGAAAAATCCGCTTCCCAACATTTTCGTGACTGTGTCTTCAAATCAGATCCTCCTTTACCGTATGTACTTCGTCAAGACTGTACTGTTTTACACCCTTGTCGTTTGGAATTGAATGATGCCAGTAATATAACATGCGCGTCCTTTTTTAGGAACTGTGATTACTGAAAATTATTGCACCTACATTGATGCGTATTGGTAACAATGGTAATGCGCGTTTGGTAATGAGAAATTGCTTTCAATTATGTAAATTACATGTTCGGAAACTTTAGTTGTGTGTTGAAATGATTTGAAACAATGTTTTTTTTTTTGGAAGGGGATATCGTTAGTGGCCGGGTTGGCTTGTTTCGCTTAAGCCGTATCACGCCGGCTCTATGTAGGTGTGTCATTGGCACGATGCTTTCCTATTTAACGAGAATTGTTTCTGTCAATAAATAACGTTTAAGGTGGATTTGTGTCAGAACGCGCTAAAGTAAAACTATTTACATAATCACACTTCGCGGCGTTGCTCTCTATTTAAATGTATTATGCTCGGAGTTGTATTATCGCTGTCCTTGTTTGGAGCCTATCTTGCTTCCATGAACGAGAATCACATCCCTATGTAATTAGTGTTCCCACTGGGAAAACTTTTTATGGGTTGTATCTGGGGTAAATACAAAACATGATACTATGCGTTGTGATGATGGAAGTGGTAAGCGGTACGCTCTTTTATATTTGCATCCCATTCATTGTCTTCGCTAAATAAAAACCGAGGTTCGAGGTTGCACACTGTTTAACGTTTTTTGGTGTGTTGACACACATCTGGAACTCTTTGCTTTTTTTTTAGGCGATTGTCTTCGCTAAATGAAAACCGCACCTCACAACGGCTATAAGAACAAAGCAGGATAAATATTACGGCCGTTTTCCTGTGTCAAAGACACACTTCGCAACGGCTTCAAGAACGAGGCAGGAATGTATATTTGTTCGACGTTGCACTCTGTTTAACGTTTTTTGGTGTGTTGACACACATTCAGAACCATTTGCTTTGTTTTTGCGATTGTCTTCGCTTAATGAAAACCGCACCTTAATTACGACGACTATAAGAACAAAGCAGGAAAAATATTCGGTCCGTTTGCTGTTACAAAGTCACACTTCGCAACGGTTTCAAGAACGAGGCAGGAAATATATTTGATGGACGTTGTACTTTGGTGTGTTGACTCACATCCGGAACCATTTGTGCACCCCACCCCTCCCCCTTGTTCCTATTGTGGACATAGATTTGTTACTTTTGCGCTGATTTGTTATTTTCGTTATTTTTGTTATTCTTGCAATTTTCGTTATTTTCGCTATATTTGTGCCCCCCCCCCCCCTCCCCCTTGTTTCCTCTCTCGACAAAGATTGTTTATTTTTGGGCTGATTTGTTATTTTCGTTGTTTTTGATATTTTTGCAAACATTTGTTGCTTTTAGGCTGCACTTTTGTGACTTGTGCAAGATCTGTTATTTTCGTTATTTGTTATTTTTACAATTTTCGTTATTTTCGTTATATTTGTGCCCCCCCCCCCCTCCCCCTTCCCTTGTTCCCTCTCTAGAGAAAGATTGTTTATTTTCGGGCTGATTTGTTATTTTCGTTGTTTTTGATATTTTTGCAAACATTTGTTGCTTTTAGGCTGCACTTTTGTGACTTGTGCAAGATTTGTTATTTTCGTTATTTTTGTTATTTTTGCAATTTTTGTTATTTTCGTTATATTTGTGCCCCCCCCCTTCCCCCCCCTTTCTTTCTCTCTCGACAAAGATTTGTTACTTTTGGGCTGATTTGTTATTTTCGCGCTGATATGCTATTCTTGTTATTTTGTTCTTTGGATTTGTGATTTGTTATTCTTGCGATTGCGTTCATTTCTGGACATAAGTGAAACATCAAGAGTCACATATAATTCGACACATTTAATTCGACGTCTGAACCAACGTCGAATTTTAAAGTAGGTATTTGATTCGGCGCATGAAAAGTTCGACGTTTGAACTGGGCCTAAGAAAATATGGGTTGTTTACCATTTCCATGAAAAAACGGGTTGGTCGACGGTTTGTACAAATGGTAAGGAAAAATTCCCAGTAAAAAATTCTGTTCAGGATTGGCGTTAGGGTTGTCCACATTATGCTCACAATTTTCACAATTATGCTAATTCTTTATACTCAAAAAATGTTACTATTATGCTCAAAAAGTCCCACTATTATGCTCAAAAAGTTTCCCCTGGATCACTCATTTTTCTATAGGAAATCGCACGACCTCGAGTACAATTCGGGATTAATAGGTACGAGTGATTTTGAAAGTTCCCAAATTGCCCTCGCCTAAAGGCTTGTGCAATTTTAAGAACTTTCAAAATCACTCGTACCTATTAATCCCGAATTGTACGAGAAGGTCGTAGGATTTTTTATTTATAGTACATTCAAGAAAATTACGAACCGTGAGACAATATTGCTCTAACAATCTTTTTTATGTAGGTGATAGTAGAGTAATAAAAATCACGCAAGAAGTGTGTCGAATGGCAAATTCAGTTTGTGTAACACTGAAAACAATTATATTTAATTATTTCACCCGTCTCCTTCGTGTCTTCATGATTTCAACATAGCAAAACTTGTAAACAACGCTTTATTTGGTGAAAAAAAAAGCCATTTGATTTGACGCCCATCAAATTTACAAATGATGTTTTGACAACTTAAAATAGAACTTTAAGACTCTTGCTCTGCTTACTGGGCAAACAGGGAGAGCTGGTTTGACCTTGAATCACATTGAATGTGACTGTGCAATGCTGGAAATTGTTCACTGTTTGTGCAACGCTACTTGACTGGGACTGTTGAGTCTGACCTCTATCACTGTGGGGCAGCTGTGGATGGTTGCTGATAATGCTGGAAAGCACTTGCTGCTCTTGCTCAGTGCCTTCATCGTAATCTTGAAACGACTATTCACTTGCATGCCCGGTAATCTGAAAGATGGATTGCCGCTCAACATCAGCTGCTCTCAGTTTGTTTACCAGAGTTTCTTTCGCAATGTGGTTTGTCAATTACCAGGGTTTTTCTCACAAAGTGGTTTGTCAATTTCTTACCGGACAAAGCTACTGGGCTCCTTTTTACAATATTTTTCATCATCTGATCGATGCTGTGGATGCAGAGCCTTTGCTTCTGATACCACACTTCTGTTTTAGGACTATCAATGATGGCCAAGCAGAATGGACCACTTTCGCGTAACTAAGGAGGACTCCGGCTTAGAAAATCTTTGAACAGGGCAACGGGACATCTGAACATGTTAGGGAGAACTGGTCTTCTCTTGCTGTTAAGGCCATCTTGCCTGGTCTTTTTTTATTATTATTATTATTATTATTATTATTATTATTATTATTATTATTATTATTACAATTAAATACTAACACTACTTGGAAACAATTAATAACATTTCTACCACAGTTAACACAAACTAACGGTACTTACGGAACAATACTGCACTACTTGCATTACACTATTTACAGAATGGTAACAATTATCTTTATGACATGTTTTAAAACGTAAATAAAATTAAACTTAAACAGCTACAAGACTGCGTCTGCGTCTGCGTCTGCGTCTGCCTGGTCTTTGTCGCATTTTCCTTGAAAGTAATGTACTCAATGCCACAGTCATCTCTGCAAAGGTTGAAATTTTCAACGCTCATGGAGTGGTGTTCTTGTCGTCCCCTTAACCCAAAGTGCTGCATAAGAATCCACCACATGGTCGGGCAGAGAACTCGAGGACTGCTTGAACCAAGCTTGTCGTTTTCCCATAACGCTAGCTTCTTCTCCAGGGACGGACACGGCATTCGAGGCATTGGGTCGTTTACCTTTTCCTTCTTGACAAAGTAACTTCACTCGTCCTTCAAGAACTTGCTTGTACTGTTGGAACTGACGGTTCCTGGCCATCATGACTTTTAGACTTTCTGGTTCGTAATGGTTGCCTCGTTTGTCCCTGACCTCGGCATAAAATTGCTGAAGAATTGTGTCGAGCATTTCAGCAGAGTTTTCTTCCAGGCTGGGATTAACATTGCGCTCTTCCATCCAACAATGTCAAACATTGGTCCATGTCTGTGCTCAGTTTTTTTCGTGTTGTAGTTGCTTGCTTTTTCTCTTAAGTTTTGAAGCACGTCTTCACTGGAAATTGCGACGGCCATTTTTTTTTTCCTTGACGTTCAGATTTGCCACTTATGATTGTGCTTACGCATCGTAGCCATGGAAAGTTAATAGGTACTCCTGTGCAGTACTATTTGGGATTAAATGTACTACTCTCGACCAATCAGAACTGAGTAATTTTGTTGAGTGTACTATAAATTGGTTGGAAAGCTCTCTAAATTCTTTAACTTTTCAGGCAGTATGAAAAAAATTTATCTAGTAGGATTTATTTTATTTTAAAAAAGCGCATCTTATGGCTTACAGAAAATTCTACCAGATAATTTTCCCCGAAACTTTTATATTTGAAGTGCCATCGTGAATGGTTCGTCCATGCAAGATAGGTCACCGAGCAAAATTGTGAGCGAAAAACAAATGTTTTCCGCAGGTTTAATTTCCGGTTCTCACGATTTCACGCAGTATTTAACTTCCGGTGTGCTTGATCTTGATTCATTCAGCTGACACGTACATCATAGTTATGGCATTTGTAGATTGCGCACGCGCGCATATATCCTCCGCTCCACTTGATAAGTTTAAAAGAGCCGGATTGATATTTGGAAAACTCTTGCAAAGAGCAAAACAGCTCCTTGCCACTTCAAAGTAAAAATGATTTTTAACAGCTGCAGTATTGGAAATGTACGGCAATCCTTAGCAAAGCAATGATTTTCTGTGAAATGACGGCTATTAAGCTCAGGTAATGCACCTATCAATGTTAAGCCACGGGAGGCGGGGGAGGGGGGGTGGGGTTTGAGGCCGGGCATAGGCGGGGTATTTGATGTAAGAAGTCTGCCCTTGGCAGGGGCTTTGGATCATTGCGGCCAGTGGGTAAGGGAGCATAAGATCTGCGTTTGGAGTTGGGTTGTTGACTGACCTATAAATTGTCCATGGGTTACTACGCCTGTTTTGCTTTTATGCTGACGTTTATGTCAACAAAATTGATTAGCGATTTGTCTAGGTTACTACGAGTTATGTTAATTATTTCTCTTATTTTTCCAATTTCTATGAGAAATGTCGAAGAAACATTTGCATCGTTCCTTGTTTTTGTTTTGTGGTTTCATCTGAAATTGGTTTGGACCCAAAAATGTGTTTTTTTCCAAAATTGTTTTCTGTCCAATACTTCATTTTGGATCCTAAAAGTCTTTGTTTTCCACGCTGGGCCTCAAAATTGGCCGAAGAAAAGTCAAGTCCGGACGATTTATATCCTCAGCTTCGCTTGCTGTTAAGTTTAAGTACAAGAACCAGATTAACATTTTTAGAAAACTCTCGCAAAGTGTGATGAAGTAAAACTTTGTTAATCGTTTATGCCCATAATCATGTATTCCCTGAGCCACAAAAGCCGATGATATTTTGCAAATCTACATTTGCACTTGATTGAATGGTGACTGTGGCTCTGCACCAAAAGGTAAAAACAATTATAATCACAATAGAGAGGTCCTTACTGAAGTCATGGCTTGAGTCCTTGCCGGCATTGCCATGTTAGTTATTCTGTAAATGCTAATAAGGAAATAACAGTGGAGCTCCGCTTTAAGGCTTGGCTAAATATATATATTAATATCGATTTTAAGGCTGAGATACATGTAAGGTTTTGTTGGAATTCCTAAGTTTACCTTTTATGTATTTACATGTATTCATTTTATTTAAAATTTACTTATCAGTGCTCCAAGCTCACTTTTTCAAAAAGTCACCTTCTGGCGACCTGCAATTGTAAAATGGTCGACTTTCACCAGAATTTTAGTCGCCAAATTTTTTTCCACTCGCCATGGCAACCAAAATGGTCGCAGCTTGGAGCGCTGCTTATTGATTTTAGTTATCTGCATATTTAACCATGAAACGCACTACTGGAAGGAGTTAATGGCATATGCATGTGTAGCTATGCAGCATCATAGGCTAATATACTAAAGATAACAAATTTGCATTTTCCTGTCACACAGACCTTGTTATACACAAGAGATGTGCAGGCAATCCTAACCCTCATACCATAACACTGCCGTAAGAAGGTAAATGGTGTCATCAAAAAACTGGACAATACACTGCATATGCACACAGCAAAAGCATACAGGAAGGCCTCTTTCTGTGTTGTGGTAGTTTCTTGGTTGAAGTATGTTATGAGTAAACCAAGGAAGATTGGTTGAATTATCCTGAATGAATCCTGAATTTAAAAAAATAAGAAAAAAGAAACATGATGACCTCACTAAGGTTTGCATACCATTTTGTATTCTGTGACACGTTGGGTAAAAGATGAATAAAAACACCAAAAACCAATCTAATTCTTGGGGAGTTTGGAGAATCAGTTATTTTGGAGTAGAATCTTGGCCATTTGCAGATAAAAGATGCAATCAGGCACTTCACCACTCAGTCTTACTTGAAACACGACGTTACTTAATTGAGGGGGGATGACATCATGCAACTTCTACAGTTAGGTTCTTGGTCACATCCCATCATACAGTACTGAATGATTCAACTTTGTGGTTAAACGTTTGACCTAAAGGGTGTGGGTTTGGTACAAAACTGAAACCTGCAGGTCTTTGCGATTGTTATAAACCCAAGTCACATTAATCCTTCAACATTAGTTTTAACTCACTTGCTGATACAAAATTAATGCACCACAGACTCTTCAACCTGAATAAACAATTAAGTTTCTTTATAACTCACCACAACAATTGCAAATATACCAAGGGAAAAGTATCCTTTTCCAAATGTCTTAAGAATAGCACGTAAAAGGCTAGGAGTTTTTCCTGCTTCTTTTGCATTCTGTTTTTCATTTTCCCACTCACTGTAAAAATACACAACAAAAAGTTTAAATTCGATATTTAACAAAAGCAAGTTGATGTTCATGTCTTCTCCCATGGCACAAACATCACACTAGTTTATAACCTGTAGTATGATTAGTTTTTATATTGCACTGATTGCCATTTCAGCAACTGGATTAAACTTCTCACACTCATTTTGAGTGATAAAGAATGTAAATAGCCTGCTTTTCACTTTTGCATTACTCAATCCCAGCTAACTTCAAAATTGTAACAACAAGCTCAGCCAGTAATTATAAAGAACAGCTCTTCTCCACTGACTGTCCGCCAATAAATTGTCAGCTGACAGTTAACTGATGGACATTCTGTAGAGGGGAACTATTCACAATTTTGCTCAGCCTGACTGTTCTTAGTTTGTGAACAAGCAATGAAATATTGATGTACTTTTCTTATAAATTAAATTAGTTGGGAATGACCACAGTAACACAGAATTTTGATGTGATTAAAGTTTCTTGGTTCATAAGAAGAATTACGACCTGTATTTATGATCTGAAATTATAACAAATCTGGATAAACATCCTTCTACATGTAAATGGCACGTATGCTGATGTTTTGGCATGTGCAAGCCCCTGCTACTGAAATCACCTTTCAAGTTGATTTCCAATGACTTCAGTTGAATCTTGTGACCTCAGTCCATAAAAGTCCTCAGCTTGAAGTGGTCTTTTACTTCCAAGGGAAAGGAGAGGATTTAACCACCTAAGGGCAGATTAAATTAGTATACCGTATTTATTCGTCTATAAGCCGAGCGATTTTTTCACAAAACTTTACCAAGATCTCCAAAATTTGAGCTAGAGAAGGGTCCTTGGCTTATAACCAAGTGTTTTGCCAAACAGAATTTTTCCGAAACCAGCAAATTCAAAGGAAACATAGCTTTATTAGTCTAGAAGCCGAGATACTGCATGCAGAAATAGATGACAATACAAGTTGAAGTTGGTCAGACTTTTATTGATGTGGTGGCTCCTGAAGGAGCCTTTGGTTGTTTTTGGCATGAAGTAAATACGGCTTACTGTTCGTCCTCAGTGTCAACATTGAATTCATCCGCTGCTGTTTCTTCTGAGTAACTGACTAATCAGAATTGCCCATTCCCACGCTTGGTAAACGAACTCGTAACACGATATACGGTGTTGAAATTTGCGATCACAGAGTTGAAATTTGCCATTTCAGGGTTGTTTTCGATGCCTTCACCTTCTGCAACAATTTTCAGTTAAATGGAAGATTGTATGAACAATGACAAGCTTTTAGACACAATGATTGATAAACTATGAACAACTGGAAAGCGTGAGGAAAACTTTGAAAGCGTGCTCTCGACAGGAATCTGAACTCAGATGAATATTTGCACTGTGCGTTACCAATAAAATTTGAATAAGCTTTAAAATTTGTTCATTGATTGCTGTGGAAATGCGTTTTTTCTGAGAGGGTTGCTTTTCTGTTGTTTGCGCATGTTGGAGGTACAAAACAATAATAGGCTTACAAGCGTTTTCTGTTGTACTGCCGTAAATTAAAACACTTTTCTGTTTCCAAACTTTTGCGTTCATTTCAGTTTGTTTGGAAATGGAACTCTCTGAATATGGTCTAGGCTTATAGCCAAGTATTTTCAATTTCCATGTTTTAAAAACCTTCCAGATTAAAAGAGACAGAAGTTTAGGGTCTCGGCTTATAGACGAATAAATACGGTATTATTACTATTATTTGTTTCTTCTTCCTTTTCTTCTTCCTCTTTTCGGTTCTTGGCTCAATATACATAATTATATACACTGTATTTAATTTAAGTTTTTTTCGTTTGCTAGTTTTAGGCTCTACAAAAGATTTTATAAAAAAAGCTCAGTGCTCTTTAATTTTTGCCAACATTCACAGCCTGAAATCACTACCCTAGTCTATAATATTCTCTTAGTGTAACTGTATTTTTTCCCATAATTTCTAGAAGTTGTACATGTAAGTACATGAAGTATGAAATTAATGAACTGAATTGAAAACAGTGATATACATACACTGTATAGCATCATAAAAACGATTCATTTCAGAGCCAATCTTAAGGACCCAGGGGGTGCTTCCACGGGACAATAAGTGACAGGCTCCATCATCCAACTTTGTGTGACTGACTCAGCTTCTATTTCACTCGTAAGATGTGCCAGTACCAGTACAGTTCTGACCAGTAACATGTAGTCAGATTTTCACACCTGCACATTGTTGTACCCAATAAGGTAAAAGACAAATGATAACTACAATCACCATGATCATCCAAAAAAAGCAAATATTTACTGTGACACTTTCACAGCATTTGTAATCATAACAATAATTTATTGTTACCTCCAATGCATCAGTCAGCCAAAACCCAACCTGTTTGGTTACTGAAGCAGAACCTACCAGTAGCTAGATTTTCTTTGTCAGTTCCACCCACTAAAACATTCACACCTTGGACCCTATGAAATTCCCATCAGCTGAGTAATTTTAACTTACCAAAATGTAACAAATCTTGAAAACACACTGACTGAGGGCATAGGTGAAGGTTTGACTCCAGGGATGCTGTCCCTTCTTTTTTCCTCCAGTAAGGAATCTTTGAGATCTCTTTCATAATCATCTTCATTGTGATCTTCATCTGCAGGAGGAGGGATCTTAATATCTACCAAATCTTCCTCATCCATGCCTTATACAGCCTGGTACTCAACAGTCTATATGGGAAACACATAAGACAAAAAAACAAGTTCATTTGTTAAAATGATTAGAAAACAGCACTACAGCACAACATGTAGTTTGGCCGTATAAGAGAAAAGCTCATTACCTAACAGGGCTGTGCCCTAGTGGCATCCGGTTGCCCCTGGTGACTTACTTTTTCCATTGGGCAACCAGGAAATATTAGTTTTTGCACCAAACGTATATGCTGGGCACCCTAGATTTCAAGGGTTTAGAGGTTTGGGAGCCCAACTACTTTTCTTAGAGCACAGCCTTGCCTAAGCTCCATAATACCTGAATGCCACTACAGGCAAATGCTGACAATGACTTTGGAATGACAACAGGAACATGATGGTCCTCTTCATTGGCATACAGGGCAGAGGTGCTGGGGCAGCCCCCAGTCAACAACGCAATTTGTTTTAGGCAAAACCTGTCGACTAGTCGGGCAACCCATTTTTTGTCCAGAGGGACTGGGAATGATGATCAAGACCACATGAGGACTAAACATTCCTACGATCTAAGATGGATCAAGACCGTCTCAGTAGCATCACCCTTATTAACACCAAGGTGACTCAAACAAACAAAACTATGCAGCCTGGCATGCAATGAATCACTGACATTCATTCAATTTTTTACCCAGTGGAGCAATCATTTTGTTGCAAATCTTTCTTTCAGATGTTAAGTGAGTACTAGTTTTAATTGAAAAACGAATGTTTCAATGTACAATGTAAATGTGACAATGCTTTAACATGAGGTCATGAAGATGATGATGAACAACTTTATTCAAGTAAATTTCCCTCAGCCGCCCTGAAAAAAATTGCCTGTTTGGAGCAGGGAAGAATTCTGTAGCTACTACAGTCGAACCTTGATTATCCGGACTTGTCGGGACCTCAGTAAATAGTCCGGATAATCAAGAGTTCAGATAATCGAAAATATGAATATTAATGAGATAGACATGTAAAAAAAAGGTATACAGCAAAGAAAACATCATTTTAATTGTGAAATCTACACAGCCTGTATGTATATATCAGCTGAACGCATTAGAATATTTCTTTGTCTCGTTGCACTCGCAAATTTTGAAAAGCGCACAGGATAATACGCGGTTTCAAAAGTCTTTTGAAAGGATTATTGGGCTTTTTGCGACTTTGAGTTGTCAAGATCACAACTAATTAATATTCATGAAAAATTTGGGACCAGAGAAAAAAGTCTGGATAATCGAATAGTCCAGATAATCCAGGTTCAACTGTACTGTGTTTGATTTACAAATGATTTCAGTTGATTTACTTTTGCTGGCAAGAAAAAGAAATATTAAGAGTAAATTAATGTACTTTTGCTCTACTATACTGTAGGTTTCTATTAGTACAGTAGAAAGTAAAATCTTGAAATTTCCATGCCTGTTAAGCAGTAATAAAAATTATTCAGAAAACTGTAGACCAGGTACTTTTGACCTTTTGATACTTTTCAATCAAAACCTTTGGAAATTGAACTCTAACACCAAAAAGTACAGTTAGATTTCAATTGATTTGTTAATTGATTACCAATATTACACATGTATGTAACCATAACCTTCTGGTTTTTCCACATATACCGGTACTCCAAAATAGGCTCTTTCTATTGTTGAAATAAATGTACAGCTGTAGTTCTATTGAAAACTCCTCAATGAAGAGCAATTATTTTGCTATTCTTTTGGTTTTCTAAATTATATTTTGGTAACCTAAATGAACTTGGTATAAAAAGAAAAACAATTGGAAGAACAGAGAACCATTAAATTACCTAGAATGGGTGGTTTGTCTGTGTTCGTTTTTAATATTGAAGAAAACAATGTCTGTTCTCCTTTTTCAACACAGAGAAAAGTAGGCTACAGCTGGAAGAAGACATGGTTTACAAGTGCAATCATCAAAACATGCAGGATTGAAATTCACATGCACATAATTGAGGAAATGTCATATTCTGCAGAATTGTATAATTTGCAGTGGGAGTAACTATTTGGAATGCCCTGTCACTTCCTTTACATGTGTCCCATGCCCAGTCATATTGTAATGGCCACTATTGTTATTCCAGGGGTTTCAATAAGTTTTGAAACAGCCGTCTGTCAGCTTGCTAAAGTAAGCGACGACCTGATTAATTTTTTTTAATCATGTTAGTGAAATCTAGACAAAGTAGGCGGCGGTGAGAGGTAAATTCGGACAAAGTAGGCAACGATTTCCGCCGGTTACCGGCTTCTAATGAAACCCCTGTATTCAGTGGTATACACTGTGTATAATTTGGCAGTGAAGTGGCAGAGTATTAGAACTGCAGTTAAGTCCAAATTGCCACCCACCATAAGTATCATGCAAAAACCTGTTGTTGTTTTACAGTTGAAGAAGAATGTATTGACAAAGAAAACTGTTTACTTGGTGAATTTGAGGAAAAATACATGAGATTCAGTATCCTTTTTCTTACTAAATCCTCAAACAACTGAAAGTTTGAAGACTGAATTCTGCAAGGACATTCCATGCAACATCATCAAGCTTTCAGTTATTAAAGTAGGTATTGTAGGCTTTATATGCAAATTAACTTACTAAGCTGACATGTGCAGCTACAGAATTTAAATTAATATTCATTCTTGTTTATTTTGGGGTTTGGATGGATACCTCGATGAAACTGATTTATAATGCAGATTTAGCATTTTACACAAAGGTCTAGATAATAGCAGTATTTTCACAGTTCATGGCTGTTGTTTGAGTTTTTCAAGCTGATTACCTTCGGCAAGATGACCCTCCACCTGTGTCACTGAGGTGTAGCATAATACTACACCTCAGTGACAAACTTCATACTCGGGCAAGATCAAACGATGTTTACTTTGCTATCAAGTCATGTGCGACCTTCTACCATCGCATCGATCACTTTGGCATTTTTATGCATGCATGGTCACATTGAATACGCGCGGTGGTTGCAAACCAATCACTCTGACCGTGAAACTGCTCATAAAAGCCTGGTATCGTTATTGCCTGTGTGTTTTTACAAGAGCTTACAAGTGACGGGCAAAGGAAAGACCACGCAGCCCGACTCCTAGTAAGTAAAAACCTACTTCCAGTGAGGTCTGTGTAAGCGACTTTTGCCTGGCCGATTTCTCTAGAACACGAGTTAACGTGCATATAATCCGTAATAAAACCAGTTTCTCACCTAAAAACAAAAAGGCAATTGCATGTGACTCGAGTCTCCAATCCTGTAGGTTGACCTGGTTGACAAACGTACAGCACGCCCGTCCCAGGCCCCAGCCAGAAAAATTAATTGTTTAACTTATGAGGCCCTGTTGGGGCGACACGACTCTGAAACGGTGACGTGAAGGAGCTGAAATGACGACGAACGACAAGCCGATCACGCGAAATTACGACAGCGACAAAGAGAAAAGTGAAATCGACAGCGACTTGCAGCGCATTCCGGCAGAAGAAATAGCATTTTACAATAAAGTTAAACTTTCCGTTTTGACAGTCTACTGTGTGTCTTGTGACTCTCTTCTGTCATCTTCTTTTCTCATCTTTCATATCACGTCACGCTTTATGCCTTTATGGTCACGCGCTCAACATTTATGGATAATTTATTATGACCCTCTAAAGACTTCCAAATGACCTTGCCCGACCTTGAGGACGCGTAAGCTCCACGTGCCCGCTTGAGTTCCTTGACCTTTCTTGCTTGTTTTACTGTGTACGCGAAAGTCTTTTCTCACTCGACACGGCTGAGCGGCCTTTTCTGGCTATGCCAAAACACCGGAAGGAAAAGAAGGAGAGAAAGGAGAAGAAAAAGCGGGAGAAGTCTGGCAAATCAGGTAGGGAGAAGTAAAATTTATTGACGTCTACTTGACACATCTCCGAGAGTGATCAGAATCACAAAGACCGGCGGGTTCTGGGGTCTTCTGGGAAGAAAAGTGATAACACAAGGCCCACAGGGAACGATATCGGCAAAGAGTCGACGTAGCTTGGAAATTGTGACAGAGTCACTAAAAAGGCAATGCTTGGAAGCTGTCTCACCGAAATCAATCCAGATCAGGGAAGGTATGTTTTTTATTGGGGGGGGGGGGGTGGGCCGGGGCTTCGGAGGGGAGGGTCACTAGTAATTTTTTTACAAATTGGGAAGGGTCAAACTTGTTTTATTCTCAACCGGGGGAGGGTCACAGTCTTTTTTGGCAAGGAAAAATTACTCCGTGTCGCTTCTATTTTGTATATACAAGCAAAGCTACCAGTCAAGATTAATCTAAATGTTTTACAGGTGTTTTTACATCAGTATTTATACATCAAACTATCTTCTCCCAACTAACATAATTGTCTCTCTCAACCCGTGCCCGCTTTCGCCCATATTTTGATGTTTCCGCGAGGGGTTCTGTTGTAAAATTAGTCTCCGGTGAGGATTCGTCACTTAAGCTACTCGGGCTTGAACCGACAACTCGATCTACTACATCACTTTGCAAGTCAGTTTCGACCTCGGAAAGTGATGAGGTCACTTGTCGCCTCACATTTCTTAGCAGGGGCTGCCGAGGTTGTTCATGCTCCATTGAATTGTGCAGCAAGCTGCCAATGTGCGCTTTGATCATTGCGACCTTTTCAGCGTTCTTCCCTTTGAAGGTGACCTTGTGATGGGAAAAGTACAAGGATAGCTCGTCCACCCTCAAGGACGACAGCTTATCGGAGTTATAAAGTCCAGCCCAACAATAGCCACAGGTTGCTCCGTCTGACCTCATGAAATCCTCGCATTCATCACAAGCACATTTCCCTCTTTCTATTCCGCGTACATCCTTGCCCATTTTAAAGTTTTTACCGTGCAATCAAACGCCACGCAATTAACTAATTTGTGCGGAGATGAACGCGGTTACATGAGTCACTTCCAGTTTGTCATTTTCACTTCCGGTTATTTTTGTCTTGGATAGGTGGAGCGGGGAGGTGGGCGGGGGGGGGAGAGTCAGATGTTTTTGTTTGGGTATTTCTGAAGGGTCATGCATTAATCCATTCCAGGAAGTGGGATGGCCACGACTTTTTTCGCAAAAATACCCCGGCCCACCCCAATAAAAAGCGTACCTTCCCTTATCACAGCGTTATTAAACTGGTGGCTTAGTTGACCCTCGTCGTTGAGAACGTTTTCAGTAAAATGCGCGCTAGAAACGAATTGCCAACCGTCTTGGAGTTTGCGTACTTGTTTTCCCCTACCATTCGTGAAACCTTGAAGCAGCTAACAGACACCGGTTTCGTGTACTATTCCTCATCATCGTCACATTATGAAGTTCCAGAAATGATGACACTTTCCTTTGGGGAACTTCCATCAATTCCCTTCCCAACCTCAATAGAAATGGCAAAGGAGGATACAACGATTTTGAGAGACTGGAGAGACAACTTTGGAAAGCCTGTGCGGCAGCTGACTGTACGAAACCAAACTGAACAAAGACAACGTTGGTACCCTGCCTATCTTTGCTTACGCAACACCAGACCCTACTCAACAACCTTTGAATTTCTCTGCAATGGTTGACCAGACACCAAGATTAGCCAGAACCGAAAGTATTGTTCTTGGTGGTGCAGCTTGTAGAACTATTTTATTTCAAGCAAATACTGTTCTTATTGTGAAACGTGATCACATTCGACGTCAGTCAGCGGTGGCTGCAAGTGGCCCCTTTTTCATAGGAAGCCTCGAAACTGACGTCACTGAAGACGACCATGAGTCATATTTTGACCTTCAATTGTATGTGCCCAGCTTTCAAGACTGTTTGAACTTCATCCACCACGGAAAAGTCAATGTGCATCGTGATGCGGTGATTTGTACTGTCGACGAAACAGAGATACAAACAGGACACTGCTTCATAAAGCT
>OX419342.1:14188101-14210601 GCA_948470475.1 Galaxea fascicularis
CCAGTGGATAGTGGAGTTAGCTTTCCCATTACTTATCCGCTGGATAGTGATTTATGGATAGCGCTATCAACCGGGGCCAGGTAAACATTATTTTGGTGGACTGGTACGAGTAATGTGACACGGTTGTGGCCTGGTAAGAGTAACATGGCGGCTTGATTCGCATTTATGTTTCGTGGCAGTTACGGAAGAAATAGAGTTTTGAAATGATCACTGCAGTCATGGGCAGATGGCTTTCTGTACCTGCGTTCTAGGTCAGAAAAGTAATTTGTTGGGAAAGAGAGGAATAAATACTTCACTCATACACGTACGGAAGCATTCTTGTAGCGGGAACGAGAAATTATTCGCCCTATGTAAGGTAGTCCGGATTACGGAATCCAAGACATTTTTGCTTCTGGAATCCGGAATCCTGGGCTTTGGAATCTGGAATCCAGTCCTAGGAATCCGGAATTCCGCCAGTGATTGCAATCCGGAATCCAAGGTGGCGAAGATTCACTCCAAATCGGGTTGATTGGCCTGCCTTTTAACGGCAAGCGACTTTCAGGCGTGTTTTCCTTGCCAGTGTTGCGTCCATCTCTGATTTACGAGAAGGAATTTCGTATTTCAGTGGCGTAATTCATTGTATCCGGAGATTATTATCAAGGGTGAACCTCTGAACTTTAAGAAGCGACCAAATAAACAGACAGCAATCGGCTACGGAACGGAATGTAAACTTAGGAAGACAAAAGGAGAGGAGTTGTGGTACGAGAATTTAATACGGAATATGGAAGTGGCACAGGACAGGAAAATGTTTGCTCAAAGACAAAAGAGATTACTGACACCCTCCCGTATTCCCTTAGCATGCTTCCCACTGTCATCTGTTGACCAGCAGGTACCGGTATGAACAGGAACACTCGACTAACACAACAGAGCATATACTTTATGAAGGCTGTCGGCCATGCTTTTCTACACACTTACACACTCGCATGCGCAACACCGCTGACCCATTACAGCAGGCCTACCAACATCCCCATTTTTTTCAAAAGAAACTATTAACGCCTAATATGTTTCTGAACAAAACAAAAATAACAATAACTTAGTAACAGGAACAAGCAACGTTAGTCAACAATCCGAGCTGTGTCTCGCTTAGTATTTTCGAGCATTAACTGGTCACTGTTAAAGGTCTAGCCTCTGCGGTGGGCGGATCGGTCGACCACAACGCGACTTTTGTACTGGACTGTCAACTGGTGAAGGTGTGGCTCCGACTGAATGATCAGTGGTAGGCACTGCTTCGTCTGGTGTAGGAGGGGGAACAACAGGGCTGTCTGAAGTGGGCATGTCTTGCTGTCCGACAGTGGGTACAGCCTGCTGTGTGAGAGGTTGACGATTACATGAATGCGCAGCCTCAGCAGGTCTTAGGTGGGTTCGATTCCGTCGAACCAATCCGTCTGGCGTTTTAATGAGGTACGAGCGTGGTGTCACCTCATTTAAGACCTCTCCAAAGTTCCATCTTTCACCCCGGTGATGATCATTGGGTTTGCTATAAACGTATTGCCCAGGAATCAGCGGCGCTAGCTCCTTACTCGCAGTTTTGTCATAGTGAGCTTTTGCTTTAGCTCTTCTGTCAAGATGCTCATCGCGCACCACTGTCACTGGAGGTACAGACTGGCGTAACAATGATTCAGACACCGGCAGACTTGACTTTGTTCGACGACAAAGAAACCTCTGTGCTGGGGAGAAGGTCATCCCCTGAGGCGGTGTATTTCTATGTTCTAAGAGACCAGTAAGCAGGTCAGACTTTTTCAGCATCTTTTTAGCTTCCTTTACAGCGGCTTCTGCTTTACCGGTGGCTCTCGCGTAATACGGCGATCGGGTGATCAACTGAAAATCATGAGCCTTGGCAAAATTCACAAATTCTTGAGAGACATATTGGGGCCCATTGTCTGACAGAAACTTATCCGGAACACCGTAGCGGGCAAAATGTGCTTTTGTAACTGAAATAACGTGTGCCGCAGTAATGTCCTCGTTTAGCGGGTCAACCTCAAACCAGTCACTGTAATGGTCTACAGTAACAGCATACCACCGTCCTCCTTGCTTGAACAGGTCTTGTGAGATGAACTTCCAAGGGCCATGTGGAATTTCATGAGACAACATCGGTTCTTTCGGTAGTGATGAACTGTAACTAGCACACACAGAGCAGTTGGCACTTTCTTGGAGAATTGCTGCCCGCATTCCAGGCCAATACATCACTTCTCGGGCGCGGTGCACTATGCTTTCACCACCCTGGTGGCCTTGGTGAAGCTTTCTCACCATAGTAGACTGTAATTGCAGGGGAATGATGACCTCATGGGACTTGTACACAACACCATGATATACGGCCAACTCATCCCGGCATGGGTAATAATGACGGAGCACTGTTGGAACATGGGACTTGTCCGGCGGCCAACCATGAGCTACAAACTGACAGAGGGCAGACAGCGTACGATCACCTTGTGTTGCCACTCTGATTTCCTCTAAGGTACTTGGTTGTATTCCGGGGGAATCTAGTTCTATGGACTCGAGCTCTGCTCTGAACAATTCTTGAGCATCCTCTGAGTAACACTGAAACACTTCCTCTTGGGTGCCCGAGGATGCAGGCTGCTTCAAAGCCGCTCTTGACAAAGTATCGGCCAAGTACATGTACTTGCCCTTCTTATACACCACCGTGAACTTGAATGGCTGAAGCTGAAGCATCATGCGCTGCAAGCGCTTGGGGGCGCTTCTCAACGGTTTCTTGAAGATGGTTTCAAGCGGTTGGTGGTCTGAATGAACTACAACATCTTGTTTGCCATACAGGTACTGGTAGAACTTAGTGCATGCTACTTTGATTGCCAAACACTCTTTTTCAAAAGGAGCATAGTTAATTTCAGTGGCTGACAATGTGGAGCTGGTAAAAGCCACAGGTTGGCCCTCTTGTAACAATGCTCCACCCAAACCTGTGTCGCTGGCATCTACTTGTAAGACACATGGTTTGTTCACATCAAAGTACCTCAATGTCGTGGCATTTGCGATTACACGTTTGGCTTCCTTGAAGGCTTGGTCATCCTGCGAGGACCACGACCAGACTGCGTTGACGTGCGTTAGCTCTGTAAGTGGCTTCACAATTTCAGCAAGATTTGGTGTGAACCGTGACAAATAGTTGCACATACCCAGGAAACGCTGAACCCCCTTAACATCTTGAGGTGGGTTCATGTCAACATTGGCTTGGACACGATCAGGATGTGAAGCAACCCCATTGCCACTGAGGAGATGTCCCATCCAGGTAACTTCCTTGACTTTGAATTGAAATTTCTTAGGGTTTAACTTAAGTTTTACTTCTTTGCAGCGCAACATTAAGTTCCATAAGTTCATGTCGTGATCCTTTTCTGCCTCCTCGACAGTTTCTCCACTTCCAAAGACTAAGATGTCATCTGCCTTGTTAACAACACCTTTCAAGCCCTCCAACACTTCGTGTTGCCTTCGCTGATACTCTTCTGGCCCCAGACTTACACCAAACGGCATACGCAACCAACGGTATCTCCCTATTGGGGTATGCATGGTAGTTAAAAATGGTGAACTCTCATCAAGGACAATGTTAGAGAATCCTTTGTACACATCCACACAGGAAAAAATTTTGGCATTACTCAGCTTTGGCAGTAACTCATCAACAGTTGGAATAGGATACTTTGGGATCTCAATGGCTTTATTTATGGTTTGACTGGGGTCGATACACACACGCAGGCTACCATCTGGTTTTTCTCTGTACACACTATTAGAGATCCACGCCGTGGGCTCCGTGACTTTCTTCAAGATACCCTGTTTTTCCATGTCTCGTATTGCCTCTGCTACTTTGGGCTCTTTAGCTACAGGGCACCGATGGGGGTGAGCTTGAACTGGAATCACATTAGGGTTCATGGAGATGTGCAAAGGCGGGCCCAAAGTTCCTAATCCTGTATGGACATCCTTGAAAACCTCCAAGACAATGCCTTTGGTTAACTTTCCCCAAGGAACAGGCACATGAGGAACACTAAACTGGTTGCCACTACTGACGATAGGTTTCTTTTCGGCACCAACTGCAGCAATACTTTCATCCCCACCGTTAGGGGTGACTGGGCCAATACTACTGGGTGGGTCTGACACACCAGATGTAAGCTCTTGTGCAGTAATGGTTTGGAGGGTGGAGGCTGTGATGTCCCCGTCAACACTGTCACTGTCCCCCTGGGCACTTGACTGAAGTTGATGTACCATCATATCCTTGCTGTTCTGGGCACTCTGAACTGACAGCGAAGTACTTCCTTTTATCTCAATCAACCTAGGCTTGACACAGTCAGATCCACTTAAGAGGGGTGGTTGTGATCCCATGATCTTTTTACTCAACAGCTGAAATTCAAGAGGGTAACACTTTCCTTGAGTTTCGCAAACTAACTCAACCTGCCCCACAGGTGTGATGACACCTCCTCCATAGGTGTGCAAAGTAGCGTGAGATGGCTGGATCAGGGAATTGACATCAAATCCTACTGGGCACATACTCCAGAGATCCTCTATTGCCAAGGTATTGGTTGTCGAAGCCGTATCCAACTGGAGTGTTTTCCAAACAAAATGATTTTTAGCTGCGGATAATTTGATCGCAGCAAAGAACTTTTTCCCTTTCTTCACCGAAACAGCTCTTACAGAGTGAATGTCCAAAGTAAACAAGTGATACACGTTTTGTTCACAAGGAGACCCAGATTCATCCACTGCATTCACATTCTGGGGTTTTCTCATGCACTTCCTGGCAACATGCCCTTCCTTGCCACAGTTCCGACACATGTACTTCAATATAACTGCACGACACTTTTCTTTAGGGTGACTAGGCCTGGCTCCACAGTAATTGCACTCATTTTGGTACAATCCTTTGCGTTGATTATCAGCTGAGGGCTGAGGATTCTTTCCTTTCCAACGAGAGGTTTTATCTGCCCAGTTGACTTGCTCCTGGTCTCCCCGCACTTGTCTCATCAGTCTTTTCGCATCCGTGGAAGATTCATAGTTCTTAGCTATTTCAACGACCGTACGAAACGCTACAATGACTCCTTCCTTGTTCCGATGGCCATTAGTATTCAACTTTCCCTGTAGAGATTCATCCACTAAACCAGCAATAAACCTGTCACGACAAGCCTGATCCTCAAAGTCCCCATATTCACAATACTTAGCTCGCTCTACTACTCGACATTCCCAGGCACTTATTGATTCTCCTTCAGTTTGAAACATGCGACCCATTTTTGTTCGCTCAGCTTGAACACTCACACTGCCACCAAATCTCTTAATGAGAGCCTGAAGAACTTTAACTGGGTTACTATTATCCGTGACAGATAAACCAAGGGTCTTGTTGCTTGGGTTTATTAGTCTCTTCATCCTCGGCGGAAGCGTAGCGCGAAGTGTAGACATACACAAATCCGATTTTTTCCACTGAGCTACTCCTGCTTCGCTGCCAGAGTCATATTTGCAGCCATCTTTCGGAACGAACCATCCCATCACCGTACAATAATCAATGTAATCTAAAATAAAACAGTCTAGAGCTTCTCGATCATCTAAACCTTCTTGCATTTGAGGGACCGGAAAACCGACCGGTGTGCCAGCCATTATAACAGCAAACACGACAAACGTGGAAAGAACCCACTTGACAACAAAATGGCGGGAACTTATCGAGCGATTGCAATCACAGTTCGATGTCATGCAGTCTAAACAGGACATCTAAAACTCACAGTAAACTTCAGGCGAAGATTCGTCCACTTCTGACACCATGTTGACCAGCAGGTACCGGTATGAACAGGAACACTCGACTAACACAACAGAGCATATACTTTATGAAGGCTGTTGGCCATGCTTTTCTACACACTTACACACTCGCATGCGCAACACCGCTGACCCATTACAGCAGGCCTACCAACACATCACTGTCTCATCGGAAGAATGCAAGACATAACAACAGCCTGGCAAATAGCCAATGCCCATTCTGCATTAACGGGCAGAACCTGCCGTGCGGGTTGTAACCGTTTAACCGCCAACCGGTTGGCTCAGTTGGTAGAGTACCGGACCTACAGTGCGGGAGTTCGTGGGTTGAAGCCCCGGCTGGACCAACACTCAGGGTCTTCAAATAACTGAGGAGAAATTGCTTCCTTTGCAGTGACATCTGCAAATGGTTAGACTTTCTAGTCTTCTCGGATAAGGACGATAAACCAGAGGTCCCGTCTTACAATTCTTCACCGAATTGATTCTGTCAGGGGACGTTCAAGAACCACTAGGGATGTAACGAACCCTGTCTGTGACCACCCCTAATGTTGCTGGTCTTCGGCACATTTGCATTTAAACGAACCCTGGCTAGCTCATATGTGAAATATGGATAAATAAAATTACTTACTTAACCTACTTAACATAAAGGCAATGTTGATGCGCTAAGACGCGACCAGAGAAGGGAGATTTTGCTAATCGGCTGGCAGTTGTTTTGAAGAACGTGATGGCAAGTGTTTAAGACAGGAAATAGCACTTCAGTGGCTGAGCCAGGGATCTGGGATCACTAGTCATGGGTTCAGGACCAGCAAATTTTAGTGGGATCCGGGATCAGACTTTCCCAGGTTTTGGAGATCAGGGATCAGAATTTTGGGTCAAAAATGGGATCACTGACGAAAATATATACCTCAGTACGACTTTGATCTACTCCTGGTGATGTCTCTAATTTATATAGAAACTCTCGCAAATGCATTACAACCCGAATACGCGGAATTTAGTGGCAAAGGTCCAAATGAGGAAGACACCAGGCTCTGCACTCTTGCTAATAGAGAATGATAATGAGATTCCGCTTACAAGATTGCAAGAAATGAGCATATGATCATGAGGACGCCGAGCCACGTGTTTCTTGCTATGATGAATACTTGGAAACTTTTCTTTGAAAAGATAAAAAAGGAAAAAAGAATTTGTCATTCCTGGACAATTAAAGGTAAATCTTACGAAAGTTTGAGGGTGGTCGAGGTGGCTGAACACAGTTTTCTTCAGATGAAACGTAAAGAAAGGAAAGACGAAAATCAATGTCCAATTGCTGTTTGAATGTTATGATTTTTCTTTTCAATTGCTCAGAAAATTTAAAAAACTAAAAAATATTTTTGGGCTGTTTACTCTTGCAAGTTGTGATTCAATTTTAGTGTACAGTATCTGAGCACCCTCTTCCCAGCAAAGTATTATACAGCACTGAATCAAACAATTCTGCAAGCGAATTATGTATGAACATGAAAAAGCAATGATTTGCAAATTTTAGTTCTTTTGTTACTCGGTACTGTTGACCTCGTAATTACTGGAACTTCGAGGAACCTGAATATTGAAGAATATAGCCCTGCCTGTTCAGCCACGCTTCAAAGATGTGGAATAAAAGGCACTGTTTAACCTTCTTGTTGTTATTATTTTTTGCACTGATGAAAGTGTGCATTTCGGTAGAAGAAAACACATACATGTCTCTTTCCTAGTCCTTTAATAGCGAAACGCGAGGATAATCAGTAAAGAAGAAACTAAAATCTGGAATCCAGCAACTTTTGGAATCCGGAATCCAATACCTGGAATCCGGAATCCACAGCGTAGAATCCAGAATCCAAGACTGTCTCGGATTACCTTACATGGGGCGAAATTATGAGCGGCCGTCACCGCCAAAAATACAAGAATATCAAACGGCACAGACCAAACACAAATGGTTTAGTGATGGTTTACGAAGTGGAGTAAATTATTTAAAGATGATACTGTCTCAATACAAATAGTTAGGTCTTCATGTGTAAAATGGTTTACTCAAACAGTGAATGATTTGGACAGTTTAGAAATGGTTTACTCGCCGATGTCAAATTTTTCTGACAAATAAGAATCGGTTTATTTAACTGAGAATCCATCTGTCTACGATATGTCGAATGATCAGGTCTGACGACAAACGATGGAGTCTGTTCCAAAATGGTTTAATTAAAGGTGGGATGGTTGAAGTAAATGACAAACGATTTAACTCACAGGCAAATGTGTTGAGGCTATTCCTCAACAATGGTTGGTGATGGTGAATCCAGTCCACGGTTCCAGTTAGTAGGACTACGTAAGACCATGATGCTTCGGGTTTTTTTGTTTTGTTTTCTTTGTTGTTGTTTTTTTTACCTAAAAAACGCACGTGGTGAATCGCTTGTGTACAGTTCGTTAGATTCGTGAATTCTTACCGCTTATACCGAGTCATTTCATCATATGGTAAGCTATTAGATCGTTTTTTTATCGAATCTCATTTCGCAACGTAATTTTTGTTATGTGTCGCAGGTTATTACCGCTTTTTACAAGACTGTAATCCAGATGAAAATCGGCACCGGTTGTTGCATTTGTGATGTTACTCATCTACTTTATACTCGTTGTGTTTAGGAAATCTGTTCTTATGTTTCCTAACCGCTTTACATGTCCGGCCCGGACAAAATGGTTCAACCGTTTGGCAATTAGTTTAGTGTACTGTCAGACCGCGATCGTAACGCACTAAAAGCACTCTTTTCCTATCTCGCACACTTCCGCACGAGTTAACAGGCTTCTCTGACCTTTTCAGAAGTATTGTCATATTTTCTAGTTCTCCTCTGTCATTCAGAAAGAAAACCTCTGAACAGAAGTGCATCCTCTGCCATTAGGGAAGAAAACATTTGGGCAGAAATGCTTTATGAAATGGAATAAAAAGAAGTAAAATTACCTGAGTTCACAAGAGTTACAAAAGCTCGCCGAGTCGGTGGGACCTGTGTCAAAGTAATTCCTCTGGTATTATTTGGCGCCAAATTTGTTCGAATGACGTCAAATCATGACGTCAGACCCCACATAGACTGTTCCATTTCAGTTTCACTGTTGTATTTTTGGCGGTTCGTGGCGCAATGTACACTGTTTCGCTTTGTGTCACGCTAAATCACTTCTGATTTCGTGAAATCATTTCACATTACAACGGATCATTCGTTCTGTGATTGAACAATTTAACATTACTTGAAGCTATTTGCTTTTTTTCAAAACTAAGAGACAGACCACATTATACTAAACTGAATGCGACAGAACAAGCCAAAAGTGAATAAAATTAGTTATGCAAGCTACACTAAAATCAATCCTAAGAAATAAGCACTCAACCTACTACGATTATCAGTTGAGTTTGGACCGAGAGAAGCTTGGCGCCCAAGTTTTGCCGTTAAAACCACGTTGTTGTCAAGGGGAACGCAAATAGTATCCGTTGGCAACTTTTCACACCCGAAAAGTTGCCAATGGATACTATTTGCGTTCTCCTTGACAACAGTGTGGTTTCAACGGCAAAAACTTTCCTCGGTCCAAACTCAACTGATAATCGTAGTATATTTTTCGCCAGTAATTCGTTGTTGAAAACAACAATTTAATATTTTATTAAATCTGAATGATGCTATAAGTTTTCATGACCTCCTCTACCCAGGTAGTGATTTCGAACATATTAGCATATACGCCGTATTTGTGTGGGCGTGCGCATTCGTGACCCCAAGACACCACCCCGGTCAGGTAAAACTGCCCGTGATACTCGCATGACAGCGGCCCTCCACTGTCGTACTGGCATGCGTCAACACCTCCTTGTTCGAATCCAGCGCATAAAGCCCTGCTATGAACTTTCCCATTGTAGGAGTTGGCACTATTACAGATCTTAGGAGGAACCAGACGAACTTTGGCTTCTCGCAGAATGTCTGGTTGGGAGCTGTTCCATTGGACGTGACCCCAGCCAGTGACGTAGCATTCTTTTCCCCAAGGGAACGTCACCCCAAGACGAATAAGACATATCGGAGACACGAAACTGTCATATACGGCTGGCTCAGAAAGACGAACCATGGCTGCAGATAAGAAAACACTCGTTTTAAAAAACCATACCCCGACGCAAATTTTTTCCATTTTGAAATAAAACCTTTTCCATATAAAAGTGTGAACAACGTTTGAAGGTGAAACCTAGAGCAGGTTTCAGAAGCCATGACTAGGAACATTCAAGTGAGCTATCTGTTATGGTTGGTACTTAAGCTAATTTAGTACGACAGCCGCGACAGTTGCTGTTCCAGGAACGCAAATCTGCATTTATAAATCATCGATGAAGTCCACAAACACTTATTCTACACTGGAACTGCTTAAGATTGAACGATTTAAAAGAACATCTTCGAAAGAGACGCAGTCAACCCACCAATATTCTGGAACGTGGTTTCCAACCTTGTATATTTTATAACAATCGTGTACGTCCTTTGACCGCTCTAAAAAAGTTCATTATGAAACGGGAAAGGTTGACTGTTATCTCAGATGGTAAAACGTTAACCTACCCACGTCGTAGTCTGGTGGCGTGTCATAGATTCCTTCAAAGAACATAGACTTGTATTTGGGGTGAAGGAAAATTGCTTCTACTCGTCTTCTTTGCTCAAACACCTCTTTGTTGAGCAGATGATGTTCACCTAGCACCACACTCCAGTCTGAGGGATTTGTTGAGGAGTAAGCATCTGAAACAAACAAATACAGTTTGGATTAAATTCTTAATATAAACTCCAACGACAAGCAAAGAATTGAATTCGTTCCTGCGAAGGGTCATGTGTCGGTATACTGATCACACTGTTTAAGCTAAGCAGCAGTAAAACCATACTTAACCATACTAACGCACTCTAAACTGAAGCAATCACAAATTTCTGAAGGAAAGGCAGAACAATTTTACCGTGGAAACAATGAGTAGCTGATACAACCCAATGAGGAGAGACGAGAGAACCTCCACAAAGGTGTGTTTCGTTGAAAAGCAGAGCTACCTGCCATGGCCAGGCGCCTTGTTCACTTTGGATACCGCCAACGATGCGACGAAACAGGTTTCTTCCGTCATATTTCTTCTGCTCACGGAACCTTTTCCCACAGAGAGAATATCCTACGAATAGTAAGCAAATAGTATTATTTTTTTTTACGCTCGGGGTGCCGTTCGGTTTTAGATTGAAGTGTACAACACAGTTGGGGTTTCTAGTGGCAATGGTACAGATCCTGTTCCAGCTTGAAAGCTGAGTCCATTGCTTTGGTCTCGAGTAAGGAGATACGCTTTCCTTCCTTTTCAGATTACTCTTCGCACAATTTATAATTTCCATTGTTTTCTTACCGCCTTTAACAGCCGAATCTTCGAGTCAGACGAGATAGAGTTCCGTTGCGTATAACCTTACATCGTTTACGACGAAAGGAAAAACGAACTCTTCTTTGTGGCAAATTTACATTATCTATTAAAATAGCTTTTACCGTTTAACAGCTTCATGATAAATTTTCCGTCTAAATAAAATACAATCCTCTTTCAAGTCGCATTTTGACTTACCCAAGAAAATGTCCCCAAAAGTAAGAAACAAATAAGCGAAAAGCACTTGCTTCATGATGTGATAAGAGCCAGTAAAGGTTGAAGACTCCACGCCAGCTGATCAACTCTCTCTATCAGTCTGTACTTTTCTTCCTTTGTGGTGGAAACTTTAATATGTTCAGAAAACAGAAAACAGAACAGCTGCAATCAAGCGGCAAGAAAACACTGACAATCTATTTTGGCTTTTAGAGGAGAGAGCAATTAACAAACCAGAAATTCGCACTAATCCTCACCTAATTTGCATTGAATTAGAAGCAAGAGCATAAAGGATTTTTTAATTTACAGGCTCGTTAATAAGTGCCTTCCTAATCAAATGTGTCGCCTTTTCATTCAGCCATACTATTTTTTATAAATTCAGGAAGGCATTTTAACGATCGCATTATCTTTTCAGTAAATACAACAAACCTGTGTTTTACAGGTAATATGAAGAAGGAAGTGTGGAACTCCTGTGGGTACTTTCATTACAATTCGCAGTAAAATAAAAAAATGTTCTCGCTGTGCTTTGATGTTTAAAAATATTGCAAAACCCTGAAACCGTAGAAGCGTGAAACCAGGCCCATCAGCTCAGCGTGCTTTCGGGATGGTCTATGATCCTTCCTACCTTTTATTTTGCCTCTGCTTCGCTAGTCGCTCTCTGTCTGGCAAAATTGCCAAAAGACTTAAGAGCACCTAATCACCTAAGCCTATTCAAACGTAAGAACTTCAATTCTTAGCGCTTGTGCTGATTGCTTTTTAATCTTTGTAGTTTTGTTATTACGACAAATGAAAAATAAACTTATGAAATTCATCAGCACTGGGCAAAGGTGCGCGTTTAATAACTTTCTCTGAGCACTCAGCACGAGTTTTATTTAATGTTTTACCGACTTATTGAAAGACGTATGCCGGATTAAAAGCTGTTCAAATCGATTCCGTTTAAGAGTGATTTAAACAAAAAGGTTGAAAAAAGGCTGGCATTTCCGAGAAATCTCTGATCTCATGAAGTTTCTCCCTCCTTGTGCTCTTCATCAAACATACTCATTGAATCTTGTTGCTAGAAAGTCAATTTTCATTTGTTAACCTTCATCTGTATACCATTCTTCACGTACTCTGAAGAACTGTTCTGTTTAAACTCTTCCCAGAACTCGACATGCATATACCTGAAGCTAACCATTTGATACTCAAAGCATCATGTTCGGTACCGTGTCCTTCAAGTTAACCTTTTCCATGTTTAGTGGCCCGTATTTTGAACAGCATTATCTCATTGGATAAATATTGCACTTTCTTAAAACCTTGACCGCCCGTTGAATTGTAAAATCTAATCGAATGAAGTCCCTTATTATTTAAAAAATAAAATATCTCTGATCAACGAATAGATTCCATGTTGCCGTGTGTCCGTTCAGTTATAGATCATAGATGATGTCAATATGTGGTAAGAAAAACAAGTGGCACACGAGGCGAGGAGTTTTTCAGTCAGAAATGCCGAAGCATTTAAGTTTTGTTCTCTCTTATTGATGTTAAACCTTACGAAAAACTTTTTTAGACGACTTTCCTCGGTTATATCGACGAAACACCTTTATCTTAAAAGGAATGTACAATGATTACGTGACGTGCGCGAAAGGTTTCCAAGAATATAAATATTACAGCTTGATTGAGGCCTTTTAGTCCTTCTGACATTTAAATAACTATAGTAGAAAATACCAGAAAGTAGTAATTGACAAGAAATAAGTTGTTTTGAAGCGAAAGAGCCGACGGAATGTAGTGTAGACTCGTTTTCCTCGGCGGAGGGGAAATGCTTGTTGCTTGCTCCAGTCCTGGAAATCGTGCATGCACCCTAACTATTTGTGGTTGTGAAACTTTGCCGTTTGAATTGCCTCAAAATTTTATATCATATTCTAATAGGGAACACATTGCTGTTTCACAATAAGTCGGCCAATTTTGGCACTTTTGAAAATACCGTTTTGAAACTATATTTTGAAAAATTAGCATAAATTGGTGTTTCAGTGTATTCTTAAGACAGCAACGTACGAGGGAAGGTTCCCTTAATAAAAAAAAATATATGAACTGGCAGGCCAACTTCTTTTAAAAATAAGTATGGCATTTTGTGCTTGTCTGAAGGCGCCTGCAGGGGTAAAAATTTCAATCTTGTCCCAACGGAAATAAATAAATCAAAAAGAGCTTATTCATGTATTTTCGAAAATAGTTTCCAAAGGCCTTTATTATGAGAAAGTTTGAGGGATTTCGATTTTTCTATCTTGCATGGCTGTAGGTCAGTTTTACAGACAACCGCTCTCAAAAACTTTGCGACTCTTCATTGAAAATCTGAAAAGTGGAAAGGCAGAAACGCAAAGAAAGAGAAAATCGAAAAAAGGAAACATTTTACGATCACATTACCACACGAAAAGGATCGGAAAACGTTTTGATATGCTGCAACGTTTCTGGATTGACTACAGCGAGTTTGTAATCCATTTAAACGGCACCATGCGAATTTGTTTTTGAATGCAAAATTTCAGTTTGTTTCGATGAACTGGAACATTGCCTCACCAAAACTGGTTGGAAACAAGATACCTGAGGGATAAGCAAGAGAAGTATTCAGGTTATGCTTCAAGAAACGGCTCTTTGAAATTTGTTTGATGCGTGGGGAAAAAACTGGATTCGTGGCCGAGCAGGATTAAAATAAAAAACATAGAACGGCGATTCCTCTTATTTTTGAAAAATATCGTGTTTGTAAGAATCGAAAGTTTGAAGCTGTTCATCGATACGTTGCATCACCTGCAACACCTGCAAGTAAAATAACATTTTCATGTCAATTTTGTGTCTAATTTAAGTTTAAAAATGCCGATCCTTCGAAAGATTTTCAATAGTGAGTTAAATGCTGCTGTAAACCAGTACAAGTTGTTCAGTTTGTTTTGAATATACTGGCCCATGAACATGTTTGCAGACTTGTCATTACACACATATCCTCCTAATGCCTTATGAGGCACATAAATCTCTCCAGACTCTCTTTCTTCCTCCAAGCGTTCAGTAACATTTGGATTTTTACAAGGGAGGGTTGTTAGCCATGCTCAGTCCTAACCCCCAACCGAGAGCACCAGGATACTGTTTTGTCAAGCCCATCTTCCGCGCTGGTTATTCGTGCTGTTTAATTAATATTTTTAACAGTCTGTTTGGTAATGTTAAAAAAATTGTGACACTCCATTAAACAAAAGGGCGTTTTGCTGTCGGTACTGCCAAAATCTGAACATCAGCAGCTTGGGAAACGTTCTCGGGACTGCAAAAAAAAATTTTATGCATAATGGCAGCATGCATTGGTCTTCCTTATTCTAACTCTCAGCTATGAAAAGTTTAATCCAATTGTATTTCGGTTTCATTGTTGAAATTTCTACTCATTAATTCCGCTGCAAGATTATTTTTTTGAGGGCTGCTGGTTTGAGGGAAAATGTTACTCAGCGTTCTTTATTTCCTGACGCGTTCATTGACCGTAATTGTCGATCCCGATAGATTAGTTGATAGCCTCTGTCTAGCCAGCCATTGAAAATGCTAGAAATCTAATATCCGTAGTTCACTCTTTTATAATAATAATAATAATAATGAACACCCCCTGAAAGGATTGCGGACATTAAAATTTTCTGAGGCTCCCAGAAATCAATGACGCATGTTTTTATTTGAGAAGAACCACACAACTGCGCATAAAACAAATTCCTTTATTCTTCTGTCATCCAAACCATATTCAGCTGGGAGTTTGAGTGAGAAACTTTAACAACGTTATCTTTGCTAGAAAATACAATGGAAACCGTCCACTGGAGCCCATTCCCGTGAATCTCCGTGGATTACGATTAAGCCAGTAGAACGTGTATACACATTTAAGGTTTTCCGCGTTTCCAAGCAATATTCATTGCATAGATGAGAGATAACAAATCAATTAGAATCGCTCAGATAATGTTTGACCTTTTTTATTCCGTGAGGTTTGGTTTATATTGAATATTTCGTGTTGATATTTTCGCGTGTTGTCCACTCATGTTTGCATGTGTATCTCCCTTTTCCGCCCCTCCTGGGGCGTTGAAGCCTCCTAAAGAGGTTTCCGTGATCCGCGAGGCTCTTGCAGGGACAGATGGTCAGGCCATCGCCCAGCCTCCAACCAATCCAGAAGTATGTTAGGACAAATCACAATACTGGTAACTACGTTCCTTACTCTTTTCGATCAATGAGTGGGTTCTTTTAAGTCTCCTTCCAGTTTTACATGTGGAGTGGAGGAGATAAGACCGACGGTTTACCGTCACCGATCAATGGCCTGATCATCTGCACTGAGGCAGATATTAAGCACACAGCCTGTAGGAATTATTTACTCAAGACAACAAATCACAGGCTTAACTTCGAACACACTCTAAAACAGGATGATATCGTATCGTAGATGTTCAAACAAAAGGTTAATTTGCATCGTAGTGAAGCGACGAGAATCAAAGCTAATCGCTGGGATCGTACGGTTGAGCGAGCGAGCGGTTCAACTGGGAAATAGACATAGAAAAACTAGTTTACACACCACTACATAAAGAATACACCGAATACACCACTTACAGATTTTATGCCATGTCCGTAAAGAAGTGAAAATATCAAAACTAGAACGCCGGACAAATGTCTTGTAATCCACGAGTTACTTTCAAAACAGTTTAAGGCCAAGTAAAAAAAAACACATCTTTCTTGTCCCCGCCCGCTTCATTTTTAGCGCTGCCTCTCTTTTTTATTATTTTTCATGAGCAACGTTTTTATGAGCAAAAACCAACAGGCATCACTTTTACCTTGTACTTAGTTCTCCTCTGTCTCATACAAAGAAAACTCAAAATAGAGAGATGGCGTTTGTCTGCGTCCTTATTCGAACTCAGGCTAAAATACTAAAGACATGCTACGCAAGGTCGGTAGTAGATAGGACAATCACCTTACAAGATTTATTTTGTAAGTTCGCATCCTGTGTACACACCAAAATAATGTAAATTTTCACTGTTAAATCTTTGTGTGTATCAAAATTAAACAAACTTGTGTTTAATCAATATCTGATGTTTCGTTTTATTAATATTTGACCTAAGAGTTCCAACGTATCACTGGGGGAAGGTAATAATGTGTAAAGAAAGCATGCAATAATAAATAACAAAAAAAAACCGCCCGCCCGCTCTCTTTTTTTGTAGAAATCCGGACGAGAAACATGTGGTTTTTTTTACGTGGCCTAAGCACATGGTCAAGCGAGACCAAGATGTCTAGCAAGCTTGAAACACTGTCCAAAAGCCTCGGTTGCAAGCGTCGGTAACGCAAACAGTAACGTAATCAACGTTTTCACCGCAACATTCCGGCCCCTAAAATGTGAACAACCGCATAACCTTTTACTACAGATCTAGGTCAAAACGTGACTTCTTCGTGACGATATCTAAACTGTTCAGTGTTCGCGACTATCCTTTCGCGGGCCTTGTGAGTAGTGATATATGTGTTCGACAAATACAACCTGCAAGGGATAGCCTTAAAACCCCAAAATAAAGCCACCAGCGATAGTTTTTTGGTCTCCTGACGTCGACCAAAAAACTATTGCTGGATCCCTTATTTTGGTGCTTTAAGGCGATCCCTTGCAGGTTGTATTTGTCGAACACATATATCACTACACGAGAGAGAAAAACGGCAGCCAATTGAAGAAAAGAAGCTCCCCCCAGCAATGCCAGGGTTTTGTCTGTTTGAGCAAGAGACCACGGAGGATCAACCGGGGTCCGAGCAGCTTTTCACAGCAAAAGACAACTGCACCATGGTCAGATCTCGCTGCGCGCGATGCGGAAAACCAAAGCCCGGCACATTTCGAAAACGAGCCCCGAGTATCTGATTATGCTGGCGAACAAAATCGCCGCAGCCAGCCGCACCGGCAGCGGCAAACCACCAGCCAATTGAAAAAACACGCGGCGAAATATCTGCAAGGAGGATATGGCAGCTCACTAATTGGAGAGAGGCAACCCAGAGGCACCGATGGCGGCCCACCAATTAGCTGGAGGCAACCCTGAAGAACCAATGGCAACCCGCAATCAGAAGGAGGCAACCGCCCAAACATGGCAGCCCACCAATCCACACCTGACAGATGGAGAGGTCCTTTGGGGACCAGTAACAGCACGACCGACGAGGAAGAAAACTTCGAAGACGAAATGCACGATCGCGTCCTCGAGGACAGGTTTTTTGTTGAAGACACCCTCCCGGGCGTGCCCCCGGTTCTGGTCGAAAGATTTGATGACGAAGAAGAAGAACTTCGCCGAGAATTTGTCGAAAAACACAGGTGGTCGGTGGCCGCCGCAATCCCGCACCTGAAAATTCCGGAAATTTTCTTGGAAAAGATCCACGAAGAGCTTTTCCTTGCCGCAGCCGAAGCAAAAATGGATGCGGGCGAGGAATTCTTCTCCTGGGACAGCAAAGAAGAAGAGACAAGCATTTGAAAATATGTGCCCCGGAATATTCCCATGAAAATCCCCGGTTTCTACGTCGCCCACCACATCACGTGTGACGCCTACTTCGGCGCCAACCAAGTGTTCAAAATCGGGCACACCAGCGATCTGAGAAGGCGGTTGCTCGACAACGCGTTCCAAAGTTGTTTTTTTCATAACTTCTAATTCGTTGCAATCATCGAGACAGAGACCGTCAAAAAAGCGCAACAACTGGAAAAAGCTGTGTTGCGGAAACTGGCCGCGAGGGGGAACCTTTGCCGCAGAGACAACGGGGTGTGGACAGAAATGGCCCAAATTCCGCTCGCAGAACTTCTTGAAATTGTGAAATGGAAGGGAGAAGAAGTCAAATCGGCCCGTGTTACACGCCGCCCCAAAACAAGCTGGTCCGCCACGTTTTTGGCGACTGAGTCCCAATCCGATTTTCTGCTTTGCGTTGATCATGTTCCGCGCGAGGGCGTGGCCCCATTGTCTTTGGCGGAGAGGAATCGCATCTAGTGCCCTGACCATTTTAAGGTCAGCCGCGAGCTTGCACTTTTTTCGTCTTCCCCGAACTTTTCTTTGCGAAAACTGCAACTGCTGTAATCAACATCATGTTGCATGGCAACCGGGTCCGTGGCACCGGTCGGTTGTTGAAAACTTTCTTGGATTTCACCTGTTTCAGGGTCGTATTTGAGTTGTTTATTGAGGGTATTGTAAGGTCCTGTGAAATTGTGCCCGGGCAACGTCCAACCCCTGGCAGGAGCGGGCAGCTTTCCGATAAGCTTGTGAACACCAACTCCCTTGCCCCGGTAGTGTTTGACGTTGTCAGTCACCCCCTTCAGCATCTGCGACCCCAGCAGCACGACCAAGAAGTGGTAGGGTTGACAAACATGCTGGCGGTATACGCAATTTTGTCTTGCAAAGAAGGGCCGTCAAAGGCTACTTTTTTTAGCTCGAATTTACCTCGGCGCCCCGGCGCTTTCTTCTTTGGGACCCTCACCGCTTTCGTCTTTGCACCCCCCCCCCCTTACCCGGCAGAAACCGGGTTTTGGTTACCCTGCAGAGAGCGCATTTCACCATGGGCATCTTCCGCCTGTTCTTTGTCGTGACAACATGGAGGTTCATGGAGGAACATGTTGAGGACATGGAGGTTCCTATGGAAGTTGACACTGGTAGTTCAGTAACTTTGTTAGGGTCCGCAGATTTTTCTAAACTGGGAGGTAAAATTGATACGCTCAAACCCTCCACAGTCATTCTGAAAAGCTACACAGGGAATGTCATTGAATGTCTGGGAGAAAAGGACATGAGAGTTCAGATTGGAAATCTGGTTGACACCCTCTTAATTCGTGTTGTTCATGGGCCATCACTCCTTGGTCGTGACATGATGTCTAAGTTTACATTACCTTGGCAGAATATTTTCAGTACTGTTTCAACTACAGCTGAGGACATTGTAAATACCCTAATTTGTTTGACAACAACACCGTGGGAAAACTGAAAGGCATTCAGGTGTCATTGCATGTGAAAGAAGTAAATCCTGTGTTCACCAAACCTCAAGTTGTACCCTTCGCGATTCGATCTAAGTATGAGGAAACTCTAAAGAAATTAGTGGAAGAGGATATCATTGAGAAAGTAGAACATTTAGAATGGGCCTCACCAACTGTGCCTATTGTGAAACCAAGTAGTGACCTGAGAATTTGTGGGGATTACTCTGTTACCATTAACAAATTTTCAATCTTTGAGCAATACCCAGTACCAGCTCTTGAGGAACTGTTAAGCAAACTGTCAGGGGGAAAGAGATTTACTAAGATAGATCTTTCCCAGGCCTACCATCAACTGGAACTTACCCCTGAAAGTAGAAAATACACTACCATCAGTACGCATCTGGGTCTGTACCAGTACAAACGCCTGACCTACGGAGTTAGTAGTGCAGTATCTATTTTCCAAAGCACCATGGAAAATGTCTTAAAGGATCTTCCAGGTTGCTGTGTGCGCATTGATGACATACTCATTTCTGGGGAGTCGGATGAAATCCACTCAGAGAACCTACATCGGGTTTTACAGAGATTACAGGAATGTGGACTGAAACTTAACCCTGACAAGTTTCATTTCATACTTGATGAAGTTGTGTACCTGGGCACAACAATTTCTGCTGCTGGAATTTCACCTACCAAGGAGAAAATTAATGCCATTCAGCAGGCAGCACCACCAGCAAGTGTAACTGAGCTACAATCTTTCCTGGGAAGTGCAAATTTCCTTCGTAAATTTGTGCCAGATTTTACAAGAATTGCCTCACCTCTGTACATATTACTTCGTAAAGAGACACCCTGGGAATGGCGAAAACCTGAACAGGATGCTTTTGATAACATCAAAACAGCTTTATGTTCTGACTCGATTTTGCTTCACTATGATCCTGTGGCTGAACTGGTTTTGCAGTGTGACGCATCTTCTGTTGGCGTGGGAGCTGCATTACTTCAACCTGGGCGTGATGGGTCTTTGAACAGACAACCTAGAATTAGGCTCAGTGCTTTAAGAAGTAAGAGCACTAATCAAGACGTTAAGGTTTTTCAAGATAACCTTGACAACAAACCAAAGTTTACGCCCGATCAGCCAGTTTTCGTGCGTAATTTCGGGAAAGGAGCCAAATGGGTACCTGGAAGGATTGCGCCGGAACAGTCAGTACTAGAAATTTTGATGTCCAAGTGGGAGACACTCTGTGGAAACGACACGAGGAACATCTGCGCCCGAGCCTCATTCCCACAACACAATGCTCCGAGCTAAAACTTCGTGAAGCTCAGACACTAGAGTCAGTAGAGATGTTACCCCCAGAGCTAGATAATGTTCCCATTACACCGACACACCCACCAACAACTACAGAAAAGGAGGCAGGGAAAACCACCCTACAAAAGGACATTCCAGTCTTGAATTCTGAGTCCGAAGTTACTCTGAAACCTCAGGACCTGTGCAACCAAGAGTCTAAACTTCCAGAACCCTTACCTGAGATGCCAGAGTGAAGATACCCTCTCAGGGAACGAAAACCACCTCAGAGATATTATTGACCTGAGTTAAACATTCAGTGCAACCTAGATTTTTAGATTTTTTATGCTAACATGTTTTGAGTCCACTGCTCAGTTTCAAATCACCTTTACTGTACTTCAAGGGGGGCATTTGTTATATCTCATGAATATTCATGTTAGTGGGCGCATGCTCAATTCAAGGTCTTTTGCCTTGTGTTTTCGCTCGTTCGACATGTTGAATTAAATCGTTGAGTTCTACAGTATACTTTATGTGTTTTCTCCCGGTCATTCGAACCCCATTACATAACAGGAGGGCGCACTTGCATACCTTTTCCCACTTTTTTTGGCGGCGGAGGGGGAGGAAGCGACCAGCGCGACCGGCGCGCTGGAGCGCCTTGCATTCCTTTCCCAAACAGTTTCGAAACCAGATCAATTGCGAGGGGCACCCCGATAGAATCCAACATCCCCAGAAACCTCCTGTATTGCACAGCGCTGCCTCAGTGGACAACACCCTGGCTGACAAGCACGCGCTCAATTTCTTTCTTCTGAAGAGGGGTCAGCGCCTGAACAAGCCGGTAAAGCTGTATCTCCTGAGGGCCAATATTGCTCCCGAAAATCTTTTTAAGCAACCTTTCAGCACCGAAACTGAACTCCTCGGTTGCTAAAGCTTTGCCGGCAGCTTTGGCCGTAGGTGCAAGAAAAGAGCGAGCCAGGGAAAAAGCGGTCGAAAAAGGATTGCCGCCGCGTTGGGTATTTTTCGCTATCACGGTTTTGTTCAAACGCAGATCAGCGCCGCGCCCCCTGAGCGGCCGCTTTTTTCAACCGGTTGATCTGAGTGGCAAGCAAAAAGACTTTGTAGCCACGCCCAATCTGGTCGGGTTTAAGGCGGAGAGTTACGACAGGTTTTGAAGCAAAGGCTTTTCAAAGGGTTTCCTTCTGCCTGTCGGTGAGCGATATCCGAAGCGGGTAATACCGCGTCGCCATCTTATACTTAAGAAAATTTTTTAAGCCACAACCAGTTCGTTTCCGATCTCCTTGATCACGATCTCCTCCTCGTTCAGGTAAGCGGCATAGATCGTGTAATCTTCAGCGTCGGCGGCTTCATTCAGTCGGTAATGGAAAACCAGCTTTTTCTCATCGCCTGTTACACTTTCTTTGGACGGTTTGAGGTCGACGTAAATGACGGGGTACATGGTCGAGTAGTTGGAGACATTCAGCTGGGTGTCTGTGTTGTAATCGTTTTTCCTGTAGCGGACGTTGACCAAATCGCGGCGGATCCGCATCTGGTCGTCTTCATAATCCAGTTCGGGGACATAAGTCGCTCCGTATTGAAGGCGGCAAGTGGACAGCTTGGCTGAATTGTCGCCGTCAAGATCGAAGGTGTCGAATTTGTAAGGGTTGTGTTTCAGAGAGAGGTGTCTGCGCGTTTGTTGAAAGAAAACGAAACGTGTTTGGTGTCCTTCACGCCAGGGGTGATTTGCCATTGCCCTCCCGCATCTCTTCGGCTGCTGCTGGGTGCCAACGTTTCTTTCAAGTAACGCCATTTCGTCGGTTTGACGAATTGTTCGTTGACTGCCTTTTGCCCTTCAGGCGACAGCATCAGCTTCGGAACCCATAATTGCATCGTTGTGACAATTCGCCCTCCAGCGCCGTCGTTTTGGAAGATCATTTCGCTGTCGTCCTCCAGCACAAT
>OX419342.1:14215601-14268101 GCA_948470475.1 Galaxea fascicularis
CAACTACTTCGTGATCTTCCGAAAAAGCTCTTCCGCCGAAACTTCCCCGAAAGCTTTGGCAACTCTGTTTCGCTTGAACACTTGACGTATTTCGGCTTTTAATTTGGAGATCGGCTTCTGCTGCCGCGCGTTGCTGCCGCTTCTTCACCGACATGGTATATAGGGAAAATGACAATTCCGATCTGACCCCGCCTCTGCACCGACCAACAGCTACAGGCGAGGGCACCCCTCCATGCCCGCGTTCCTTTTTTCGAAAAATCTTCACAAAACAAGTGCCAGGCGCTTCTGTAGGACCTCGCCGAAAAAATGGACCCGAAAGTCGGTTACCGGGTCATCGAGGCACATGCGCCAGGCGCGAAGGACAAAATCGTCCTCCTCGAAGACTTACCGATAGACAACCAAAAAATCGTCATCTTGGACGATCTGGTGTGCGAGCGCAACCAGAATAACATCATCAACTATTTCATCAACGGTCGGCATGGGAACTATCTCACTCAGACTTTCTACAAGGTCCCGAAGAACATCCGGGACAACTGCAGCCACTTTGGTCTTTTCCGCTTCCTCCCGCGAGAAAACAAACGCGTAGGCGATGAGCTGGGCGTCGATCCCGCGCTGCTTGACTGTGCAACTTGCAAAAAGTTTGCCTTTCTTTATCACGACAAACCCGAAAAGCGAACATTCAATAGTTTTGATGAGTCAGTATAAGAATGGGATACATCAACTCGTTGCCGACAGCTGGCAGAGAGGGCCAAGTGGGGGCTGCTGGTCCGGTTGGTCTTCAAGGACCGCCTGGTCCTCCGCGGGAAGGATTCAAGTTCGACAAAAACGGCAACTACAAAGTTGAAGACTAAAAAATAGTCAACGTGGCTGCGGGGTCAATCCTGCAGAGTGTGTTGCTGTTCAGCAGCTCAACACAGTTCTCACCGCAAAAGTCGACAAAACATTGCTCAGCCTTCCATCGGTGAACATTGCGGAAGGCAAAATCCCGACGTACAATCCCAAAAAAGCTCTGGTTTCGAGCGGATTGATAATCAACGACAGGTACAACGACACCGTCGAGATTTGGCCCAAGGACCAAGACTTTTCGGACATGCCCCTCTGGATCCAGAGCAGCAGCGGATTTTGGTCAGCAGCGTCGAAAACGAAGCCGACGGCACCCTCAAAATCACAAGCGGAGGGTTCCTCGACATCGTGCAAGGGCAGTTGAAAATCGACGGCTTTACCGGCGACGTATCTAAAGTGGATCTCGACAAGCTGATCGGGGCTTCCGAAAATGGCATGAGATCAAGCAAAACGCCGATATACGGTTCAAACGGAGCCCTTCGCACGCGGGGTCTTTTTCTTTTCGCCCCAACAGCAACCACAACTTTGTCAGAATGGTTGCGAGCAACAACCTAACTTAGCCAAAAAGTCTTCAAATCCCCCGCCTTACCGCCCACACCGAAATAATTATTTCCACCAACAGTCAAACCATTTCAGAAACAAAAACCTTTTCTTCAGCGGTGGTCTGCAACCAAAATCTAATATTCAGCAACCACCTGGCCACCAGGGGTTATGTGGATTCGCTCGGGCCTTTTCTCAAATCGGACGGCTCGAGCTTCATGACATTCTATCTGACCATGAATGAAAACCGGGTCAAAAACATGTTGGATCCCTCCGATGAGGAGGACGCGGTGAACAAAAGGTTTCTCGAAGCTCGGCTAGACGACTACTTGAGTGGGAAAGGGCAAAATAAAATGGTCGCCGCTCTGGACATGGACGGGTACAAAATCACCAAATTGAAAAACGCGGACGCTTCCAGTGCCCCTTCACACGCGGTCAACAAACTCGACGCTATCCCTCAGGAAAACTTCAACATGAACAACAACCGAATCATTAACCTCGCTTTTCCAACGGAGAGGGAAAACGCGGCCAGTAAATAGTATGTCGACGACAACTGTCTGAGCGTCTTCGGCACGAACAAAATGCTGGCCTCTCTCGACGTGGACAAAAACAACATCGTCAACCTTCCTGACAGCTCTGCCGACGACACTTCGGCTGTGAAAAAAAATATGTAGCCGCGGAAAAAACAACCTTGCACACACAAATCACAACAGAATACAAAAAATACGTGGACAGCTCTCTCATTACGACACTTTGGTTTATGATTATTTCTCTCACCCCCTTTGGCGACGAATTTCAATCGGTTTGCGGTTTCTGACACTTTTTGGCTCTTCAAGGTACTCATTTCGGTCAGAGTACTTTTCATGCCTCCGCTGCCGATTCGGAGGGTTTTTCGGGTGGATGAAGAGCTTTATTTAAAACCTAATATGGTTACTAATAACAACATCCCTTCCGGCACTCGCGAAAACAAACTGGATCTGGACAAAAATTTGGACGGCGCGACCACAAACGTGGTCTTTTCCGTGTCCGGGCTGAAAGCCAACGATAAAGCCAAACTGCTGGTTTTGTGGGAAACCTACACCCACACCCATAACTTAAATTTGGTTTTTGCCGCCTGAAAATTGTCCCTGGTCCAATGGCAGCTGGCGTGATGAATGCCCCTGCAAAAATGTTTGCTTTTTATGTGGCCGGTGGTTCGGATTTGAACCACAACCATCCAGAGCTTTTTCGCCAGAAGAGTACCACGCCCTGATCCACGAGTTTGTCACAAAAGAATCCAACACTCTCACAAGTGAAGGGGCTCCGGTGGCCTATTTCACTTTTCAAACCGACTCGTTCTGGGACGAAGGAATCAAAGAAAGGCGGTTCAAGCGTCTGGAGGGGTGAAAGTTTTCTTCAATCCGCCCGTTCCCGATGGCGGTGCCATTTTGCAGATTGGTGCTGATCAAGAGATGCTTCCCTTTTATGTTCCCGGAGAATTAAGGGAGTACTGCACCATCTCCGGTCTGCACTCTGCGACGAAGATCAGCATATTTTCCATCGAGGGGCTGCCCAAAGGACACAAAGCCAAACTTCTGATCACATGAGAAACTGAAGCGGAAACTCTTCCGCTTAACACCGGAGTCTTTCGAAAATTCTCCCATTGAAGTAATGCGGCTCCCTTGGAAATCCCCGCTTTCACCTCCCTCCGACACCTTCGATTTCAACCACATCGATCCGGATCTTCCGAAGGAACCCTCTAGATGTTATAGAGGTTCTTTGCTTTTTACTACAAGAAACATTGGTCCTATGCCGAACTGTTTCGCGGCTTCAAGCGAAAGAATCTGGTTTGCAACCTCGCGGCAGGCAAGTTGATCGTCACTTCAGTAGAACCCTGTTGTTTTGGCTGTTTTGACGGGGGTCGGTTTGGTTGTAAAAGGGATCGCCAGCTTCAAAAAATACGACAAAAAAGCGGAGCGCGCTGACTTTGCTCGGGTCGAGTACAAGAAAATCTTGGGCGAGATCCGGTTCTGTCTCAGGGGCGAACCTTTTGGCCAAAAAGGCTTTCTTGACAAGCTGAAAATGACGACGACTTTGTCAGCGACCACTGCATGGCCATACCTGCCGCGGTTCAGCAGAAATATCACGGAAAGTTCCTCGCAAACTTCAAGATTTCTTCAAGAACCGGCGCGAACCTCCACCTCGAAAAACTCGCGCCCGCTTTGTTCCTTGTGTTTCGGCGAACTTCCCGGAAAGCGGGTGAAAGCCGCTGAAGAATCGTTTCTTTCCGCGGCCAATTTTTTTCCGGAACGGCTTGAAAGTACTTATGCAGAAAACAAACATAGTTGACCGATTTGCCGCTGAAGCGGCCAAATTCTCGGATGAGATTCGCCAAGAAAATCTCTCGCGAATAAACCCACATGTTTCCCGCGGCAGTGTTGACAGCGTTTGAGATCCCGTGTCTCTCCAGAATTTTATGGAGGTGAACCCTTCTCTGAGAAGGCGGAGTTGGGGGCGAAAATTTTCTCTCCACAAACGTTGTCTGGTTCGTCGACTTTTCCGCACTTCTGGCACTTTTCCGCACTTCTTTGGATCTGGCGACACCAATATGGCGGTCGGTCGCGCTATTTGGTTGCTCCGACTTTTTGTCCTTTTCTTTCTCATATGCGAGGTTAGGCGTTCGACGGGGACAAAGAATTGCAATATAACCACAAGCTGCAGGAATAGAGGAAAGTTTTTTAGTCGTGTAATCTACTACGGCCCAAACCGAGATGCTGGTTATAATCCATGTGAAATTCCACTCGACTGTATTCACCGAACCCAGGACCTGCGAAGAACCCATGTGCACTTTGGGAAAGAGCAATTGCAAGAAACCATGAGTCTGTCTGCTGTGAAGAATGTCGACTTAAGTTTCACATTAAATGTTCTGGAATTACCGTCAAGAAATATTCGTTCATGGTCTCTGGCGACAACAGTTCGACCTGTCAATCATGTTACGCGAAATTTATGCACGAACTGCCATTTCACTCCACATCATTGAACTCTTCGCTGATGGAAAATTTAAATCTGTCTACTGTTTCTGAAGTATCAGAAGAAGCAGCGGATGATCGAGAAGACTTCCTCATTTTTGAGGAAGGAGTATCGTAAGGAATGTATCATCGCTACCTGCAATATAAACAGTCTGCAGAGTACATTTGTAGAGGTAAAGGAATGGCTCGATCAGCAAGTGTTCGATATATTAACAATTCAAGAGACCAAGATCGATCGATCCTAATTCTCAGTTTCAGGTTGAAAAGTATACGTTATACAGGAATGACATGTCAAAGGAGGGGGAGGAATACTTGTTTATGTTCGGGACAACATTGCTGCGGTCAGAAAGAGAAAATCTGGACAGTCGCTTGAATGCATTTTGCTGGATGTTTACATGAATAATAGGCGTATAGTCATTTGTGGGCATACAAACCACCGTCAGTTAACAATGCTACATTTTCTAAGGAACTGTCTACAATGTTAGATGAAGCTTTGTCGTTTAGTGACACTGTAATATGTACTGGAGACCTAAATTCTGATATACTCCATCCGCTAGCCGATAAAAAAGAAGGGAGATGGGTGCTTGATATTTGTGACGTGTATGACTTGGATTCCATCATAAATATACCGACTAGGATATCCAAAGCACGGGAGTCTTGTCTAGATGTTATAGTGACAAACGCTTCAGCTCTTATTAAGTCATCGGGTGTTTTGGAGCCTGGTTTAAGTGACCACAAGCTTGCTTACGCGGTTCTAAACTCGAAGCTACTTCTCCCTAAAGCTGATATGGTAATGAAACGATCGATGAGATATTTCAACCAAGAGGCGTTTCTAGAAGATCTTAGCAAAGTCCCGTTCTCTACTGCTTACGTTTTCGATGACCCAGACGATGTGTATTGATGTTGGGAAAAAATTTACAACCAAATTCTTGATGACCATGCTCCTATAATTTCTTTCAAGAAAAGTAAAACTCCTGGATCCCAATTTATCACAATCGATATTCGGAAAGTGAGGCAAAGAGATCGCTTGAAGAGGAAATTTAACAAATCTAGGAGCCCAGACGATTAGGAAAATTACCGCAAAACTGTTAAACACTGTTTAATTATATTCTGGATCATGCGACCGTGCCGTCGCAATGGAAACTTGGTGAAATTTCTCCAGTGCATAAGAGGACTGTAATTTGACAAAATCCAATTACCGGCCAATATCGATTTTACCGTCACTATCAAAAGTGTTCGAAGGGCTAATTCATAACAGAGTCGGCCCATATTTTGAGGGTCTCTATCACAAGCTAGTTTTCGCATATAGAAAAGGACATGGCTATGATACTGCCCTCCTCAGTTTAACGGAGCATTGGAGGAAAGAATTGGATAACCGTAGAATTTGTTGGCCAGTTTGTACATGGACTTATCCAAAGCATTCGATATGTTACCGCATAATCTAATTATCCAGAAACTGGCTAATTACGGTGCAGACGAAAACACACTTAGTCTAATTAAGGATTACTTAACAGATCGTAAGCAACGTGTAAAACTTGCGGGCACGTTTTCCCCTTGGCTACCCATCCAGAGAGGTATTCCCCAGGGATCAATCCTGGGGCCTTTATTGTTCAACATATTCATGAACGATCTTCCACACGTCACTGATTTCACTATACTGTCCACTTATGCAGATGATACACAGATCTTTTATGCTGGTGACAATGTGACAGATGTAGAACACGCCATGAATTCGGACTTGATAATGGTATGAGGAAAATGAAATGAGAAGAAATCACGATAAGTATAAAGCTATGGTAATGGAAAGACGTCACGAGACCCTGTTTTCAAGTGCGAAGGTACAAGTATTCCTCTGGTAGAGGAGGTGGAGCTTGTGGGTGTTACGGTCGATAATAAACTGAAATTTGAAGGTCAAATTAAGAAAATATCAGACATGGTTTGATGCTACTCTGGTTTGAAATTTGATGAATGTAACTTAAAAAGTTACAATTCACGACCCAACGTTTCGACACTCCTGTCTAGTGTCTTCATCATGGGTGATCTAGTGTTGCAAAAAGGAGCCTTTTATACGCTTACTAATTAACGACCTTTTGTTTTGATGAGGTGTAAATAGGTGTCAGGTAAAAGGCCGCCATCGTCACGGTTTAAAGGAGCGTGGGCGGAGTTGATGTGCCAAGCTTCCAAACAAAGCCGTTGATGGTACCGCCGGTTAGTGGTGATAATTTTGGAATTATCCCACGCTATTGTATGGTTGGTTTGGCAAGCATGTTCCGACAAAGCGGAATTTTCCTTTTTGCAAAGAAAAACTGCTTTTTGATGCTCTTTTAAACGCGTGCCAAGCTGACGCTTGGTCTGTCCGATGTACTCATGATCACAGTCATTGCATGGAATAGAATAAACAGCGTCAGTTCGTTGTTCTTTCAACACAGGATCCTTAGGTTTGGCAAAAATTTGACTCAACGGACTCAACAGGAGTGTCGAAACGTTGGGTCATGAATTGTAACTTTTTAAGTTACATTCATCAAATTTCAAACCAGAGTAGCATCAAACCATGTCTGATTGTCCACCTGGTTGCAGTGTGAACTTGAACATACCTTAAGAAAATATGTCGCAAAGGGAGCCAGCAAATCGCAGTTTCAAAAAGGATGAAGAAGTTGCTTCCTTTAAAGCTACGGGAACATCTTTATAGAGCGTTCATTGCTCCACATTTTAATTATTGTGCCGAGTCTTGGCATTTCTGTAGTAAGTGCTTAACAGAAAAACTCGAAAAACTGAACGAGCGGGCACCCCGCTTCGTTTATCAGGACAAAACATCTACTTACGAGACACTAGTTATTAAAAATGGACATAGCACATTAGCAAACCAAAGACTTGCAAAAATGTTAAGTACAATGTTTCGTTCAATTGGGAATGGAAACGTACCTTCAAGTATTTCCGAGTTATTGACTACGCATAATTCTGATTATAATCTAGGTGGTGATGCTATTTTAAAATTACCTAAAGTTAATTCAACAAAGTATGGGATTAAGTCGTGGAGATACCAAGCTGCCCGACTATGGAACACTATTCCTAATTATTTGAGAAATATCGATACCTACCACAGATTTAAACGTGGACTAAAGGAGCTCGACCTTGTAGGTCTATAGTGCCTTATTTCCGTATTTAATTTAGTTTTCTTAGTATAATAGCAACATAGTTTTAAATTTGTAGTTTTTATGTCGTATCATTTTAATTATTTTATACAGTTGTAAATTTATAGACCCTTATTTGCAATATTATTTTACCGGTAGGTTTTTCTTTCCGTGACTGACCTGTAAACTAGCTTTATAGCTAAGTGTTAGTCACGTTAATAAAGTATGTATGTATGTATGTATGTATGTATGTATGTATGTATGTATGTATGTATGTATGTATGTATGCTGTCGGCTGGATCATTTCATTCCCGCAGCACTTGTTCAGAGGTGCCGCCTTTTTTTGAGGGTTGTCCAAACAGGTCAGGCAAACACACCCTCCGACGAGGTTGTCGACCATTCTTTTCCAAAAGCAAATGTTGTCTATTATATATGGAAACTCGAACTTCAAGACTTCAAGGGGCAACGCCTCTCGAAAATTTATTATAGCCAGCGCGATTACTGGAAAGGCCACGCTGCGGTCAAGAAATTGGCCGCAGCAGCAAAATTAAAGGTTCCGGCAAGCACCGCGAAAGAATGGTTGTCGAGGCAGGCGCTTTGGCAAATTTTTTTGGCCTGTGCCGCGGCGTATTCCCCGCCCAAAGCCCGACGTGCCTGTGCCCAACGCGGTGCACCAAGCTGATCTGCTCCTCATGCCCCATGACCGCATCGGGCGGAAGGTTTTCAAATACGCGCTGACTGTTGTCGACATCGCCAGCCGTTTCAAAGAAGCTGAACCGTTGGTCCCGAAAAATTCGGAGGGAGTCGAACAAGCTTTTGGGAGAATTTACTCTCGAGGCCCTTTTTAATGGCGGAAACTGCTGCAAGTCGATCCTGGCCGAGAGTTCATGGGCGCTATCACGCGAGCAATGGAAAGCCACGGAACGAACATCCGACGAGGAACTCCTGAAGTTCACCGCGACCAAGCGACTGTCGAGCGATTCAGCCGGCATCTCGCTGAGCAGCTCTTGGGTCACCAGTACGCTGTCGAGATGCGCTTGCCCGCTGGCGAATGCGCAAGGATGTGGGTGAAGAGGCTGTCGAGAGTCGTTGCCGCTCTCAACGGTCGGGTCACGCGGTTGATGGAGCAAAAACCTGTTGACGCGATCAAGAAACAAACTGTTTATGCCCAAGCTTCGACAGCTCCATGGGAAAGACCTGTTGGAGCAGCTGAAAGAACCCTTCCCTCCGACGTGGAGGTTGGCTATTTGCTGGCTCCGGGCGAATTGGTGTCTCGAAATTTTCTATTTTTTTGTCATGTTTTAATTTAGCTATTTGTTTCGGTTTTTCGGTCTTAGTATTTCGTATCGTCCTAGTGTTAATTAACTAGTGTTAATTCAACGTTGTAGTGTGGTTTGCAATTAGAGATGTATTGTAACTTAGTCTGTAATTAAAATCTTGTAAGTTTATTGTTCTTAAGTGTTGATTTAGTAAAGCGTTGTTATCATAAGAGTGTAAAGGTATCGTGTTTAGTAACATAGGAGTGTAAGGTACCGCGTTTTACAATAAGTATGTATGTAAAGTGTTAATTTCTAATTATGCCTATATATAAATGTACGTTTCGTGGTCAGTTGTCAGTTGTGAGAGATCGAAGTGGCGAACAGTCGGTTGCTGAAAAGGTGAAGAATTGTGAAGAGGAGCTGAACAGCCTTTCCCTGCTAAAAAGTCATAAGCAGACGCCGACCAAAAAATCAAGGACAAAACCCATTTGTCATTGGCGGTGTTCGTGGGCCTGAGGGTAGAAGGAAGAGGAAAAGGAGAAGTTTTACGGAGAGAAACGGAGCGTCGCGTTGACTGTGGAGCAAAGAAACAGTTGGAAAGTAAAAGCGGCTGAAAAGGTGACAAGGGAGGAATTTAGGGAGAACGAGAGTAAGGTTGGTGGAGCACGTGTGTGGTGTTTCCGAGGAACTTAAAGAACAGAAAGGAACGGAACTGTCTGATTGTAAATGTTAGAGTTAAGTAATTAATAATTTTAGTGTTATCGTTTAAGTTAGGCTAGTTTAATATCCAAATTATAAGTTAGGAATCACTATTCTCTGTAATATTAGGATTTTTTTCCCTTCTATTTTTAAATTAAATCATTCATTTGTTTTATCTTAGAAGTTTCATGGTCGTGTGTTGTACGTTTGTGGGAAGGAGTGTTTGTGTAGCGTTCATTTTCATTTCTCTATTGTTTTGTTTTGGTGACCCGCGTCACAATTGGAAGGCGGAGCGCGACGATCCGAATTGGTCTCTGGAAACTTTCGTATTATGGTCAAGCCGAGGCAACCTGTCTTGTATTGGCTACGCGACGGAGTGAAACGCAGTTTTGTCCGCAAGGAATTGATGGTTGTCCCACCAAATACTGACCTGCCGCCGACCAACCCGAGCTAGCGAGCGCTCCTTAAAAGATATGCAACGGGTTCTGTGTGAACCCCGTCCGGCAGCACACGCCTTTTGTCGTAATACGTGGATAGTCCGAGTTTTTGCTGATCGTAAGTGTGTATTCGCCCGTCTTTCATTCGAAACCCTCGATTTGTTGCTTTGTCTTTTGCCCCGAGCAGCGCCGCATGCAAACGCCCCCATTTGATTGCGTTCTGCGCTTTTGACATTCCTTTTTGTGCTGAGTTTGCTCTTCGGGGGGCTCTGCCCCCCCACACACACACCCCGCCGGGAGGCACAGCTTCTTCGACGAAGTAACATTTGGAGTACAGCGCTATCATGCGCCGCCCCTCACATTCCAGTTTGAAGAGTCCCGGGGTGTGGTTGTTTCACTTGTCCTAAGCGAGCCACTGCTTTTTTTCCGCCTCGAATTTTTCCTGCATCTCCGGTTTCACGATGTCCTCCAACCTCTCTCCGCTGATCGCCATGTAGTTACTGTCGGTATCCATCTGGATCAGCTCAACATCTTTGCGATCGACGAACTTGTCGAGGAAATCGTGATAAAACTCCAGCATCTGCAGTTTGGCCAGCTGGTAGACGGCTATCCCGACTTGGAACGGGCACATTTCTTCGAATTTTGGCCAAAGGTTTTGCGGGATGTCAACCTCGGCAAACCGAACCATTTGCCTTTTGCGACCTTTTCTGTGAAAGCTTGCGCTTCTGCTGCGGGGTTTCGGAAATGTACAACTTCACCTTTCACGCAAGGCATTTCCCAAAGCATTGTTGACAGATACAGCGCATTGGCATCAAATTCAAGGATCTTTTTGCAAACAAGAGGCTCGGATTGTTTGTGGCTGCGGTGTTGGTGGCCCTCGCTTCGTGAAAGTGGATGAACACCAAGCTCGGACCCCGACCACCGCGTTTTTCAACATCTCGTATTCCTCTTTGCAGGGACTCCAAAGATCCGCCCCTTTCTCGATCGCCCTGCGCAGGAGATAGTGCGTCGAAACGCCAGGGATGCTGACAACGTCTTTCACAATGTCAGTTCCCTTTTTGGTGTGAAAGGTTCGAATTTTTTCCAACGCCTCCAGGCCCTGCGCCACGTCCAGATTGTTGTAGTGCCGCGGCCGGTCGGCGAAAGTGGCCATCCCTTTGTCCCGGAAAAGGCGCTTGCATTGCTTCCACTCCGACAGCGACAGCACAAATTTTTCTTTCAGTTTGGAATACCACGTGGGGTAATCCGGCAGCTCCGGGCAACCGAGCTTGTTCGGGGAATCGAACCACTCGTACAGGAACCACGATTTTTCCGCCGAACACCCGTACGCTTTCATCCATTTCTCGTAGCTGGTGCCTGGTCCGAGATAGTTGATGATGTCGAGGAAGCGGAAATTCGGAGTTAGCAGGAACATCACTTTGTTGAATTTTTTTGGCCACTTTGATTGTTTGGTTGCCGTTGACTATGCGCTCCACAAATTCCTCTTTGGTGAGGTTGAGATCGTAGCTGTCAGAGTTGAATCCGAGCACCGGGACTTGGTTGTACCATTCGTTGATTCTGGTTTGACGGGAAGAAGGGATTGCCCAGAAATCCTCGGGGATGAATTCTTTTTCCGTTTCCGGATTTCTTGTTCTCGCTTTTCCAGTTCTTCCACGAATTTGCGGCACAGCTCTCTTGGATCTCTATAGCAAATGTGGGAGGGATTCGGGTTGAGCGTGTCGCTGACTGAGACTGAAATGGGAACGTGGGCGCTTTTGTACGTCAGATCGTTTGTCGGTTCTTTTCGCCAATTTTTGTCACCGATTGCTTCAAAATCGAAGAGAATTGCGTGGGGGAACGATTTTGTTAATGTTTTCGGTTTTTGTCTTCGCTCTTTAAATCTACATTCCCACTTTTCGACCACCTGGAATCCCGCGGCGCGGAGCGTGTTGGTTCAGTTTGGGGTTGCTTGAAACAGTTGTTCTGCTGTTTTGTTGTGGGCGAGCTTTAGGGCGCGATCGGGGTAACATCTTTGGCAACCGTGGAACAGACAGCCGTGTAATTGAAAGACTGTTTTACTGGTGGCGTGGAATCCGTCTACTGCCGCGCCTTCGAACCATCATTCCCCGCCGCGCCCGCAACTCGCGTGGTGAATGTACATCTTTCGCTGCCGCGCTTCGCTCTCGATCCAGGTTGAAGACGCAGCTCCGATGGTTCTGTATGGAAAGAAAGCTTGCTCGAACGCTGTTATGGTAACTTCGATTTTTTCGTTCGGGCAGGAAATGTGTGACTCGCCTTTGGAACAGGTTGCGGGATGGCGTTGGAGAGAAGTTGTTCGTGTGAATCGGGCGTTGCAGTGTTTGCAAGCATAGATCCTTGCCAGCCGCTCAATGTCTTTGATCAGAAACGCGTGGCCGTTGAAAACCCCGCTTGTCACAACGTTTCGGATCCTGGCAGGGGAGTTTCGGCGAAAGTGCCGAACAACAGCCTCCGCAACTCTTTCCGGTTCGTACACTTGGATCCAGATCCAGTTTTCAAAGGTTTTCCCTTCGTTGAGGTGGCGCTCAACTTTGTCAAGTTCGTCGAGGGATGTTTTGCGGGAATCGAGGGTTAGGTTGCCTTGCCGCCGCTGTGGAGCGATCTGGTCTTGCCCCTTGGTGCACCGCAATGCATCTCCAGAAACAGAGGTTGTCGTTGAAAGTGTCAAGCGCCAGCATCGCTCTCCCGTAGGCGAGATTGCGAAGCCACTCCGGCAAGGGCCCTGTGCCGACCAACGCCTGGCGGTCAATCACAACTTTCACATCAAGGTTGAAGAAACCTTCGAAGTCCCATTTTGTGTTCAGTTTTTGGATTGTGGTCCGTCAAGCTCCACCCGCTCTGCTTCTTCTTCGTTCAACCAATTTTGCGCCTCTTGAAAGTTGCTGAACCACGGCGATCCGGTGTTTGTGTAGTTGATCATGAGGAGCTTAACCCTTCTCAGGAATTCTCTGCTGGAGTTCATTTGACGTCATAGGATAATTAGATCAGCGGTCTAAAAATCTGTCATCGAAAGCGCAAAGGCGATTAGGAGCGTTGTTGTCGACTTCCTGTTAAAAGTAATTGCTTGCATCAGATGACTTGTCATTTGTAGATGCAAGACAGAAAATTCAAGTTAATGTACTTCGGTTTTCGCGCCAGATCAAAATGGCGCGTAGCCCTAAGCAATGCAATATTGTTTTGCTTTATCGTGTCTTTGGTTCACGGCTAAACCAGGGAAGAATTGAACAGACTCGTGGACCGTAAGGTTAGCTAGTTTGTAAAAGGGAAGTGTTTGAAAAAATACATGAGCAAAATCATTTGCTTCGTCGCTCTGTGGCGGGAGAATGAAGAACGTTTTTCGTACGAGCAGTTTGAATGGCGCTGAGCCGTATGTCTCCGAAATTCTAAACGTAAGTGGCAATTTTCTGTTGCTTCTGTAGTGGTCCGTTAAAGTTTTCCTTGACTGGACGGATTGTGGCCGTCTCATATCTTCACTGAAGGTACAGTGAACAAGATAAACATTCATGATTCAAACCTAAATGTCGGCCTGAATGACAGCGATTGACTTGCCGAATGAGCGCCAATTAGGGCCCAATCGGCATTCTAGACAAAGATGCCACAGATTAAGACAGATTTAAAGTTAGCCCGAATCTGACCTGAGCACAACTCTGTTGACAAAATTGCCACACAAAAAAATTGCTAGTCTTAATTGCTGCTCAAGTTAACCGCATTCAATCCTAATTGCCTCTTAGTTTAATCATGAAAATTAAAACTTATATTTAGCAGCTGATTTCCCATATTATTGAATTTAGACTAGGACGTTTTGCAATTTATTTGTTGTCTCCCTTAGTAAAAGTATTAACTGGTTATTAACTGGTTATCTTTTGCCTCTGTACCATACCTACCATTCTGTTTTCATGTAAGATTATGTAAGATTAGGTAAACTAATCTCATACTTTGTCATCTTATTTTTTGTGTTGTTTGCCTGGACTGATAAACCTTTGCCTGCAGCCCGATCATTTGCCTGTGTTACACGCCTAACATAATTTTTGTTTTCATTTGAGGTATTGATTTAATTTGTTTTCTAATTTTCTCTGTTGTCTGTCAGGGTTTACGGGGAGCTACAACTTAGACACTAGTACAAGAGCATAATATACCTGTGTTTAATAAATAATAACCTGAGTGTCAGCCTGTCATGAAATGGAGAGGGCTCATTAATTTTTACTGCCACAGTCCTTAACAAGTACACAGCCAGGCGCATTGATTTCCTCAATCGCAAATATCATTAATAAGTCCACTGGGGTATTAATTTTCCTATGTCTCAATTTTACTGCCACATTCCTTAACAAGTAGACTGGGATATTAATTTGCCTGTGTCTAATATTACTGCCACATTCCTTAACAAGTACACTGGGGTATTAATTTTCCTGTGTTTAATTTCACTGCCACATTCCTTAACAGGTACATTGGGGCATTAATTTGCCTGAGTTTAATTTCACTGCCACATTCATTAACAAGTACACTGGGGTATTAAATTGCCTGAGTTTAATTTTACTGCCACATTCCTTAACAAGTACACTGGAGTATTAATTTGCCTGTGCTTTATTTCACTTTCTCATTCATTAACAAGTACACTGGGGTATTAATTTGCCTGTGTTTAATTTTACTGCCACATTCATTAACAAGTACACTGGGGCATTAATTTGCCTGAGTTTAATTTCACTGCCACATTCATTAACAAGTACACTGGGGCATTAATTTGCCTGAGTTTAATTTCACTGCCACATTCATTAACAAGTACACTGGGGTATTAATTTGCCTGTGCTTTATTTCACTTTCTCATTCATTAACAAGTACACTGGGGTATTAATTTGCCTGTGTTTAATTTCACTGCCACATTCCTTAACAAGTACACTGGGGCATTAATTTGCCTGAGTTTAATTTCACTGCCACATTCATTAACAAGTACACTGGGGTATTAATTTGCCTGAGTTTAATTTCACTGCCACATTCATTAACAAGTACACTGGGGTATTAATTTGCCTGTGCTTTATTTCACTTTCACATTCACTAACAAGTACACTGGGGTATTAATTTGCCTGTGTTTCATTTTACTGCCACATTCCTTAACAAGTACACTGGGGCATTAGTTTGCCTGAGTTTAATTTCACTGCCACATTCATTAACAAGTACACTGGGGCATTAATTTGCCTGAGTTTAATTTCACTGCCACATTCATTAAGAAGTACACTGGGGTATTAATTTGCCTGTGCTTTATTTCACTTTCTCATTCATTAACAAGTACACTGGGGTATTAATTTGCCTGTGTTTAATTTTACTCCCACATTCATTAACAAGTACACTGGGGTATTAATTTGCCTGTGTTTAATTTTACTGCCACATTCCTTAACAAGTACACTGGGGCATTAATTTGCCTGTGTTTAATTTTACTCCCACATTCATTAACAAGTACACTGGGGTATTAATTTGCCTGTGTTTAATTTTACTGCCACATTCCTTAACAAGTACACTGGAGTATTAATTTGCCTGTGCTTTATTTCACTTTCTCATTCATTAACAAGTACACTGGGGTATTAATTTGCCTGTGTTTAATTTTACTCCCACATTCCTTAACAAGTACACTGGGGCATTAATTTGCCTGAGTTTAATTTCACTGCCACATTCATTAACAAGTACCCTGGTATTAATTTACCTGTGTTCAATTTTACTGCCACATACCTTAGCAAGTACACTAGGGCATTAATTTACCTGTGTTTAATTTTACTGCTACATTCCTTAACAAGTACACTGGGGTATTAATTTGTCTTTGCTTAATTTTACTGCCACATTCCTTAAGAAGTACACTGGGGCATTTTTTTTTTTTATTTGGTAATTTGGTAAATAAGTACAGAAAGCAAAGTACAGCAAGTTAACGATACTAAGATGCCAAAGCCAGAGGCTTATATGGCATTAATTTACCTGTGCCTAAACTACTTGGACACTAATTTGTATGTGTTTAATCTGCCACAATTTTTAATTACTTGCCTGTATTTTACTGCTTTAAATCGTACTCAAACCCTGCCCTTTGCATTAACTTGTTAAAGAAATGCAGTCCTTAAAAAGTGAAAATTTGTTCAACAATTGCAGGAGTCAAGGTCTTACAGTGCTCAATGTTTTTACTTTTGAGTTAAATGGTCAATGTATCAACTTTACATATAAATGAATATTTTCCTAAAGGTAATTTTTTCAACGGTCATGCCGTCTTGAATCCGAATAACTTGAGTTTGCGTTGTGAATGTGTATTTAATTATATACGTTGCAAATATAATACCGTAATTTTCCTCACCGTTGACCTTGATACACATCCGGCCAACAAACTGATCTAGTGAGAGGCCCGGCATGTCAGTTACCGGCTTACTACTCCCTCAGTTTTGTTTTTGTGAGGGCAACAGCTGATACATCACTCAGAATTGATCCAGTGTCAGTTGCGTCCTGTTCTCCAATGAAAGGGTTTGATCTGCTCTGAAATAGTGCTTTAACTACGTTCAGCTCGAAACAATGGCAGTTCCAGGAGATCTGGAAACATACCGCACATCCTGCACATTGCACGCTCCAGAAAACTTCGTTACCGGTAAGGGAACCGAATCAACTGCTAGAATTGTCTATTCATTTGCAACCTTATCGCCTTTGTGTGTTTGAAGCCCACTTCAAATTTGGGCGCACAACGAGACTTCATTGTTAAAGAACCTTATCAGAAATATCAGATGTAAGGCTGAAGCTTCATTCCTTTACATAATAAGAGTTTACGAACAGAATTGAAACTGAATTTTTTGCGCCCTTACGATGGAAAAAAATACTGACTGGAAATTACTGTTCTAATACGTTGCTCCTGAATCCTTCCTTCACCGTACACGATTTGACATGCCATGCTTTACTGACCGCTTGATCATTCAATGTTAAACTGACCGCGCTTGTTGAGAATAAATCGCTTGTGACAATTTTATCTAAAAGTGTTCTGTATAAAAGTATTATTACTTTTATCCTGGATACTTTTCTGCACAATAACGGGGTTGAGACTAGTTACGTTTTTCAAAGGACATGGTCGGATATATTTACTCGGGTAAAAGCTCGAAACGTCAGCTTTTAGAATCCCTGTACGGTGGTCAATTTACATTTATCAACTCTGTTGATAATACCAAATTTTTGTGTACTACTTCCCCACCGACGCAGCACCACAGTTTCTTTAGAAACTACCCTCTTTATTAAAAGCAAAATAAGCCGAATACGCTTTTTAGTCTAACTTAAATAGGGAGGACTAATATTGATTGGCACTAACAAAGAAAACACAAGTTTAAAACTTACATTGTCCCGTTCGCTGATTAAGAAATTTCTCGACAGTAACAACATAATGAGCAAATTTAGCCGGCGCACATAAGGCGTCAGTATTAACACCTTCATGAAGTTTGCTGACGTTCTTAGGATGGCTCTTGTTTCGACTCCTACTGTGATTTAGGTAAAAAATTTTTACCTAAGCAGCGGGGAACCGCATTCCTGAACTGGGTTAAGCTCCTCATGCTGAACACGTGGCGTATGTAAAAGGATGTGTTGACGTCTGCGCAGATCCTCTGCATCAATTTGGTTGTGTTGTTTTTTTCCAGATCTTGAATTGTTCGCCAGCGAATGAATCGCCTTCCTCGCCTCGTTTCGATTCCGTCGAACCTTTGGTTGTCCAACAAATCTTGTAGATCAACTGGTTCGTAGGGTTGGTTTCTCAAGGGGGCCACAGGGTCGAACTGCCGCAAACTTTCGCGATACCCTTGCTGCTGCCTTCTGCGGGGTTGGGGGTGGAGGGCTGCGGTTGCAGCGGTTGGGGCAGCAATGCAGGAACGGGTTCGTCGTGAAGGGCGCCTCCGTGAGTGAGACCCCAGTACTCTTCATCGATGGGGCAGTTTTCAGCCTCCCATTCTTCCAAGAAACTTTCCAACACCCAAAGTTCCTCATTCGTGAGAGGCCTTTCAGGAGCTATATACCTTGAAGAAAAATTTTCGTCACTGTTCGCCATTGTCTGGCGGACTGCCATCGGTGCAAGGGGGTTGCCTTCCTCTAATTGACGGGCTGCCATATTCAGGCGGGCGCTTCCCTCCAATTGGTGGGCTACCATATTCAGGCGGGTGCTTCCCTCTAGTTGGTTGCTGCTATCGGTGCCTCAGGATTGCCTCTCTCCAATTAGCAAGCTGCAATATCTCCGCGCAGATATTTCGCCGTGCGTTTTTTCAGTTGGCTGTTGGTTTTCGCTGGCGGCGCGGCTCGCGACGGCGATTTTCCACTGGTTGGCGGCGATTTTGTTCGCCAGCATAATCAGATACTCGGGGCTCTTTTTCGAAATGTGCCGGGCTTTGTTTTTCTGCATCGCGCGCAGCGAGATCTGACCATGGTGCGGTTTTTTTTTTTTTTGCTGTGAAAAGCTGCTCGGATCCCGGTTGGTCTTCCGTGGTCTCCTGCTAAAACAGACAAAACCCCGGCATTGTTGTATGTGTTCGACAAATACAACCTGTCCACCACAAGAACAACGTCGTTACCAGCAAAATTCCTGGATGGGTCGATCCACTTCTGTCTTTCCTGAAGCTGAGGTAGGTATTCCGGTGTCCATCGTCTTCGCACATACGAGTCTTCTTTACTGAAACATCCGGGTGGAAGCTTTGGTCCAGAACACAACAGGAGAAGATGATTTGGAGAAAGCGCTTCGAAATCTGACGGGTCATCTGACGACTTCGTTATAGGACGCCAGTTGACTATAGACTCTACGTCACACATAAGATTAGATAGCCCTTCTTCATCGAGTGTTTGCTCTTTCATAACTGCCCTGAGAACCTTTCGAACCGTTGTTATACAACGTTCCCAAATGCCACCAAAGTGGGAATCTGAAGGCGGATTAAACAGCCACTTGACATTTCTTTGCAACAGAAATTCATGGATTTGTCTTTCGTTCCACTCAACTATAGCTTCACGAAGCTCTCTGTTTCCGCTAACGAAATTCGTACCATTGTCTGATCTCATGACTTCAGGAACGGCTCTCCTCGCAATAAAACGACGCAAAGAATTGATGAAAGAGTCAGTGCACATGGTCTGAATTACTTCTATGTGTATCGCCCTTGTAACCACACAGGTGAACAAAACACCGTAGGGTTTCACTTGACCTCTACCTCTTTGGACGGAAAACGGGCCAAAACAATCCACAAAACTGAAGGGAGGCTTATCAGGAGTAACTCTGTCGAGCGGTAGATCCGCCATCTTTTGAGTGCCAGCAGGGGCCTTTCTTCTTTCGTACCCAAAACAACGGATTAAGACTCTCCGCACTGCAACTATCCCTTCGATAATCCAGAATCTTTCTCTTGCCAGGGAGAGTACGTACTCATGGCCGGCGTTACCAGAGAGTAAATGGTAGTGTCTAACAATAAGATCCACCACGTGATGCTTCTTCGGTAATATCACAGGATGTCTTTGTTCTTCTTCGATTGGTGCATGCCTTAAGCGTCCTCCGACACACAACAGGCCATTACGCAGCCCTGGATCCAACTTGTAGATAGAACATGATTTCTTGACAAAGCGATCCTTGTCCTTTCGATTCTTGGTCGCTTTAAAGTCATTGACTTCAGGCTCCCCAATCTGCAGGCACGTTCACTCCTCTCTAAAACTTTGCCTTTGTACATACTTCAAAACTTTTACTTCGACGGCTTGCATTTCTTCTACACTGATTGGAGTAGGTTTCTTAGAGATGGGCATTTCGGCTTTGCATGTCTGGAATTGACGGAGGCACCATCAGAGTTTGTTGTTTGAGGTATGGGAGCAGTTCATGGGAAATTTTATTCTCTGCGAACCCTTTGTCGAATATTTCTTAGCCGGGTAAAACATTTGTTCGCAATTAGCATCCATCTGGAGGCGTTGGCTTGAGATCTACATGTGAAAAGATATCCAAATGGCCTTCGCACCGCCTCTTTGTACTCTTTGATAAACCAAGCAGTTTCAGTTGGATACATTTGTTTGGCTTGAGTCAAAATTTGCAGTTTATCCTGAGGATTCTTGATAAGGACCAAGTAATCATTGTTTCAGCTGATGCTTCGGTTGCCTTATTTGTACAATGTAAATAACGCTGACGTTTCGATGATGTGATCCTTTTGTAAACAGGTTCACGATCTGATTATCTTTTCCTGCTTCAATCATTTGGTCGTCAGTGACAATCATGAGGTTGCGTATGTTGACATCTAAATAGGAGTCATTTTCCAGAGATGCCAACATCCCCTTGACAAATTCAATTGTCGGTATCGTCACCAATAGGGAACTTTAGCGAAGGGGACGGCAACAACAACGGGAACGCCACAAAACAATAGGCTTAATGACCAAAAACAATCCCTCTGCAAGCGTGTTTTACAGTTTTGTACATTCCTCTACAGAGCAAACGTCAAATGGCCAACTGAGAACGTGAGCGCATGACGATAAATTTCTGTTTCTTTTTTCTTTCTTTAACTGCGTTCATAGACATTTAGACCCTAAATAGTTCCTCAGCATTTTCCATGTTAAACAAATTGAGATAATCGCAAAATACTTCACTGTATTGAATATGTCAAGCACCTTGCCATCCCCCCGCGTGCCTGTAAAAGTAGAGGTCTTGTTTAGGCTGGCACTAAACTACATTTCGGTTTATTGCAGGGACTACAGCTACCCATTGTGGTGGTATGTTCATCAGGGGTTCTGCCTGTTAATTTGGTACTGACGAGTATGTCGCGTAGACTTTTTGATCGTTTGTATGCGATCACTGGTCGTTCTCTAAATATGTGAGCCAGTCTTTCCTTTGATTGGAGGAATTGCCAGTTCCTGTTCGCCACTTCAGCAACGTATGAGGTGCGTGGATTGTACGTGGTTACTAAGGGTATGCGGCTGGTGGTATTCCCCTCTTTCGGCCGCAAACTCTCGTCTTGTGTCAGTGACAGGACTTTGCGCATTTCAGATAGTGCCCTATTTCTTTCATACCCAAACGCGACGAAAAATGGAAAATGCCGATACTCTTTGCTCTAGTACGTGCGTTGATGAACATGTCCTCCTAAGTCTTAAGGCTTGGCTGTATGGTATACTTTGCTTTAAATGCGGTGGGTGCGCCGAAGTCCAATGTAGGTATGGGTGGGTTTCCGTTGGTTTCTGAAAAATATCTATGCTGATGTTGCCTTGTACATCTTTTATGACTTTTGTATCCAAGAAATTCACAGACTTATAAGATATTTCATGGGTGAATCTAATGGATGGTTCAACACCTTTCAGGTACTTTATAAAGGTGATAAGAGAACTTTCGTCTCCTTTCCAGATGAGAAAAATGTCATCGATGAACCTTACCCAGTCCATTATGTAGTGGGCCCATTCCGTTCGGTATACAAATGTATCTTCAAACCGGCCCATATACACGTTCGCAAAATTAGGTGGAGCCCTAGTGCCCATTGCTGTACCCTTAACCTGGACTGGATGAAATTTTGGTTGTCAAATGTGAAATTGCTCAATTTAAGGACTTTTTCGAGGAGTTCACTCATACAGTTCACTCTAGAACTTGAGCACACCAAGGGATAGGGACTACCTTTTCTAGACACTATCAGCACAAGGAGCAGAACGCAGCTTGAAGTGAATGTCTACAGAAAGCCAACTCACACAGACCGCTATGTCGATTTCAATTCTCACCACCCCATCTGCCATAAGAGATCTGTAGTCATTACCTTGCTACGCAGAGCACAGAACATACCATCAACACAGAAAGGGAAAAGCGAGGAAACGAAGCGAGTCAAGACTGTACTGCGAGACAACAATTATCCCTCTTTCTTCATCAATAGCTGCGAAATATCGCTGTCGAAACTCCCTACCGATTTATCGTCCAATGGCTTCGTGGTGCTACCCTATGTGCAGGGCATTTCGGAAAGGATCGGTCGAATCTTTAGGCAGAAACAAATCAAAGTCGCCTTCGAACCATTGAGAACTGTGAACAGTTTGTTCCCGCGACCGAAAGCCCAGGAGGAGGTTGACCGGCCACAATCTGGCACAATGTACAAAATCAGTTGCACCAACTGCAGTTTTCTATACTACGGTCAAACTGAACGATCACTTAAAACTCGGATTGCGGAACACAAAAGGGCTGTTTGTATGTTTGACCATAACTCCAAGATCTCCTGCCATGTCCACGAAAACAACCATGAAATGGATTTTGGAATATCAGAGTTGTTGGATATGAGGCTAACTATCACGAGCGAATTTTCTTGGAAGCCTGGTTTTCAGTACAGGATCCGCAATCTGAAAATGACCACATTGCCACCCCAGAAGTCTACAAATCTCTGGCATGCGCGTGAGTCTCACGCTACGTTTTCAAGACACTTTACGCGTCTTTCCTCAGCGCGCACTCGAAGTGCTGTTATTTGAATCACGCGCACTAACATTATATTTCAACTGATGAAGGCTTAAGCACCAGCCGAAACGTCTTGAACGGCACATCAAAAAAGTCAGCGTTAAACCATTATCTCACTTTCAGAGAAGCATGTTTATGAACAAATTTATTCAATTTGTTATAAAAAGAAGAAACCCGAGCATCAGTTTGAATTTATCACCAAAACCTTTTGAGTGCTGGGACATTATTCAGGTGTGAGTTTTTTAACGAGTCCATCGAGTGAAGGATTCATAAATTTAACACTGTCCACAAACCGAATTTCGAATTTGCTGTTTTCTTTCTTTTCATTTTTATTAGTGTGACAACCAGCTTTCAGACTCTGTGAAAACGAAATGTCGTTCTCTTCGTTATTTCGTATGTATTTAATGTCCCCTAGGGGCTTCACCCCCATAGCCCCCGGATTTCCCAACTTTTTTTATAAAGAGATGAGCATCGTAATGCGATAGATTGCGAAGGATAACCGGTAGAAACCGGGGTATACACAGATTGAGATTACAACCATTGTGTGCAGCACCCCGAAATTTACCCGTAAAATGACAGTGGTCCCGTACTTTGGGATGCATCCAACTGAATTCTTCCCCGCACAAATAGCACATCCGGGCGGAATCGAATTCCTTTCGATCCCCTTTCACAAACACCATGGGTTTTGGTCTGCAGTAGTGACCATCGTAGACCATCGTGGAGTTTTTAAACTAAATGGAGTGGCACGTCATCGGATTTGATCTTTTTTGCATATACTTAGGGTTCCGAGTTGTATCCGATCGATTTCGCATCAAAACACACTACGTACAAACAGAAACCTGATGGAGTCTGGTGTTGGTATTCGACTGTGAAACTCTCATCAGATTCCCCCGGATTTTCTCCAGTAGGATGAGTAAAATATTCAAAATCACCGAAGACCACAAACGGAACCATCACGTTTCTTTCTATCTGGTTCCGGAAAACCAGATAGTCATCCTCAAGAAATACGATTCGAAAGGAACGGATTTATTCGACTGGCAGTATTCGATGTGTCGATCCAACAAATCCTCTCTTCCAAAGGAATTCAGACACATACAACAGAAAGATTTTTCATCTTTTATCTTTTTGAAATCTGGGATGAAAGCAACCGAAATATACTATTCACTAGACATTAGGTTTGTTTCAACCCTTTGGAAATCAACAGAAGATCAAGACATTTTTTGTATCCTTTTCATTAATTCACAGAGGAAAGATTCTCTTCTCCCGGTCTTCATATCCAAAAACATTAATACCTGGAACCCTAGGATTTAGTTTTTCGAATTTAGTGAAATGCATCAGTTTAACAGGAAATTCGATTTCACCGAAAGTTAACTCTGTATTCTGTTTTAGATCGGTTATTCCTTCTGAGTAAACACCATTTGAAACACTTCTCGGTGTTTTTTGGATTAATGATAGCAACTTCGGAAAGGGTAAAATAGGACGAACCTCGAGGGGTTTGTATTCAACTGTATTGATGTCAAACCGGATAATTCCATCGAACACGTACCACTCCCACCATTGACGAAATTGGAGAATTTTCCAATTCTCTCTTCCACTCCTGTTTTGTAAATCTTCCTGGCGTTGGTTTCATTCAGCACAATTTCGGTAAAAGGATAAAAAAAAGGGTTTTTCAATTAGTGTTGCTACAGCTGAAAATCATCTCTTTTTTAATCAGTTTAAAGAATTGTTTCGGTTTAACACCCCAATTCGCTCAACAGTGTGTATTTTTGAAAAATCCTTCAGCCCTGATTCGGATTCCCTGAATTTAATGGGGTTTTTTAATATTTTTCTTACAATTTTATTTGTTTCATAAATACTTTTTTACTAGAGGACCATCACGAGTGGATTTCACATAAAACTGACATTTACTTTAACCAAACAAATCAATTTTGTATTTTTGGAGATTTCACCAAAAAGCAATATCTATTGACACGTTTAAAGACAAAAAAACTGATATCCCGAAAAAATATTCTTCTTTAAAAATGTTTTCTATATTCAAGTGTCAATTAAGTTTTTAGGGTACTGTAAAAAACTTTCCACCATGGCTCAAATTAAACTAAAACAAAAACCAAAATTAGAACCTAAAATGACGTTCCTGAACCTGTCACGTATTTCTCTTCAAATCCTTCAATATATACTACTCACGTAGCGCCACCTTTAAACACAACACCTCCAAAGCTGATAAAGTTTATTGACTTCAAAATTATCACCTCAAGCTCACTCTTTCAGTTTTGTTTTATGCTTTCCAGTTATTTTTGCGTTTCCTTACATTAAACGTACCGTCAAATTTAAGTGTAACAGCCTTCTTCAAAAACGAACCTGTTCCGTTTATCAAAACGGAAATTATGCAAGCCAAATTCTTTGCCTTGTGTATGTGTTTCCAGTCAAAAATCGAGTACTATTCTGGTAGTTTCGGTCATTGAACTCTCACTTCCAATACAAGACTGCCTAATTGCGCCGATTTAGACAAGTCGTTGCTTGGCTAAGCAGACACAAGCCTCAAAGTGCCTTTGACAGGTTTGCTGTTGCTACCGACGTCCACCGAAAAGGCTTCTTCGGTTGAAGATTCTAGGCGTCAAAACGTCAACCAGTTGACGTCATGAACGCATCAACATGCTCAGAATCATACTGACTTTTAAGTTACTGCTCGGCTTTGTGATTGTAAAGCAACTTCAGAAAGTGCCTAATGTTTGCGGTCGCGCGTAACCCCATAGATAACGCTTACAGAGGAAGGTTTTCATTTGGCGCGAGTCTAGGAAGCCTTAACCTCCATGGACCTCTTCTCTTGAATAAAATATAGGAAAACAGTATCAAAAAACCTTTCCAAGCGTTCGTTAAAAGTGAGGTCAACTGAGTGGATGAGGGGGATTCGTGAATTTCATTGGTGATAACCCTCGGCCGTCCGGACCTCGTTACATGTCTTGAAAAAGCTGAGTACATATTTCAATCTGAGACAAACCTAGTTTCCTTTTGGGATATACATAAGCATTAAGCCGACAGTGCGCCGGCGTAGACGAAGTTCTCAATTCTATCTTATCACAACTTTTCTTAAAGGGTTTGCTCTTCTGCTAAAGAAACACTTCCAAAAAAAGTTGTCATCATTTGGTTTCCCACGATCTTTATTGTAGGGTGAAGTATCCAAAACTAAATTCACTTGTTGTGGCAACACGCAAACTGAAACCGAAAAGCAATCAAATTAGCTACAAGGATATAACCATTCGGAACCTGATGCAGTTTATAAACTTCGAAATGATATATCACTTCAAGCTTCCTCTTTTAGTTTTGTTTTATGCTTTCGTTATTTTTGCGTTTCCTTACATTAAACGTACGGTCAAATTTAAGTGTAACAGCCTTCTTCAAAAACGAACCTGTTCCGTTTATCAAAACGGAAATTATGCAAGCCAAATTCTTCGCCTTGTGTATGTGTTTCCAGTCAAAAATCGAGTACTATTCTGGCAGTTTCGGTCATTGAACTCTCACTTCCAATGCAAGACTGCCTAATTGCGCCGATTTAGACAAGTCGTTGCTTGGCTAAGCAGACACAAGCCTCAAAGTGCCTTTGACAGGTTTGCTGTTGCTACCGACGTCCACCGAAAAGGCTTCTTCGGTTGAAGATTCTAGGCGTCAAAACGTCATCCAGTTGACGTCATGAACGCATCAACATGCTCAGAATCATACTGACTTTTAAGTTACTGCTCGGCTTTGTGATTGTAAAGCAACTTCACAAAGTGCCTAATGTTTGCGGTCGCGCGTAACCCCATAAATAACGCTTACAGAGGAAGGTTTTCATTCGGCGCGAGTCTAGGAAGCCTCGGACTCCATGGACCTCTTCTCTTGAATAAAATATAGCAAAACAGTATCAAAAAACTTTCCAAGCCTTCGTTGAAAGTGAGGTCAACTGCGTGGATGAGGGAGTTTCATGAATTTCATTGGCGATAACCCTCAACCGTCCGGACCTCGCTATATGTCTTAAAAAGCCTGAGTATATATTTAAATCTGAGACAAACCTAGTTTCCTTTTGGGATATGCATAAACATTAAACCGGCAGTGCGTCGGCGTAGACCAAGTTGCCAATTCTTTGTCATTACAACGTTTTGCAAACGCTTTGCTCTTCTGCTAAAGAAACACTTCTAAGTTGATATCATTTTGTTTTCTACGATCTTTATTGCAGGGTCAAGTATCCAACACTAAATTCACTTGTTGTGGCAACACGCAAAGACCGAAAAGCAGTCAAAACTGATAAAAGTACCGCTTTAGCTACAAGTTTATGACCTTTCGGAACCTGATGCAGTTTATTAACTTCGAGATTACCTCTTAAAGCTTCCTGCTTCCGTTTTGGTTTTGCGTATCGTTACATTAAACGTAAGCTCGAATATTAATTTAAGCCTAACAGCCTTCTATGAAAGGGAATTGTTCGGTTGATGGAAAACAGAATTATCAAAAGCAAGCTGCTCGTCTACTCTAGGTATTCCGAATTTTAACAATAGAGTACGATTCTGGAAGTTAAGGTCAGTGAGCACTCATTCCCAACGCAAAACTGCGTCATTGCTTGGCTCAACAGATACAAGCCCGGCTAAATTGCATTGACAGTTTCACTGTTGCACTGTTGCTTCCGACGTCCACCGACGAAGATTCTTCGCTTGAAGATTCTAAGCAATATGAGGTCAGACAGTTAACTTCATAAACGCATCAACATGCTCAGAATCAGACTGACCCTTAGGTTACCATTCGGAGCGGTTATTTGTGACTACAAACAAACTCCGGAAACTATCCAATGTTTGCGGTCGCGCGTACTTCCGTCGATACCACCTTCAGTCAGGTGGAAGGCCGGGTTTTCAAGTGGCGCGAGCTTAGGCTGCTTTCGACTCCATTGGCCTCTTGTCTAATAAATTATAGGGAAACAATACCAAAAACTATCCAAGCGTTCGTTAAAAGCGAGGTCAACTGTGACAGGATGAGGGGCTTTCACGAATTTCATTGGTGATAACCCTCGGCCGTCCGCACCTCGTCACACGTCTGTAAAATCCTCAGTATATATTTGAATCTGAGACAAACCTAGTTTCCTTTTGGGACATCCATAAGCATTAAACCGGCAGTGCGTCGGCGTGGGAAAAGTCTTCGATTCCTTGTTATTACAACTTTTTGTAAACGCTTTCCTTTTCTGCTCTAAGGATACACTTCTAATGAAGTTGTTGTCATTTTGTTTTCATTTGATGTGGCAACATTCACAAACCGAACAGCAATAAAATTAAAACTACCGCATTCATGTACTGCTACGAGGAAATCACCGTTCGGAAGCTGATGCAGTTTTTGAAGTTAACAATACCAAAAAATATCCAAGCGTTCGTTAAAAGTGAGGTCAACTGAGTGGATGAGGGGGATTCGTGAATTTCATTGGTGATAACCCTCGGCCGTGTCCGGACCTCGTTACATGTCTTGAAAAAGCTGAGTACATATTTCAATCTGAGACAAACCTAGTTTCTATTTGGGATATACATAAGCATTAAGCCGACAGTGCGCCGGCGTAGACGAAGTTCTCAATTCTATCTTATCACAACTTTTCTTAAAGGGTTTGCTCTTCTGCTAAAGAAACACTTCCAAAAAAAGTTGTCATCATTTGGTTTCCCACGATCTTTATTGTAGGGTGAAGTATCCAAAACTAAATTCACTTGTTGTGGCAACACGCAAACTGAAACCGAAAAGCAATCAAATTAGCTACAAGGATATAACCATTCGGAACCTGATGCAGTTTATAAACTTCGAAATGATATATCACTTCAAGCTTCCTCTTTTAGTTTTGTTTTATGCTTTCGTTATTTTTGCGTTTCCTTACATTAAACGTACGGTCAAATTTAAGTGTAACAGCCTTCTTCAAAAACGAACCTGTTCCGTTTATCAAAACGGAAATTATGCAAGCCAAATTCTTCGCCTTGTGTATGTGTTTCCAGTCAAAAATCGAGTACTATTCTGGCAGTTTCGGTCATTGAACTCTCACTTCCAATGCAAGACTGCCTAATTGCGCCGATTTAGACAAGTCGTTGCTTGGCTAAGCAGACACAAGCCTCAAAGTGCCTTTGACAGGTTTGCTGTTGCTACCGACGTCCACCGAAAAGGCTTCTTCGGTTGAAGATTCTAGGCGTCAAAACGTCATCCAGTTGACGTCATGAACGCATCAACATGCTCAGAATCATACTGACTTTTAAGTTACTGCTCGGCTTTGTGATTGTAAAGCAACTTCACAAAGTGCCTAATGTTTGCGGTCGCGCGTAACCCCATAAATAACGCTTACAGAGGAAGGTTTTCATTCGGCGCGAGTCTAGGAAGCCTCGGACTCCATGGACCTCTTCTCTTGAATAAAATATAGGAAAACAGTATCAAAAAACTTTCCAAGCCTTCGTTGAAAGTGAGGTCAACTGCGTGGATGAGGGAGTTTCATGAATTTCATTGGCGATAACCCTCAACCGTCCGGACCTCGCTATATGTCTTAAAAAGCCTGAGTATATATTTAAATCTGAGACAAACCTAGTTTCCTTTTGGGATATGCATAAGCATTAAACCGGCAGTGCGTCGGCGTAGACCAAGTTGCCAATTCTTTGTCATTACAACGTTTTGCAAACGCTTTGCTCTTCTGCTAAAGAAACACTTCTAAGTTGATATCATTTTGTTTTCTACGATCTTTATTGCAGGGTCAAGTATCCAACACTAAATTCACTTGTTGTGGCAACACGCAAAGACCGAAAAGCAGTCAAAACTGATAAAAGTACCGCTTTAGCTACAAGTTTATGACCTTTCGGAACCTGATGCAGTTTATTAACTTCGAGATTACCTCTTAAAGCTTCCTGCTTCCGTTTTGGTTTTGCGTATCGTTACATTAAACGTAAGCTCGAATATTAATTTAAGCCTAACAGCCTTCTATGAAAGGGAATTGTTCGGTTGATGGAAAACAGAATTATCAAAAGCAAGCTGCTCGTCTACTCTAGGTATTCCGAATTTTAACAATAGAGTACGATTCTGGAAGTTAAGGTCAGTGAGCACTCATTCCCAACGCAAAACTGCGTCATTGCTTGGCTCAACAGATACAAGCCCGGCTAAATTGCATTGACAGTTTCACTGTTGCACTGTTGCTTCCGACGTCCACCGACGAAGATTCTTCGCTTGAAGATTCTAAGCGGTATGAGGTCAGACAGTTAACTTCATAAACGCATCAACATGCTCAGAATCAGACTGACCCTTAGGTTACCATTCGGAGCGGTTATTTGTGACTACAAACAAACTCCGGAAACTATCCAATGTTTGCGGTCGCGCGTACTTCCGTCGATACCACCTTCAGTCAGGTGGAAGGCCGGGTTTTCAAGTGGCGCGAGCTTAGGCTGCTTTCGACTCCATTGGCCTCTTGTCTAATAAATTATAGGAAAACAATACCAAAAACTATCCAAGCGTTCGTTAAAAGCGAGGTCAACTGTGACAGGATGAGGGGCTTTCACGAATTTCATTGGTGATAACCCTCGGCCGTCCGCACCTCGTCACACGTCTGTAAAATCCTCAGTATATATTTGAATCTGAGACAAACCTAGTTTCCTTTTGGGACATCCATAAGCATTAAACCGGCAGTGCGTCGGCGTGGGAAAAGTCTTCGATTCCTTGTTATTACAACTTTTTGTAAACGCTTTCCTTTTCTGCTCTAAGGATACACTTCTAATGAAGTTGTTGTCATTTTGTTTTCATTTGATGTGGCAACATTCACAAACCGAACAGCAATAAAATTAAAACTACCGCATTCATGTACTGCTACGAGGAAATCACCGTTCGGAAGCTGATGCAGTTTTTGAAGTTAACAATACCAAAAAATATCCAAGCGTTCGTTAAAAGTGAGGTCAACTGAGTGGATGAGGGGGATTCGTGAATTTCATTGGTGATAACCCTCGGCCGTGTCCGGACCTCGTTACATGTCTTGAAAAAGCTGAGTACATATTTCAATCTGAGACAAACCTAGTTTCCTTTTGGGATATACATAAGCATTAAGCCGACAGTGCGCCGGCGTAGACGAAGTTCTCAATTCTATCTTATCACAACTTTTCTTAAAGGGTTTGCTCTTCTGCTAAAGAAACACTTCCAAAAAAAGTTGTCATCATTTGGTTTCCCACGATCTTTATTGTAGGGTGAAGTATCCAAAACTAAATTCACTTGTTGTGGCAACACGCAAACTGAAACCGAAAAGCAATCAAATTAGCTACAAGGATATAACCATTCGGAACCTGATGCAGTTTATAAACTTCGAAATGATATATCACTTCAAGCTTCCTCTTTTAGTTTTGTTTTATGCTTTCGTTATTTTTGCGTTTCCTTACATTAAACGTACGGTCAAATTTAAGTGTAACAGCCTTCTTCAAAAACGAACCTGTTCCGTTTATCAAAACGGAAATTATGCAAGCCAAATTCTTCGCCTTGTGTATGTGTTTCCAGTCAAAAATCGAGTACTATTCTGGCAGTTTCGGTCATTGAACTCTCACTTCCAATGCAAGACTGCCTAATTGCGCCGATTTAGACAAGTCGTTGCTTGGCTAAGCAGACACAAGCCTCAAAGTGCCTTTGACAGGTTTGCTGTTGCTACCGACGTCCACCGAAAAGGCTTCTTCGGTTGAAGATTCTAGGCGTCAAAACGTCATCCAGTTGACGTCATGAACGCATCAACATGCTCAGAATCATACTGACTTTTAAGTTACTGCTCGGCTTTGTGATTGTAAAGCAACTTCACAAAGTGCCTAATGTTTGCGGTCGCGCGTAACCCCATAAATAACGCTTACAGAGGAAGGTTTTCATTCGGCGCGAGTCTAGGAAGCCTCGGACTCCATGGACCTCTTCTCTTGAATAAAATATAGGAAAACAGTATCAAAAAACTTTCCAAGCCTTCGTTGAAAGTGAGGTCAACTGCGTGGATGAGGGAGTTTCATGAATTTCATTGGCGATAACCCTCAACCGTCCGGACCTCGCTATATGTCTTAAAAAGCCTGAGTATATATTTAAATCTGAGACAAACCTAGTTTCCTTTTGGGATATGCATAAACATTAAACCGGCAGTGCGTCGGCGTAGACCAAGTTGCCAATTCTTTGTCATTACAACGTTTTGCAAACGCTTTGCTCTTCTGCTAAAGAAACACTTCTAAGTTGATATCATTTTGTTTTCTACGATCTTTATTGCAGGGTCAAGTATCCAACACTAAATTCACTTGTTGTGGCAACACGCAAAGACCGAAAAGCAGTCAAAACTGATAAAAGTACCGCTTTAGCTACAAGTTTATGACCTTTCGGAACCTGATGCAGTTTATTAACTTCGAGATTACCTCTTAAAGCTTCCTGCTTCCGTTTTGGTTTTGCGTATCGTTACATTAAACGTAAGCTCGAATATTAATTTAAGCCTAACAGCCTTCTATGAAAGGGAATTGTTCGGTTGATGGAAAACAGAATTATCAAAAGCAAGCTGCTCGTCTACTCTAGGTATTCCGAATTTTAACAATAGAGTACGATTCTGGAAGTTAAGGTCAGTGAGCACTCATTCCCAACGCAAAACTGCGTCATTGCTTGGCTCAACAGATACAAGCCCGGCTAAATTGCATTGACAGTTTCACTGTTGCACTGTTGCTTCCGACGTCCACCGACGAAGATTCTTCGCTTGAAGATTCTAAGCAATATGAGGTCAGACAGTTAACTTCATAAACGCATCAACATGCTCAGAATCAGACTGACCCTTAGGTTACCATTCGGAGCGGTTATTTGTGACTACAAACAAACTCCGGAAACTATCCAATGTTTGCGGTCGCGCGTACTTCCGTCGATACCACCTTCAGTCAGGTGGAAGGCCGGGTTTTCAAGTGGCGCGAGCTTAGGCTGCTTTCGACTCCATTGGCCTCTTGTCTAATAAATTATAGGAAAACAATACCAAAAACTATCCAAGCGTTCGTTAAAAGCGAGGTCAACTGTGACAGGATGAGGGGCTTTCACGAATTTCATTGGTGATAACCCTCGGCCGTCCGCACCTCGTCACACGTCTGTAAAATCCTCAGTATATATTTGAATCTGAGACAAACCTAGTTTCCTTTTGGGACATCCATAAGCATTAAACCGGCAGTGCGTCGGCGTGGGAAAAGTCTTCGATTCCTTGTTATTACAACTTTTTGTAAACGCTTTCCTTTTCTGCTCTAAGGATACACTTCTAATGAAGTTGTTGTCATTTTGTTTTCATTTGATGTGGCAACATTCACAAACCGAACAGCAATAAAATTAAAACTACCGCATTCATGTACTGCTACGAGGAAATCACCGTTCGGAAGCTGATGCAGTTTTTGAAGTTAACAATACCAAAAAATATCCAAGCGTTCGTTAAAAGTGAGGTCAACTGAGTGGATGAGGGGGATTCGTGAATTTCATTGGTGATAACCCTCGGCCGTCCGGACCTCGTTACATGTCTTGAAAAAGCTGAGTACATATTTCAATCTGAGACAAACCTAGTTTCCTTTTGGGATATACATAAGCATTAAGCCGACAGTGCGCCGGCGTAGACGAAGTTCTCAATTCTATCTTATCACAACTTTTCTTAAAGGGTTTGCTCTTCTGCTAAAGAAACACTTCCAAAAAAAGTTGTCATCATTTGGTTTCCCACGATCTTTATTGTAGGGTGAAGTATCCAAAACTAAATTCACTTGTTGTGGCAACACGCAAACTGAAACCGAAAAGCAATCAAATTAGCTACAAGGATATAACCATTCGGAACCTGATGCAGTTTATAAACTTCGAAATGATATATCACTTCAAGCTTCCTCTTTTAGTTTTGTTTTATGCTTTCGTTATTTTTGCGTTTCCTTACATTAAACGTACGGTCAAATTTAAGTGTAACAGCCTTCTTCAAAAACGAACCTGTTCCGTTTATCAAAACGGAAATTATGCAAGCCAAATTCTTCGCCTTGTGTATGTGTTTCCAGTCAAAAATCGAGTACTATTCTGGCAGTTTCGGTCATTGAACTCTCACTTCCAATGCAAGACTGCCTAATTGCGCCGATTTAGACAAGTCGTTGCTTGGCTAAGCAGACACAAGCCTCAAAGTGCCTTTGACAGGTTTGCTGTTGCTACCGACGTCCACCGAAAAGGCTTCTTCGGTTGAAGATTCTAGGCGTCAAAACGTCATCCAGTTGACGTCATGAACGCATCAACATGCTCAGAATCATACTGACTTTTAAGTTACTGCTCGGCTTTGTGATTGTAAAGCAACTTCACAAAGTGCCTAATGTTTGCGGTCGCGCGTAACCCCATAAATAACGCTTACAGAGGAAGGTTTTCATTCGGCGCGAGTCTAGGAAGCCTCGGACTCCATGGACCTCTTCTCTTGAATAAAATATAGGAAAACAGTATCAAAAAACTTTCCAAGCCTTCGTTGAAAGTGAGGTCAACTGCGTGGATGAGGGAGTTTCATGAATTTCATTGGCGATAACCCTCAACCGTCCGGACCTCGCTATATGTCTTAAAAAGCCTGAGTATATATTTAAATCTGAGACAAACCTAGTTTCCTTTTGGGATATGCATAAGCATTAAACCGGCAGTGCGTCGGCGTAGACCAAGTTGCCAATTCTTTGTCATTACAACGTTTTGCAAACGCTTTGCTCTTCTGCTAAAGAAACACTTCTAAGTTGATATCATTTTGTTTTCTACGATCTTTATTGCAGGGTCAAGTATCCAACACTAAATTCACTTGTTGTGGCAACACGCAAAGACCGAAAAGCAGTCAAAACTGATAAAAGTACCGCTTTAGCTACAAGTTTATGACCTTTCGGAACCTGATGCAGTTTATTAACTTCGAGATTACCTCTTAAAGCTTCCTGCTTCCGTTTTGGTTTTGCGTATCGTTACATTAAACGTAAGCTCGAATATTAATTTAAGCCTAACAGCCTTCTATGAAAGGGAATTGTTCGGTTGATGGAAAACAGAATTATCAAAAGCAAGCTGCTCGTCTACTCTAGGTATTCCGAATTTTAACAATAGAGTACGATTCTGGAAGTTAAGGTCAGTGAGCACTCATTCCCAACGCAAAACTGCGTCATTGCTTGGCTCAACAGATACAAGCCCGGCTAAATTGCATTGACAGTTTCACTGTTGCACTGTTGCTTCCGACGTCCACCGACGAAGATTCTTCGCTTGAAGATTCTAAGCGGTATGAGGTCAGACAGTTAACTTCATAAACGCATCAACATGCTCAGAATCAGACTGACCCTTAGGTTACCATTCGGAGCGGTTATTTGTGACTACAAACAAACTCCGGAAACTATCCAATGTTTGCGGTCGCGCGTACTTCCGTCGATACCACCTTCAGTCAGGTGGAAGGCCGGGTTTTCAAGTGGCGCGAGCTTAGGCTGCTTTCGACTCCATTGGCCTCTTGTCTAATAAATTATAGGAAAACAATACCAAAAACTATCCAAGCGTTCGTTAAAAGCGAGGTCAACTGTGACAGGATGAGGGGCTTTCACGAATTTCATTGGTGATAACCCTCGGCCGTCCGCACCTCGTCACATGTCTGTAAAATCCTCAGTATATATTTGAATCTGAGACAAACCTAGTTTCCTTTTGGGACATCCATAAGCATTAAACCGGCAGTGCGTCGGCGTGGGAAAAGTCTTCGATTCCTTGTTATTACAACTTTTTGTAAACGCTTTCCTTTTCTGCTCTAAGGATACACTTCTAATGAAGTTGTTGTCATTTTGTTTTCATTTGATGTGGCAACATTCACAAACCGAACAGCAATAAAATTAAAACTACCGCATTCATGTACTGCTACGAGGAAATCACCGTTCGGAAGCTGATGCAGTTTTTGAAGTTAACAATACCAAAAAATATCCAAGCGTTCGTTAAAAGTGAGGTCAACTGAGTGGATGAGGGGGATTCGTGAATTTCATTGGTGATAACCCTCGGCCGTGTCCGGACCTCGTTACATGTCTTGAAAAAGCTGAGTACATATTTCAATCTGAGACAAACCTAGTTTCCTTTTGGGATATACATAAGCATTAAGCCGACAGTGCGCCGGCGTAGACGAAGTTCTCAATTCTATCTTATCACAACTTTTCTTAAAGGGTTTGCTCTTCTGCTAAAGAAACACTTCCAAAAAAAGTTGTCATCATTTGGTTTCCCACGATCTTTATTGTAGGGTGAAGTATCCAAAACTAAATTCACTTGTTGTGGCAACACGCAAACTGAAACCGAAAAGCAATCAAATTAGCTACAAGGATATAACCATTCGGAACCTGATGCAGTTTATAAACTTCGAAATGATATATCACTTCAAGCTTCCTCTTTTAGTTTTGTTTTATGCTTTCGTTATTTTTGCGTTTCCTTACATTAAACGTACGGTCAAATTTAAGTGTAACAGCCTTCTTCAAAAACGAACCTGTTCCGTTTATCAAAACGGAAATTATGCAAGCCAAATTCTTCGCCTTGTGTATGTGTTTCCAGTCAAAAATCGAGTACTATTCTGGCAGTTTCGGTCATTGAACTCTCACTTCCAATGCAAGACTGCCTAATTGCGCCGATTTAGACAAGTCGTTGCTTGGCTAAGCAGACACAAGCCTCAAAGTGCCTTTGACAGGTTTGCTGTTGCTACCGACGTCCACCGAAAAGGCTTCTTCGGTTGAAGATTCTAGGCGTCAAAACGTCATCCAGTTGACGTCATGAACGCATCAAAATGCTCAGAATCATACTGACTTTTAAGTTACTGCTCGGTTTTGTGATTGTAAAGCAACTTCACAAAGTGCCTAATGTTTGCGGTCGCGCGTAACCCCATAAATAACGCTTACAGAGGAAGGTTTTCATTCGGCGCGAGTCTAGGAAGCCTCGGACTCCATGGACCTCTTCTCTTGAATAAAATATAGGAAAACAGTATCAAAAAACTTTCCAAGCCTTCGTTGAAAGTGAGGTCAACTGCGTGGATGAGGGAGTTTCATGAATTTCATTGGCGATAACCCTCAACCGTCCGGACCTCGCTATATGTCTTAAAAAGCCTGAGTATATATTTAAATCTGAGACAAACCTAGTTTCCTTTTGGGATATGCATAAACATTAAACCGGCAGTGCGTCGGCGTAGACCAAGTTGCCAATTCTTTGTCATTACAACGTTTTGCAAACGCTTTGCTCTTCTGCTAAAGAAACACTTCTAAGTTGATATCATTTTGTTTTCTACGATCTTTATTGCAGGGTCAAGTATCCAACACTAAATTCACTTGTTGTGGCAACACGCAAAGACCGAAAAGCAGTCAAAACTGATAAAAGTACCGCTTTAGCTACAAGTTTATGACCTTTCGGAACCTGATGCAGTTTATTAACTTCGAGATTACCTCTTAAAGCTTCCTGCTTCCGTTTTGGTTTTGCGTATCGTTACATTAAACGTAAGCTCGAATATTAATTTAAGCCTGACAGCCTTCTATGAAAGGGAATTGTTCGGTTGATGGAAAACAGAATTATCAAAAGCAAGCTGCTCGTCTACTCTAGGTATTCCGAATTTTAACAATAGAGTACGATTCTGGAAGTTAAGGTCAGTGAGCACTCATTCCCAACGCAAAACTGCGTCATTGCTTGGCTCAACAGATACAAGCCCGGCTAAATTGCATTGACAGTTTCACTGTTGCACTGTTGCTTCCGACGTCCACCGACGAAGATTCTTCGCTTGAAGATTCTAAGCGGTATGAGGTCAGACAGTTAACTTCATAAACGCATCAACATGCTCAGAATCAGACTGACCCTTAGGTTACCATTCGGAGCGGTTATTTGTGACTACAAACAAACTCCGGAAACTATCCAATGTTTGCGGTCGCGCGTACTTCCGTCGATACCACCTTCAGTCAGGTGGAAGGCCGGGTTTTCAAGTGGCGCGAGCTTAGGCTGCTTTCGACTCCATTGGCCTCTTGTCTAATAAATTATAGGAAAACAATACCAAAAACTATCCAAGCGTTCGTTAAAAGCGAGGTCAACTGTGACAGGATGAGGGGCTTTCACGAATTTCATTGGTGATAACCCTCGGCCGTCCGCACCTCGTCACACGTCTGTAAAATCCTCAGTATATATTTGAATCTGAGACAAACCTAGTTTCCTTTTGGGACATCCATAAGCATTAAACCGGCAGTGCGTCGGCGTGGGAAAAGTCTTCGATTCCTTGTTATTACAACTTTTTGTAAACGCTTTCCTTTTCTGCTCTAAGGATACACTTCTAATGAAGTTGTTGTCATTTTGTTTTCATTTGATGTGGCAACATTCACAAACCGAACAGCAATAAAATTAAAACTACCGCATTCATGTACTGCTACGAGGAAATCACCGTTCGGAAGCTGATGCAGTTTTTGAAGTTAACAATACCAAAAAATATCCAAGCGTTCGTTAAAAGTGAGGTCAACTGAGTGGATGAGGGGGATTCGTGAATTTCATTGGTGATAACCCTCGGCCGTGTCCGGACCTCGTTACATGTCTTGAAAAAGCTGAGTACATATTTCAATCTGAGACAAACCTAGTTTCCTTTTGGGATATACATAAGCATTAAGCCGACAGTGCGCCGGCGTAGACGAAGTTCTCAATTCTATCTTATCACAACTTTTCTTAAAGGGTTTGCTCTTCTGCTAAAGAAACACTTCCAAAAAAAGTTGTCATCATTTGGTTTCCCACGATCTTTATTGTAGGGTGAAGTATCCAAAACTAAATTCACTTGTTGTGGCAACACGCAAACTGAAACCGAAAAGCAATCAAATTAGCTACAAGGATATAACCATTCGGAACCTGATGCAGTTTATAAACTTCGAAATGATATATCACTTCAAGCTTCCTCTTTTAGTTTTGTTTTATGCTTTCGTTATTTTTGCGTTTCCTTACATTAAACGTACGGTCAAATTTAAGTGTAACAGCCCTCTTCAAAAACGAACCTGTTCCGTTTATCAAAACGGAAATTATGCAAGCCAAATTCTTCGCCTTGTGTATGTGTTTCCAGTCAAAAATCGAGTACTATTCTGGCAGTTTCGGTCATTGAACTCTCACTTCCAATGCAAGACTGCCTAATTGCGCCGATTTAGACAAGTCGTTGCTTGGCTAAGCAGACACAAGCCTCAAAGTGCCTTTGACAGGTTTGCTGTTGCTACCGACGTCCACCGAAAAGGCTTCTTCGGTTGAAGATTCTAGGCGTCAAAACGTCATCCAGTTGACGTCATGAACGCATCAACATGCTCAGAATCATACTGACTTTTAAGTTACTGCTCGGCTTTGTGATTGTAAAGCAACTTCACAAAGTGCCTAATGTTTGCGGTCGCGCGTAACCCCATAAATAACGCTTACAGAGGAAGGTTTTCATTCGGCGCGAGTCTAGGAAGCCTCGGACTCCATGGACCTCTTCTCTTGAATAAAATATAGCAAAACAGTATCAAAAAACTTTCCAAGCCTTCGTTGAAAGTGAGGTCAACTGCGTGGATGAGGGAGTTTCATGAATTTCATTGGCGATAACCCTCAACCGTCCGGACCTCGCTATATGTCTTAAAAAGCCTGAGTATATATTTAAATCTGAGACAAACCTAGTTTCCTTTTGGGATATGCATAAGCATTAAACCGGCAGTGCGTCGGCGTAGACCAAGTTGCCAATTCTTTGTCATTACAACGTTTTGCAAACGCTTTGCTCTTCTGCTAAAGAAACACTTCTAAGTTGATATCATTTTGTTTTCTACGATCTTTATTGCAGGGTCAAGTATCCAACACTAAATTCACTTGTTGTGGCAACACGCAAAGACCGAAAAGCAGTCAAAACTGATAAAAGTACCGCTTTAGCTACAAGTTTATGACCTTTCGGAACCTGATGCAGTTTATTAACTTCGAGATTACCTCTTAAAGCTTCCTGCTTCCGTTTTGGTTTTGCGTATCGTTACATTAAACGTAAGCTCGAATATTAATTTAAGCCTAACAGCCTTCTATGAAAGGGAATTGTTCGGTTGATGGAAAACAGAATTATCAAAAGCAAGCTGCTCGTCTACTCTAGGTATTCCGAATTTTAACAATAGAGTACGATTCTGGAAGTTAAGGTCAGTGAGCACTCATTCCCAACGCAAAACTGCGTCATTGCTTGGCTCAACAGATACAAGCCCGGCTAAATTGCATTGACAGTTTCACTGTTGCACTGTTGCTTCCGACGTCCACCGACGAAGATTCTTCGCTTGAAGATTCTAAGCGGTATGAGGTCAGACAGTTAACTTCATAAACGCATCAACATGCTCAGAATCAGACTGACCCTTAGGTTACCATTCGGAGCGGTTATTTGTGACTACAAACAAACTCCGGAGACTATCCAATGTTTGCGGTCGCGCGTACTTCCGTCGATACCACCTTCAGTCAGGTGGAAGGCCGGGTTTTCAAGTGGCGCGAGCTTAGGCTGCTTTCGACTCCATTGGCCTCTTGTCTAATAAATTATAGGAAAACAATACCAAAAACTATCCAAGCGTTCGTTAAAAGCGAGGTCAACTGTGACAGGATGAGGGGCTTTCACGAATTTCATTGGTGATAACCCTCGGCCGTCCGCACCTCGTCACACGTCTGTAAAATCCTCAGTATATATTTGAATCTGAGACAAACCTAGTTTCCTTTTGGGACATCCATAAGCATTAAACCGGCAGTGCGTCGGCGTGGGAAAAGTCTTCGATTCCTTGTTATTACAACTTTTTGTAAACGCTTTCCTTTTCTGCTCTAAGGATACACTTCTAATGAAGTTGTTGTCATTTTGTTTTCATTTGATGTGGCAACATTCACAAACCGAACAGCAATAAAATTAAAACTACCGCATTCATGTACTGCTACGAGGAAATCACCGTTCGGAAGCTGATGCAGTTTTTGAAGTTAACAATACCAAAAAATATCCAAGCGTTCGTTAAAAGTGAGGTCAACTGAGTGGATGAGGGGGATTCGTGAATTTCATTGGTGATAACCCTCGGCCGTCCGGACCTCGTTACATGTCTTGAAAAAGCTGAGTACATATTTCAATCTGAGACAAACCTAGTTTCCTTTTGGGATATACATAAGCATTAAGCCGACAGTGCGCCGGCGTAGACGAAGTTCTCAATTCTATCTTATCACAACTTTTCTTAAAGGGTTTGCTCTTCTGCTAAAGAAACACTTCCAAAAAAAGTTGTCATCATTTGGTTTCCCACGATCTTTATTGTAGGGTGAAGTATCCAAAACTAAATTCACTTGTTGTGGCAACACGCAAACTGAAACCGAAAAGCAATCAAATTAGCTACAAGGATATAACCATTCGGAACCTGATGCAGTTTATAAACTTCGAAATGATATATCACTTCAAGCTTCCTCTTTTAGTTTTGTTTTATGCTTTCGTTATTTTTGCGTTTCCTTACATTAAACGTACGGTCAAATTTAAGTGTAACAGCCTTCTTCAAAAACGAACCTGTTCCGTTTATCAAAACGGAAATTATGCAAGCCAAATTCTTCGCCTTGTGTATGTGTTTCCAGTCAAAAATCGAGTACTATTCTGGCAGTTTCGGTCATTGAACTCTCACTTCCAATGCAAGACTGCCTAATTGCGCCGATTTAGACAAGTCGTTGCTTGGCTAAGCAGACACAAGCCTCAAAGTGCCTTTGACAGGTTTGCTGTTGCTACCGACGTCCACCGAAAAGGCTTCTTCGGTTGAAGATTCTAGGCGTCAAAACGTCATCCAGTTGACGTCATGAACGCATCAACATGCTCAGAATCATACTGACTTTTAAGTTACTGCTCGGCTTTGTGATTGTAAAGCAACTTCACAAAGTGCCTAATGTTTGCGGTCGCGCGTAACCCCATAAATAACGCTTACAGAGGAAGGTTTTCATTCGGCGCGAGTCTAGGAAGCCTCGGACTCCATGGACCTCTTCTCTTGAATAAAATATAGGAAAACAGTATCAAAAAACTTTCCAAGCCTTCGTTGAAAGTGAGGTCAACTGCATGGATGAGGGAGTTTCATGAATTTCATTGGCGATAACCCTCAACCGTCCGGACCTCGCTATATGTCTTAAAAAGCCTGAGTATATATTTAAATCTGAGACAAACCTAGTTTCCTTTTGGGATATGCATAAGCATTAAACCGGCAGTGCGTCGGCGTAGACCAAGTTGCCAATTCTTTGTCATTACAACGTTTTGCAAACGCTTTGCTCTTCTGCTAAAGAAACACTTCTAAGTTGATATCATTTTGTTTTCTACGATCTTTATTGCAGGGTCAAGTATCCAACACTAAATTCACTTGTTGTGGCAACACGCAAAGACCGAAAAGCAGTCAAAACTGATAAAAGTACCGCTTTAGCTACAAGTTTATGACCTTTCGGAACCTGATGCAGTTTATTAACTTCGAGATTACCTCTTAAAGCTTCCTGCTTCCGTTTTGGTTTTGCGTATCGTTACATTAAACGTAAGCTCGAATATTAATTTAAGCCTAACAGCCTTCTATGAAAGGGAATTGTTCGGTTGATGGAAAACAGAATTATCAAAAGCAAGCTGCTCGTCTACTCTAGGTATTCCGAATTTTAACAATAGAGTACGATTCTGGAAGTTAAGGTCAGTGAGCACTCATTCCCAACGCAAAACTGCGTCATTGCTTGGCTCAACAGATACAAGCCCGGCTAAATTGCATTGACAGTTTCACTGTTGCACTGTTGCTTCCGACGTCCACCGACGAAGATTCTTCGCTTGAAGATTCTAAGCGGTATGAGGTCAGACAGTTAACTTCATAAACGCATCAACATGCTCAGAATCAGACTGACCCTTAGGTTACCATTCGGAGCGGTTATTTGTGACTACAAACAAACTCCGGAAACTATCCAATGTTTGCGGTCGCGCGTACTTCCGTCGATACCACCTTCAGTCAGGTGGAAGGCCGGGTTTTCAAGTGGCGCGAGCTTAGGCTGCTTTCGACTCCATTGGCCTCTTGTCTAATAAATTATAGGAAAACAATACCAAAAACTATCCAAGCGTTCGTTAAAAGCGAGGTCAACTGTGACAGGATGAGGGGCTTTCACGAATTTCATTGGTGATAACCCTCGGCCGTCCGCACCTCGTCACATGTCTGTAAAATCCTCAGTATATATTTGAATCTGAGACAAACCTAGTTTCCTTTTGGGACATCCATAAGCATTAAACCGGCAGTGCGTCGGCGTGGGAAAAGTCTTCGATTCCTTGTTATTACAACTTTTTGTAAACGCTTTCCTTTTCTGCTCTAAGGATACACTTCTAATGAAGTTGTTGTCATTTTGTTTTCATTTGATGTGGCAACATTCACAAACCGAACAGCAATAAAATTAAAACTACCGCATTCATGTACTGCTACGAGGAAATCACCGTTCGGAAGCTGATGCAGTTTTTGAAGTTAACAATACCAAAAAATATCCAAGCGTTCGTTAAAAGTGAGGTCAACTGAGTGGATGAGGGGGATTCGTGAATTTCATTGGTGATAACCCTCGGCCGTGTCCGGACCTCGTTACATGTCTTGAAAAAGCTGAGTACATATTTCAATCTGAGACAAACCTAGTTTCCTTTTGGGATATACATAAGCATTAAGCCGACAGTGCGCCGGCGTAGACGAAGTTCTCAATTCTATCTTATCACAACTTTTCTTAAAGGGTTTGCTCTTCTGCTAAAGAAACACTTCCAAAAAAAGTTGTCATCATTTGGTTTCCCACGATCTTTATTGTAGGGTGAAGTATCCAAAACTAAATTCACTTGTTGTGGCAACACGCAAACTGAAACCGAAAAGCAATCAAATTAGCTACAAGGATATAACCATTCGGAACCTGATGCAGTTTATAAACTTCGAAATGATATATCACTTCAAGCTTCCTCTTTTAGTTTTGTTTTATGCTTTCGTTATTTTTGCGTTTCCTTACATTAAACGTACGGTCAAATTTAAGTGTAACAGCCTTCTTCAAAAACGAACCTGTTCCGTTTATCAAAACGGAAATTATGCAAGCCAAATTCTTCGCCTTGTGTATGTGTTTCCAGTCAAAAATCGAGTACTATTCTGGCAGTTTCGGTCATTGAACTCTCACTTCCAATGCAAGACTGCCTAATTGCGCCGATTTAGACAAGTCGTTGCTTGGCTAAGCAGACACAAGCCTCAAAGTGCCTTTGACAGGTTTGCTGTTGCTACCGACGTCCACCGAAAAGGCTTCTTCGGTTGAAGATTCTAGGCGTCAAAACGTCATCCAGTTGACGTCATGAACGCATCAACATGCTCAGAATCATACTGACTTTTAAGTTACTGCTCGGTTTTGTGATTGTAAAGCAACTTCACAAAGTGCCTAATGTTTGCGGTCGCGCGTAACCCCATAAATAACGCTTACAGAGGAAGGTTTTCATTCGGCGCGAGTCTAGGAAGCCTCGGACTCCATGGACCTCTTCTCTTGAATAAAATATAGGAAAACAGTATCAAAAAACTTTCCAAGCCTTCGTTGAAAGTGAGGTCAACTGCGTGGATGAGGGAGTTTCATGAATTTCATTGGCGATAACCCTCAACCGTCCGGACCTCGCTATATGTCTTAAAAAGCCTGAGTATATATTTAAATCTGAGACAAACCTAGTTTCCTTTTGGGATATGCATAAGCATTAAACCGGCAGTGCGTCGGCGTAGACCAAGTTGCCAATTCTTTGTCATTACAACGTTTTGCAAACGCTTTGCTCTTCTGCTAAAGAAACACTTCTAAGTTGATATCATTTTGTTTTCTACGATCTTTATTGCAGGGTCAAGTATCCAACACTAAATTCACTTGTTGTGGCAACACGCAAAGACCGAAAAGCAGTCAAAACTGATAAAAGTACCGCTTTAGCTACAAGTTTATGACCTTTCGGAACCTGATGCAGTTTATTAACTTCGAGATTACCTCTTAAAGCTTCCTGCTTCCGTTTTGGTTTTGCGTATCGTTACATTAAACGTAAGCTCGAATATTAATTTAAGCCTAACAGCCTTCTATGAAAGGGAATTGTTCGGTTGATGGAAAACAGAATTATCAAAAGCAAGCTGCTCGTCTACTCTAGGTATTCCGAATTTTAACAATAGAGTACGATTCTGGAAGTTAAGGTCAGTGAGCACTCATTCCCAACGCAAAACTGCGTCATTGCTTGGCTCAACAGATACAAGCCCGGCTAAATTGCATTGACAGTTTCACTGTTGCACTGTTGCTTCCGACGTCCACCGACGAAGATTCTTCGCTTGAAGATTCTAAGCGGTATGAGGTCAGACAGTTAACTTCATAAACGCATCAACATGCTCAGAATCAGACTGACCCTTAGGTTACCATTCGGAGCGGTTATTTGTGACTACAAACAAACTCCGGAAACTATCCAATGTTTGCGGTCGCGCGTACTTCCGTCGATACCACCTTCAGTCAGGTGGAAGGCCGGGTTTTCAAGTGGCGCGAGCTTAGGCTGCTTTCGACTCCATTGGCCTCTTGTCTAATAAATTATAGGAAAACAATACCAAAAACTATCCAAGCGTTCGTTAAAAGCGAGGTCAACTGTGACAGGATGAGGGGCTTTCACGAATTTCATTGGTGATAACCCTCGGCCGTCCGCACCTCGTCACACGTCTGTAAAATCCTCAGTATATATTTGAATCTGAGACAAACCTAGTTTCCTTTTGGGACATCCATAAGCATTAAACCGGCAGTGCGTCGGCGTGGGAAAAGTCTTCGATTCCTTGTTATTACAACTTTTTGTAAACGCTTTCCTTTTCTGCTCTAAGGATACACTTCTAATGAAGTTGTTGTCATTTTGTTTTCATTTGATGTGGCAACATTCACAAACCGAACAGCAATAAAATTAAAACTACCGCATTCATGTACTGCTACGAGGAAATCACCGTTCGGAAGCTGATGCAGTTTTTGAAGTTAACAATACCAAAAAATATCCAAGCGTTCGTTAAAAGTGAGGTCAACTGAGTGGATGAGGGGGATTCGTGAATTTCATTGGTGATAACCCTCGGCCGTGTCCGGACCTCGTTACATGTCTTGAAAAAGCTGAGTACATATTTCAATCTGAGACAAACCTAGTTTCCTTTTGGGATATACATAAGCATTAAGCCGACAGTGCGCCGGCGTAGACGAAGTTCTCAATTCTATCTTATCACAACTTTTCTTAAAGGGTTTGCTCTTCTGCTAAAGAAACACTTCCAAAAAAAGTTGTCATCATTTGGTTTCCCACGATCTTTATTGTAGGGTGAAGTATCCAAAACTAAATTCACTTGTTGTGGCAACACGCAAACTGAAACCGAAAAGCAATCAAATTAGCTACAAGGATATAACCATTCGGAACCTGATGCAGTTTATAAACTTCGAAATGATATATCACTTCAAGCTTCCTCTTTTAGTTTTGTTTTATGCTTTCGTTATTTTTGCGTTTCCTTACATTAAACGTACGGTCAAATTTAAGTGTAACAGCCTTCTTCAAAAACGAACCTGTTCCGTTTATCAAAACGGAAATTATGCAAGCCAAATTCTTCGCCTTGTGTATGTGTTTCCAGTCAAAAATCGAGTACTATTCTGGCAGTTTCGGTCATTGAACTCTCACTTCCAATGCAAGACTGCCTAATTGCGCCGATTTAGACAAGTCGTTGCTTGGCTAAGCAGACACAAGCCTCAAAGTGCCTTTGACAGGTTTTCTGTTGCTACCGACGTCCACCGAAAAGGCTTCTTCGGTTGAAGATTCTAGGCGTCAAAACGTCATCCAGTTGACGTCATGAACGCATCAACATGCTCAGAATCATACTGACTTTTAAGTTACTGCTCGGCTTTGTGATTGTAAAGCAACTTCACAAAGTGCCTAATGTTTGCGGTCGCGCGTAACCCCATAAATAACGCTTACAGAGGAAGGTTTTCATTCGGCGCGAGTCTAGGAAGCCTCGGACTCCATGGACCTCTTCTCTTGAATAAAATATAGGAAAACAGTATCAAAAAACTTTCCAAGCCTTCGTTGAAAGTGAGGTCAACTGCGTGGATGAGGGAGTTTCATGAATTTCATTGGCGATAACCCTCAACCGTCCGGACCTCGCTATATGTCTTAAAAAGCCTGAGTATATATTTAAATCTGAGACAAACCTAGTTTCCTTTTGGGATATGCATAAGCATTAAACCGGCAGTGCGTCGGCGTAGACCAAGTTGCCAATTCTTTGTCATTACAACGTTTTGCAAACGCTTTGCTCTTCTGCTAAAGAAACACTTCTAAGTTGATATCATTTTGTTTTCTACGATCTTTATTGCAGGGTCAAGTATCCAACACTAAATTCACTTGTTGTGGCAACACGCAAAGACCGAAAAGCAGTCAAAACTGATAAAAGTACCGCTTTAGCTACAAGTTTATGACCTTTCGGAACCTGATGCAGTTTATTAACTTCGAGATTACCTCTTAAAGCTTCCTGCTTCCGTTTTGGTTTTGCGTATCGTTACATTAAACGTAAGCTCGAATATTAATTTAAGCCTAACAGCCTTCTATGAAAGGGAATTGTTCGGTTGATGGAAAACAGAATTATCAAAAGCAAGCTGCTCGTCTACTCTAGGTATTCCGAATTTTAACAATAGAGTACGATTCTGGAAGTTAAGGTCAGTGAGCACTCATTCCCAACGCAAAACTGCGTCATTGCTTGGCTCAACAGATACAAGCCCGGCTAAATTGCATTGACAGTTTCACTGTTGCACTGTTGCTTCCGACGTCCACCGACGAAGATTCTTCGCTTGAAGATTCTAAGCGGTATGAGGTCAGACAGTTAACTTCATAAACGCATCAACATGCTCAGAATCAGACTGACCCTTAGGTTACCATTCGGAGCGGTTATTTGTGACTACAAACAAACTCCGGAAACTATCCAATGTTTGCGGTCGCGCGTACTTCCGTCGATACCACCTTCAGTCAGGTGGAAGGCCGGGTTTTCAAGTGGCGCGAGCTTAGGCTGCTTTCGACTCCATTGGCCTCTTGTCTAATAAATTATAGGAAAACAATACCAAAAACTATCCAAGCGTTCGTTAAAAGCGAGGTCAACTGTGACAGGATGAGGGGCTTTCACGAATTTCATTGGTGATAACCCTCGGCCGTCCGCACCTCGTCACACGTCTGTAAAATCCTCAGTATATATTTGAATCTGAGACAAACCTAGTTTCCTCTTGGGACATCCATAAGCATTAAACCGGCAGTGCGTCGGCGTGGGAAAAGTCTTCGATTCCTTGTTATTACAACTTTTTGTAAACGCTTTCCTTTTCTGCTCTAAGGATACACTTCTAATGAAGTTGTTGTCATTTTGTTTTCATTTGATGTGGCAACATTCACAAACCGAACAGCAATAAAATTAAAACTACCGCATTCATGTACTGCTACGAGGAAATCACCGTTCGGAAGCTGATGCAGTTTTTGAAGTTAACAATACCAAAAAATATCCAAGCGTTCGTTAAAAGTGAGGTCAACTGAGTGGATGAGGGGGATTCGTGAATTTCATTGGTGATAACCCTCGGCCGTCCGGACCTCGTTACATGTCTTGAAAAAGCTGAGTACATATTTCAATCTGAGACAAACCTAGTTTCCTTTTGGGATATACATAAGCATTAAGCCGACAGTGCGCCGGCGTAGACGAAGTTCTCAATTCTATCTTATCACAACTTTTCTTAAAGGGTTTGCTCTTCTGCTAAAGAAACACTTCCAAAAAAAGTTGTCATCATTTGGTTTCCCACGATCTTTATTGTAGGGTGAAGTATCCAAAACTAAATTCACTTGTTGTGGCAACACGCAAACTGAAACCGAAAAGCAATCAAATTAGCTACAAGGATATAACCATTCGGAACCTGATGCAGTTTATAAACTTCGAAATGATATATCACTTCAAGCTTCCTCTTTTAGTTTTGTTTTATGCTTTCGTTATTTTTGCGTTTCCTTACATTAAACGTACGGTCAAATTTAAGTGTAACAGCCTTCTTCAAAAACGAACCTGTTCCGTTTATCAAAACGGAAATTATGCAAGCCAAATTCTTCGCCTTGTGTATGTGTTTCCAGTCAAAAATCGAGTACTATTCTGGCAGTTTCGGTCATTGAACTCTCACTTCCAATGCAAGACTGCCTAATTGCGCCGATTTAGACAAGTCGTTGCTTGGCTAAGCAGACACAAGCCTCAAAGTGCCTTTGACAGGTTTTCTGTTGCTACCGACGTCCACCGAAAAGGCTTCTTCGGTTGAAGATTCTAGGCGTCAAAACGTCATCCAGTTGACGTCATGAACGCATCAACATGCTCAGAATCATACTGACTTTTAAGTTACTGCTCGGCTTTGTGATTGTAAAGCAACTTCACAAAGTGCCTAATGTTTGCGGTCGCGCGTAACCCCATAAATAACGCTTACAGAGGAAGGTTTTCATTCGGCGCGAGTCTAGGAAGCCTCGGACTCCATGGACCTCTTCTCTTGAATAAAATATAGGAAAACAGTATCAAAAAACTTTCCAAGCCTTCGTTGAAAGTGAGGTCAACTGCGTGGATGAGGGAGTTTCATGAATTTCATTGGCGATAACCCTCAACCGTCCGGACCTCGCTATATGTCTTAAAAAGCCTGAGTATATATTTAAATCTGAGACAAACCTAGTTTCCTTTTGGGATATGCATAAGCATTAAACCGGCAGTGCGTCGGCGTAGACCAAGTTGCCAATTCTTTGTCATTACAACGTTTTGCAAACGCTTTGCTCTTCTGCTAAAGAAACACTTCTAAGTTGATATCATTTTGTTTTCTACGATCTTTATTGCAGGGTCAAGTATCCAACACTAAATTCACTTGTTGTGGCAACACGCAAAGACCGAAAAGCAGTCAAAACTGATAAAAGTACCGCTTTAGCTACAAGTTTATGACCTTTCGGAACCTGATGCAGTTTATTAACTTCGAGATTACCTCTTAAAGCTTCCTGCTTCCGTTTTGGTTTTGCGTATCGTTACATTAAACGTAAGCTCGAATATTAATTTAAGCCTAACAGCCTTCTATGAAAGGGAATTGTTCGGTTGATGGAAAACGGAATTATCAAAAGCAAGCTGCTCGTCTACTCTAGGTATTCCGAATTTTAACAATAGAGTACGATTCTGGAAGTTAAGGTCAGTGAGCACTCATTCCCAACGCAAAACTGCGTCATTGCTTGGCTCAACAGATACAAGCCCGGCTAAATTGCATTGACAGTTTCACTGTTGCACTGTTGCTTCCGACGTCCACCGACGAAGATTCTTCGCTTGAAGATTCTAAGCGGTATGAGGTCAGACAGTTAACTTCATAAACGCATCAACATGCTCAGAATCAGACTGACCCTTAGGTTACCATTCGGAGCGGTTATTTGTGACTACAAACAAACTCCGGAAACTATCCAATGTTTGCGGTCGCGCGTACTTCCGTCGATACCACCTTCAGTCAGGTGGAAGGCCGGGTTTTCAAGTGGCGCGAGCTTAGGCTGCTTTCGACTCCATTGGCCTCTTGTCTAATAAATTATAGGAAAACAATACCAAAAACTATCCAAGCGTTCGTTAAAAGCGAGGTCAACTGTGACAGGATGAGGGGCTTTCACGAATTTCATTGGTGATAACCCTCGGCCGTCCGCACCTCGTTACATGTCTGTAAAATCCTCAGTATATATTTGAATCTGAGACGAACCTTTTACCTCTTGAGGGGTCATTCGTCGGTGTGCGTCGTCGGTGTGAGTTGAAATTAATGAATCTATTGCTATTGTTCTTGGAGTATTAAGGATTGTTGGAAACGTTAACCAGTTTAGTATAAAGCTGGTAACGGGAAAATATTTTTTGTCCAAAATTCCTATTAAGTATAGTATGTTTGTTTAGTCTTTTTGCTAAAAGAGGTATAAACAAAGTCTTCTAGTCCGATTCAACAAATGGTTAAGATACGACAGACTCATGGGTTAGCTCTCTTAGTGTTAGAGACAATAAAACAATGCGTTCTTTTGATTACTTCTAGTTGCGTGTGCTAGGCCTTAGCTACAATCTTAGTTACAATGTTTACTTTAATTTTCATTGGTTCTGTAATCGGACCCTTCAGCGTCCCCACGCGCATATAAAAGCACAAGTTAGCGTCTCTTTTTGTCACAGTCATAGAATTTAGTTTTGTGTTCGAATCTTTGTTTTTCTTACATTCTCAACCTTTGGCTCAAGCGCGACTGATATGTAAGTAACCTTTCTATTTTGGTTTATGCTATTTTCCAGCAAGTACGCGAATAAGCATTTTTACAATTGTACAGTTCCTAGTCTTATGAGGAGCAAAATGGATTAAGATGCTTTACTGGTGAATGCCCACCTTTTACACTATTGAGCGCTAGAAATCAGTGTATAATCACGTACGAAACTACCAGGATTATCAATTGAAGTTCGTTTAACTTAAGATATATTTTTATTGGAAGTTTTGTATACTTGTTTTTGGAGTCGTATTAATATCATAAATTGAGAAATTTGTTGCGTGTTATGTTTATTTCAACCAAATTGACAGAAAATTCGTTATATTGTTATTTCAGTTTACAGTCGAAATCGTTCTTGACAATAAATCACCGTTAACCGTCAACGTTGGTTATCCGTGGTTTGCTATCCTCGAAAGCGACCCGTAAAATAGCGCCTACGACACGCTTTGTCCTGGTTAGCTGCATAATGTTTGTGATCGCATTTATTTCCTCTGGACGAAGAATTATCTCCAAGTTGAGCGACCATGAAGCCTTCGAAATTGGCCTATTTATTTGCGACATTTCAACGTTACATATAGAGGGTTTTCACATGACGTCATGGCGGCCATGTTGGTGTTCCAAAACAAAGGAACGGCGGCCATATTGGTGTACCAGGCTGACCCTCTGGGAATTGATCTCTATTTTTATGCAAAAACTTTCTTTTGTTTCATTAAACCATCATGGCCGCTGGTCACGTGAGTGAAAACGCTCTATACAAATAACCGGAACAAAAATCGAAGAGCCATGCGCCGGCTAAGAGCTCTCCTCTGGGTATACATCACGTACCTCTACTGCTGACCGATCTGCCGACCGTAGAAGACAGTCGACTCAAATGGTTTAACGGCGTTTAACGGTCGTTCAAATCAGAGCGCAGAGTACAGGAAAGTTCTGAAGTCAATTATACCAGGAGAAATCTACGCTGAGCGAGACGAAAAGCCGAGAGAAATGTCATTCGGTGAGTTTATGCTAAACCTCTTCCGTTTTCAAGCCTTTTGAAGTTGTTTTTTACAGTAGCGACTGTCAGTTAACCTCGACCTTTATTTGAATTAAGAGTTCTCCCGCCAATCCCCGCCAAATTGAATCGCGCAATTGGGCAGTTTTGACATTGCCACCACAGCATTCTAGACCTAGTTGTTGCCGGAGACAAAATTTTTTTCTTAGTCTTTTTACTACAAAAAGGTAGCCAGACGAATTTGCCAGAGAACGAGATGATGTCACGCAGAGAACATCGCTCGACAGAATTACGGGCTTCAGTACTAATTGTTGTTTGCTTGTAATTCATGCACTTTAACTCTCATTCTGGCAGCCTTCAAAAAGTTTGTTTTTGTACAGTTAATGGCAGACACAGTTTTCTGATCTTCAGGATCTATAATTGATCTTTGGATGGAAACTCAAGAAGATAAACAAACCAGACTGATATAACAAAATAGATTTAGGTACATTTAGGAAAGGAAGCTTAAACATGTAAGCTAAATTCTATTATGTTGCACTGTATTGGATACGCTTCTTGTAGTCTATTCTTATTAATGTCCTTTTATTCAAAATTGACACTGCAGATCCAGGACTTAATAGCGGAGCTCCGCGCGCGCGCGGAGCACCATTGCTAAGAAAATATGGTAACCCATCCATCCGAGAAATTTTGGTTATGACGTCATCGTACGACCGACCGTCCGACCGTCCGACCGTCCGACCGACCGACCGACCGACCGTACGTACGTCCACCCCATCATGTAAGCCAAAGTCAAATGTGATACTCCGGTTAACCCTTTCGTGTGCAAGCTCGCATGTAAGCGCGCTTCCATATGGACTGTTTTTGGAAAGATCAGTTGCCCATACACGCAGTTCTCAACCCGCGT
>OX419342.1:14270601-14293101 GCA_948470475.1 Galaxea fascicularis
GTCCTGGCTCGAGTTCTGGCATAGATTTTATTTTATCGGTAAATGCCGTACAATAAGGAAAGAACTGTGGAGCTCCGCTTTTAGGCTTACCTAAATATATATATTACACTGTACACAAGGCTGACTTTACTTCAAAGATACAACTGCTTGGAAACAGAAACTGAAAAAATTGAGTAAACATGGAGCTTGACATTGACGTGATGAATGCAATGTAGTAAAGCATGGAAAGTAAGGTAAACATTTGACGGAAAGGTTATCCTGGTGAGTGGTAGTGCTGCAGGTCATGCAATGATGGTGGTGTTACATTTGAAGGAGAGATGGGAGAAAAAACCTAATCTGGTTACACTGTATATGTTTGGCAGAGGTGAATTTGAGTGAGAACATTTTATTGTTTTTTTATGTTACCCAGAAAAAAAGGTTCTTACATACAATATAAGCCACATTTTAGACTGTAAAGCTTGTTTGTTTGTGATGTTCCATGTATGCTTTACATGTACATCTACTTTGTCATAGTTATATAAATGGAGAAAGAACATAATAATTATTGATGAGTAGCACGGTCACGACGCCATTTAGCACTGGAGTGTCTTTACTAACTAATATCTTCGCTTAGGTTTTAACTTCAGTACTTCACACTTCCCACGATAAAAGCTTAGTTGTCTACCTTCATTTTGGTGTAAAAATAGTGGACATAACGATCAACCCATAATTTTAATAAATATATATTTTCTTAAAATGAATTAATTTTTGGATGTAACGCGTAACAGAAATGTGCCAGATTGAAGCAAAAAAATGAAATATTTCAATACCAAACGCACACTGAGTTCCTGTCTTGCATAAATTATATTAGTAGTTTATCAACAAACGAAACAGACAATATGATTTTTAACAAAAATGGTTTATTCTAGCGTAAGATATAAACGTTTCTTTCCAGCAAGGTACAATGTAACGCTTTACTTTTTTCAAACAACCACTGTCCACAAAATCAAGAATAACAAAATTTTGATCCGCGCCAGGGTCATAGAAAATTACGAACCGTTATGGGCATACATCATACTGTTCACAAACCAAGTCTGAAGTCCCACCGTCGAGTAAACTGTTTTCAAGATCAAAATGAAATGTGCGGAAACACATTTCGTAACGATCCTGTAGTGCTTAACTCGATCGCATGACCATCAGTTGATCTGACAGGATACTAAGCAAGTTGAATAAACAAATGTTACTTCCCCCAGTTGGGCTTGTGTTGAGCTTACATTGACGAAAGTTTTGACCGTTTTCGTTGGTTCCAAAGCTGGAAATGGCCGTTTCGTCGACGCGGAAACACTTTCCGCCATTGCTGCTGTGTTCACGAACCGTAACGAAGGTAAGTGGCGAGGAAATATGGCGAAAAAAAAGGGCACAACGTCCATAGAATCCGCTCGTTCCTCGCTTCAACTTCGAAAGCATCAGTAGGGGGGTCTGTGAAGAATTCGCAGGGGCAGTTATTGCAGAAGAATGAAGAAATTTGCGTGATTTTCAACACGTGGGCTCAGAATATTCAAAGAGGGGGAGAAAGTTTATTTATAAGCTCCCTTTAAGAGAAAATGAGGAGATCATTGCTTCAATGTGACATAATAGTTTAAACTTTTATATTTTTTCATTTTACCTTGTGTTTGTTTGATTACACAAGAAAAACAGAAATGTGCCACGCCCACAAGGGATTGTGGGTAATCACGAAATTATCGATTATAATGCAAAATAATTGAAATACTTATAGTTATTGATTGCAATGTGTATTTAGATCAAAATTAAAGTCAAAAAGTGGTTGAAAATGCACAAGCAGAAAAAATAATGTTTTTGGACCATGTTACAGCAAATGGCTACATGACTGTGCTACTCATCTATTAAATATATTTAGGCAAGCCTAAAAGCAGAGCTCCATCGTTTTTTCCTTATTGTTAGGCATTTACAGATAAACTAATAAAAAGTAGCTCTAAACAAAATTAAAAATAATCACCTTTCTTTAACTTTATATCCCTCCAATGCTTTACTTGAAAAACTGCATAGCCACCAGAGTGGTCCTGACCACAGCTATAAATGTCAAACCTGTTTTCAATTAGAACCACCGAAAAATGCAGGAAAAAAGTTTTTTTCCAATCCGTTTTTCACCTAAACACAACAAGCGTTGACTGTAAAGATGTTCACTTGATGAAGTGGAAGCCATATCGAGCCACAGCTGAGCACACAAAAAATTAAGCCTTGTTTTGGCCTGGCTTGAGCCTGCAATCCAATCCTGAAACCAGTACCTGGTCAGCGGTCATCTTTACAAAAAACAGCTAACCTCAATGAGCTCTCAACTTCAGCCCGCGATATGGTCACATGATACTGGTCAGCAGATACCTTGTTTTGACAGGTGTCAATTGATCATAACATGGATGTCCAATGTCAGATGTCGACTGTAAACTAAATGGTCAGCTGGAGTATGGCTGCCATGTTGGATTATTATTATTATTATTATTATTATTATTATTATTATTATTATTATTAGGATATTATTAATTATTGGGCAACATTGTCATAATGTGGTCATGCCCAAAAGCAATACCACTAGCAATGATTACCACAAGGAAAGCAGTTCACGGGTTTCTATTAGTATGGTGCTCCGCTTAGGCCCGCCAGAGCTCTGCTGTTAAGAAATGCCTTGGCATCACCTGCATTATAATTTATTGCATTAACCTTTCTTGAGCTTTATTTGGCCAGGATAGGGATATATTCATTGAAAAAAATTAATTTTAAAACATTGAAGGCACATTGCTCATTAGTATGCTCATTAAACAGACATTTGAGGAAAGGGAAAGGAAAGATGAAACATGGTGAGTCAGTTGTTAGTTTGTACATGGGTAACTGTTCAGTCCAAGATCAGGATTCAGTTAGCTTACTGCAGCTGGTCATCAAGTGTTTCCTGCAGAACAGGTTGTTTTGTCAGTCTTCAGAATGCTTTGACCACCTACTCTGTCCCCTCATTTCATCCTGTGGATGTTGGGCTTTATTGTGCCGGGGAGGGATGTTCAGTTGGTTATTACAGGTTGACTACTGGATGCTGGTACTGACCCAGGATTCCTGGAACTTGCTGTTGCTGATGTGAGTATGGGTTCTCAGCCCAGGTTACATTGTACTATCACCATTTCCTGTTTCTCCACTTTATTTTACTGACACTAGGCTCCAATGCCTTGAGGTCTCAGGCAGACTCCTCCTTGACAAGTTTCAGTCTAGGCCTATGATTTTTTGGGAGTGATGGTTTGTGTTATGCTGCTGTATGTTGCCTCTTGGGGTGTCTTACAGGTCTCCTAATTCTTTCCATGGTCTATTGGCCCAACCTTGGCTGGACCGACTGGACTTGTTGTAGGTATGAGATATCAGACATCTTCCCAACCTCACTGTCCAGGTGGGGTTTTTGACATGCAATTGTGGCCTTGATGCTAGTAGTGTTTGCTTACTGCAATGCACTGATCTTGGCAAATCTATCAGCATGGTTGTGGGGATCTCTTACAGGCTATGCTTATGACGTTTTGTGTCGGGATTCTGGTGTAGTTGGCTGGGTTTCAGTTCTAAGCAGGAGATGTTGGTTGCATGGTTGGCTTAGATAGGTGGGTAAGCAGAGTTCTAGGCACCCTTTTCTGGAGACCTCAGACAGCTTTGGAGGAAGCCTAATCAGGGCACCAAAGTTAGGGCTCCAGGGAGAGAGTTTTGGCCCATCTTCATTGTTGTACAAGGCACCTGGGGACCAGTTTTCCATATTTCCTAATCAGATATCTCTGACACTGCTCCTGGAATGTAACATTCCCTGGTGTTAGTAAAATGGAGAGATGGGTGCACTTGTAACTAATGATCAATCACAACTAATTGAGAGAGTGAGTGGTTGGTTTGCCTGCTTTCTTTCTTTGCTGCTTTCTTGCTTACTTGCTTTGCTGCTTGCTTGCCTTCCTGCCTTCCTTTTAGTCAGTCAGCTAGTCAGTCAGTGAGACAGCTAGTCCATTCTCATCAAGGGGTGCACCCCAAGGTGCATCCATCTCACTGTTTTACTCATACTGGCTGGTTAATGAACATTCCTCAAGCAGCATCACAAACATGTCATTGGGATGCATGTTCAATCAGTCCCCAGATATTTTGCAGAACCATGAAGATATGGTGGGGTTCTGTCACTTTGGCCTTTTCTCCGATGCCATGATTAGAGCCACCTCTCCAGTCATCTGGAGTCCTCAGAAGAAGGAACCCAGAAATTTGCCAACCCTTCCATTCCAGCTGACCATGGAACTACTGTCCCCTGCATGGACCTGATACTGCAACCATTGTAGCAGATTCCTACCGTTGACACAGTGCGTCATCAGCTTGGTTTGTTGGAAATCCTTTCAATAGTGCAGATGCCAGATTTGCCACATCATCACTGTCTTAAGCCAGCACAACTAGCATTCAGGCCGCAACTACATGTCCAAGACCCTACTCTGACAGTGCGTGTGGACAGGTGTCCAATACCTCATTCCCACAGCAATTCCAGTGCCTCCAACTGAGCTTGGTTTTGTGGTTCAAGGGAAGAAAGAAGAGGCCTCCAGGGCATCTAGTGGCACCATGCTTTGCACAGCACTCAGCATCTCTCTTGGATGATCTTGAGCCGGATTGCATCATGTCAAGGAAGTCTCTTGGAGGCATCAAAACACTGCAGCTCATCGTTTGCAAGATGGAGTAGAGAAACAAGAGTTGGTGACAGCATGATGTAGCTTGGTTCGATAAACCATGCCTGCATCAGTTTTCAGTAATGTTCTAGTGATCCCTGATTGGTGTCAGCATCCACCTATCACCTGTGATGACTAACTGAACAACCATTCTCAGCACTGACAGCCCCATCTCTTCAAGATATTGTGTTGGAACAGAGGGTTGGTCACAGCATGCTGGAAACTGGTGGGATGGCCTGTTTTGCAGGAAACACCTGTATCCCATCCACAGGAGGCTTACTGAGTCCTAGACTGGAAAGAGACAGTTACCTGTGAACTCACTGATTGCCAACTTAGCATGTTTTCTTCTTTTCCCTCTTTTTCCTTTTATGTCTGAGAGACGGAATCACTAATGAGCAAGAACTGTGTCATGGGATGTGCTTACAGGGGCATTAATTGGATTATGTCATTTAATGATTATTGATGATGGTAATGGTGTAATATGCCCGTGAGAATGATGATCAGACATGATTCAGTTCACCAGGGGTTCCTAGAGCTCAGTGGTTAGAGCATCTGACCGGTGTTACGGGGGTTGTAGGTTCGATTCCTGCCTGGGACTCTGATTTCTTTTCAGTTGTCCTTTCGCCCGTTGCCAAGCGACTAGCAAATCATCATTACACCATTACCATCATCAATAATCATTATCATGTCTGATTCACATTTACATTGTCAAGCCCGCAGACCATAGTGGGACACTTTGTATAAGAACCTAGATAAACAACCTAGCTCACCAGGGGTTTCTATAGCTCAGTGGTTACAGCATCCGACCGGTGTTACGGAGGTTGTAGGAGCGATTCCTGTCTGGGACTCTGATTTCTTTTCAGTTGTCCTTTCGCCCGTTGCCAAGCGACAAGCATATTATGTCATGTATTTAACCTGTCTCATTGTGTGAGGCATTCATATGCCTTTAAAATTGTGGAATTCTACCCAATTTTTTCTCATACATTTGGAGTAGAGTTTATGTGTATGTACCCTTTAATCATTATTTTTTCAACCTGGTTAAAAACCAGAAAATTCAGGTTGGGTTCATGCCACTGGGCTTAATTAGGTTTTGTAGTTAACTGTTTAAACCCTTATACAGTTTGAGGTGATAGAATTAACATAATGACATTTTCAGTGTTGTACAGCTGTACCTGTTAAGATTGTTAAAATAATTTTGCAGGAATAGAGTGGGCTTGCATGGTCAGGCTTGGCTTGTTCTTTTTCATGAACAACAACAGTCCAGTTTTCTGATCATTCCTTGAGGACAGAAAAGCTGCTGGTAAGGTCGCCAATGGTTTGTTAACTTAAGTGCTTACCAATTGCTAAACACATAGTTTATCAAAGTGATGCGTTGGTGCAAAGGCCATGCAGAGTATGTCAGCTCTGCTAGCTGACGTAGCCTGTATCACACAGGTTACATTGATAATTACCGGCATACACCACCCATTGTTCGTTAATTAGAGATAGCGTGGGTTCAAGTACTTTAAGGTCTTTATGGATATTGTAGCTTCTGGACACTGCTTGAAGCGTGAGACTGATTTTCTAATCATATCAGATAGTTGTTTTTTCGCTGCATCTGCCAACTTTTGACCTTTAAATGGCAATACCAACTGGTGAATAGCATTTTCATTGGAGAGTAATGGGCTGGCACATAGGGACTCACATTAATTCAGCTCTACCATCTCTCACTTCATCACTTTAGTGAGGTCTTGAGATCCAGACTTGCCATTTACCAGCCAATGCCATTCACCCAATGGTATTGTCATTTAAAGATCAAAAATCAGCCAAAACAGTAAGAAAACAACTATTCTGATCTGAGTAAGAAAATCGATCACACTCTTCAACCAGTGCTCAGAAGCTGCAAAACCAATGAAGACCTTAAAGTACATGAATCCATTTACCACCTCTAATTAACCAACAATCACTGGTGTATTATGAATGTAATCTGTGCATACAGAGTACAGTCAGCTACACTAGCCAGCATTTGCATCAACATAAAATTATTGATGAACACCACTTTTAACAATCGGCAAGCACTTAAAGAACATTCATAGTGTTAAAACTGTTCGCAATCTTACCAGCAACTTTTCCATCCTCAAGAAATGCAATGGAAAACTAGACTGCTAAATTTATTAAAAAAAGAAGAGGCCAAGCCTGACCAGGAAATTGGACCCTACATGTATCTGTACAAAACTATATCAGTTGAACATCCTTCAGTTAATTTCATCACCTCGATCATACTGTCTATTAAATTAGTCAGGTTGGTTTTGATTTTAATTTGTCCCTTGAAAATCATGTCATAGCAACATTAAAACTTGGTGTGAAACTTCTTTCGCTGATTTTTATCCTTAAAGTGAACACTGTTTGCAATTAAGTATTGCTTAAGACCAGGCAATTGTTGTTCAGGTTGTTAAAATTCTTTATAGGCATACTACTTGCATAATAGTTATTGTTGATTCACATTGAAGTATGTTACAGTAACTTGAATTGAGAAAATAATATGAACTACAAATATTAAAAAATTGCACAATTAAGGTAAAAATATAATTATTATCATAGAACATACATGTATTGTGGTTTATTATTATGGTAGAACATAATTATTTGGCTTGTTTTACAAACAAGCCAGATGTTTGTTTGTGAAAGAGGTTGATGACAAAAAGACTGTGTGCAATGCCTTGAATAGAATCCAGTGACCTTAGTGGTGCTGATGAAATTGTCCTATACTTAATTATTTTTCAGTCTTTTAATGGCGGAGCCCCATACTTAGAAACCCGTCAACTACTTTTCTCATGGTAATCTTGGCTAGCGGTATTGCTAGTGGGCGCGACCAACGACGACTTCGTCCAGTAATCAATAATATCCTAATAATAATGATAATCCAACATGGGGGCCATACTCCAGCTGACCACCTAGTTTACAGCGGACATCTTTGATATTGGACATCCCATGTATGGTCAATTGACACCTGTCAAAACAAGGTATGTGCCAACCAGTAGCACATGACTATATTGCAGGCTCAAGTTATGAGCTGATTGAGGTCAGCTTTCTTTTTTAAGTTGACCGCTGACCAGGTACTGGTTTTCAATTGGATCGCAGACTCAAGCCAGGCCAAAATGAAGCTTAATTTTTTGCCAGGATCACCAGGGATTTTCATCAGATGTTCATCCTGTAAACAATATTCGCTGCCTACCTTGACTACTTCTCAGTTCTTTTTTCGTTTAAACCAGTGAGAATCAGCGTTTGGGTGTTAAGAGCAGCAAATTGGATTGCCTGGCTTTGTTATTTTATACTTTACAGATCTGCAAGAGAAAAGATCATGTGGTTTGGCAGGGTTTTAATCATGCAGGTGCTGTCTTTGATTGCTAACTTCTGCTGTATATTAAACTGGATGGTTTTGCCACTAAAAATCATTAATTAAAGAAGCGTCCTTGGTAGACATAGAAAGTAACACAAATTGACAGTGAAAACCTTCAAGGCCCGCTAAGGATTTGTATCTGCTTAGCAAAGCAATACTTTTGTGTAAAATGACGGCTTCTGCTTAAGGTTAGTTCTCCTGTTATGTCTTTTATATGGACAGATGGTGGTTTGTCTCTGTGACTACGAGTAATGTTTGTTACTCATCTTAGTTTTCCAATTCCTACGATGAACGCCGAAGAAACATTCGCCGGCATCGTTCTTTGTTTTCTTACCTTTTGTTGTTTTCATGCTGTTTGGACAAAAAAATGCTCGTCTTTTTTCCAAATACATGTTTTCTATCCAATCTTCCATTTTGGATCCTAAAACTCTTCGTTTTCCCTGCTGTTGCTTATTTTTGGGGCAAAGAATTGGTTGAAGAAAAGGCAAGTGAAGTCCTGACGGTTTATATCCACGGCTTCACTTTGTTTACATTATTGGAAACTCAATGCAAAGAGCAATCAACAACTCATTGCCAAACGTAAACATGATTTTTAACAGCTGCAGTATTGGAATCCCAGCAATATGTTGTCCTTCAACAGCAATTCTCGTTGTTAGTTTTAAAATCGCAGACTTTCAAGGCTATTGCAGTAAAAACTTCGTCCTTTGTTCAATGTTTACAGCTGAAAAATTTTTTCAGAAATCCTGAATCAGATGTTATCATTAACAGTGATGTCAAAAATACACTGTAATACCACCCACGAGTTGTAGTCAAGGTTTGTTGTTCGCAATCATTATTTGTAGTTGATTGAAGTCAATAATAAAACCATTCTCAACATCACTAGATAATTGCAGTTGATCACCTGAGTTGATTCATGGCTAAAATGATATGTTCAGTCAGTCTGCCGCAGTCAAGAAAAAGTAAAGTCGATTGCACTCAAGGTTTTTTGATGTTATTGTAAAAAGGACATCAACGGCACTTTCTATCATCTTTACTGTAATAGATCACAAGAATGACACCATAAAATGTTCAAAACAAGGCGAGCAAAGTACTTTTGTTCTTTTATGGGCAGTGTCGAGGAGTGCTCACTTTGGGGTCTTATCACACTTTTGTTGTAAAATATTTTGTTTCGATAGATTAAAATGTCACCGATACATGTTAGAATTTGTGACTCAGCCAAAGAACACAACCGGTTGTGAAGTTGGATTTAATAGTGGGACACTAGAACTGCTAACCTAGGTTAGTGATTTTTACCACTTGTATTGAAATGTAACCAGATGTAATTAAACTGTGATGAAGAAAAGTTTGTTAATCGTTTTTGCTCATCATAATCATATACCGGTATTTCCTGTGCCACAAAGGTCGATGATATTTCGAAAATCTACGTTTGCACTTGATTAAATGGTGGCTTTGGCTCTGCAGCAAAGAAAGTAAAATTATATATCTATATATATACAGTAATATATATTGAAAGAAAGAAAGCCAGTTTCGCATACTCTGAAAGTGTCAATGAAAATTTGATTGCTTAGTCTATGAGATGTTTTATATCAAAGAATGGAATCCGAGTTTAAACACAAACTGATTCCACCTGTGCGAAACACAGAAAGAACATTCCAATACTTATGTGATTGTTCTATTGTTTTATCTAGTATTTATACAAGTCATTTCCTTATCGCTATCATTTTGACTTGATAATGATGTTAGCTCATCATTGAAACGTCATTTATTAAAAAAATTTCTTAATCTTTTTCAAAATATTCATTACAGTTATTTATTGTTAAATAAAAATATTAATAACTATAAAATATTTATGAATGAAGATCGTATTATAATTATAAAGAGGAGATGGACACATCCCAGGTAACTAATATTTTGCCTCTTAACTAGAATTGTTATTATAATAAAGGAAAAGGAATTTAATCTTGTTACATAACAGTAAGGAAAAAGAAAAAAGAGGAATATTAATATTTTGAAAATGCTACATAATTATAATTTAGGTATTTGTGAGAGCAGAACAAACATTCATACAATTTATGAAATATACTGTACATGTATATGCATTAATCATGAGCAGCATTTAAATAATAATAATGTTTCTGTGCGCTTTTGAATACTTTTTTTCATAGATTGTTTTTGAATAAACAAAGGGTGATGTTTAAATGGAATTTGCGAATTTACCACTAACACTTGGGCAAAATCTCCCATGATTTATTTGGAAGGATTTGATACTGAAACTACAGTAGTTGGTTAGATGATGCACTGTGTGTTTTTTATCATTTTACTGATCTATGTTTGAAAGAACAGTCATCGCATTCTGTTATGTAAGGGTGTTGTCAGTGGCAGAATTGGTCTTAAAATACCACACAATTTTGGGGATGAAAACAATGGGCTTTATTAAAAACCATGCAAATGCCCTCCGGGGGGGAGGGTGGGTAGCTAAACTTACAGCTCTAATGTTTTTGCAAACGCTCGCTAAATGAAACTGACACTCGGGATCTGTGAAATACGCATTAGTACAGCAACTCTATACATATCTCGGATAACATAATTTCCTACCGCAGAGATAGCGCCGGAGATTTTAAACTACGATAAACAAAGTTTATCTAGTACTTAAAATACCACACAATTTTGGGGATGAAAACAATGGGCTTTATTAAAAACCATGCAAATGCCCTCCAGATTCCCCAAAATTGGTTTACGCTGAAACAGAACTAATTACTACCGACATGTTTGGCTACAATGGCTACGGCTTTTAATCTATCTTGAAAAGAGTTTTCTAAGTAGCGTTCATAGGCATTTGATTTCCAATCGCCTTGTATCTTGATTAGTTCGACTGGGACACCGCATCGCATGGCAAAAGTTGCACCCCCTCGTCTAAACGAATGGCCGGCATAATGTGCTGTGTTTAAACCCGCAGCGCTTAAAGTCAATTGTAATTTTTGTAGAAATTTGTTGTAGGTAAGCATCACCAGGTTTGTCCCTTGGCGGTACATAAAGGCGGGATCGTATGGCCCTGCGTCTCTCGTTAGATTATAAGCATTGGCCAGGGCAGAAAGGGGGCAAAGGGGCGATTCCTTTACCCTCGGCAACGGGATTAACAATGTTCGCTGCTTGAATTGAATAGTTTTGTTCCATCGGACAACCATAACCACACCCCAGCTAAAGAGGTGTAAGTCACCTCTACGGAGATGTGAATGCTCATCGAATTTATCTCGTGAGGGCGGGAGCAGATTCGCTTTCCTAAAGAAACTATAAAAGGCCACCAGGCAAGCCGCCCAGAAAGTCGCATCGAACGAGGTTGTGAGCGTCAACTGCCGACGAATGTCCATGAGGACAGTTGGCGTTATAGGGAGTTTTGGGCGAGTGGCGGCTTTGTCGCTTGACCTCTTAATGCCACGGATAAGTAACGAGTACTGGAATTTAACTAACGCGTTGTCGAGGGGGTTAGGGTAGCCATACTGCAGATGAATCAGCCGTACAATGTTAAGATAGTTCGAAATGCTGCTGGGCGACAGGGTGCGTGACAGAAAGGTCACATATCTCAGTAATGTTACGGTTGAGCACGGAACGATGTTGTATCCAAAGTACAAACAGAACCGTAAATAAGCACGAAACTGCGACTTGTATGTGGTCCTCGTAGAAGCGGCGAAGGCCTTGCCTCTATAGCGTGCGCATTCTTCATCTAGGGCCTGTTCTTGAGTGCCAGTTGGACCTGTGTTGGAAGCAAGGAAAGAGACGTTGATGATAGATTAGTAAAATTGTTCGTGATTGATCCAGAATGAAGTATGGAAAGGAAGTGGTCGGCACTCCGGTGATTGTGTAAGCGTGATAGCGTGTCGGCGGTGGTGTTTTCTGTTGTCTGGATGTAGCGAGATGTAATTCTGAAGTTGTGTACTGCGGATAACCAGAAAATTTCCCTCAACCAGACCATTGTCCTCTCCGATCTACTAGTTCCTTTGTTAAGCCAGGATTTTGTGACTGTATTGTCGGTGTAGATAACGATCCATTTATGTGAAAGTTGTGGACCCCATCGCCTGAGGGCTAACAGGACAGTAAAGAGTTCTAGTTCGTTGATATGACAGCTTTGCAAATGCGGAAAATCAGATTGCCAGTTAACATAGAACCAGTCTCGCTGATAATGGCCACCACCACCTACAAGACTGGCGTCAGTGGAAAATTCGGCAGTTAACGTGGGTTTAGTGGAGACAAAGAAGGTTCTGCCGTTGAAGGTCTCCATGAAATCGACCCACCACAAGAGGTCGTTCCGCATAGTTTGTGTCATTCGTTTCCTGTGATAAGGTCGCGTTAACGTGTTAAGTGCATCAATGATGCGCCGCAAAAATGTACGCCCCCCATAAACTACGCGCGCTGCAAAGTTCAGTTTTCCCGCTAAGGACTGTAACTCTCGCTTTGTAACTTTAGATTTCGCTAATGTTTGGCTTAGAAGAGCTCGGATGTCTCGCAATTTGTGATCGGGCAACCTAAGTTGCCTACGCTTGCTATCAATTTCAATGCCCAGATATGTCAGACGCTGGCAAGGATAAACCACTTTGTTCCAATTTACTGTTAGTCCTAATCGTCCTAGTAAGGTAATGAGTTCCCAGAAGGCTGTCCAACAGTCATGCTCGCTCTCGGAGAGTATGAGAAAATCATCTAAGTAAGCGACGAGAAAGAACCCACGTCGTGACATCATTCGCGTGATCGATTGCGTGAGGCGGTGAAAGATTTCTGGGCTCCGTTTTGCTCCGAACGGGAGTTTAGTGTCATACAGATATGTAAAAGAGTTAGCGTTGTTAAATTTCCATTTCAAACCCGTTGCTTGGTAATTTGATGGATGAAGTGGTACGTGGCGGTACGCGCTTTTCAGATCAATTTTCGCCATAAAGGCTCCTTGCTTTATGTTTGCTGTGATCTTGTCCACCGTTTCGTAGGAATAGTGCTCGCAGTCTGCATAGGAGTTTAAGCTTGTCGAGTCTGGTCGGCTGCAGTCATGAATAAGACGAATGTCATTGGAGTCTCGTTTCGGTATTGCCCCAAGGGCGCTAACAATAGTTGGTTTTTTGGTCGTGATTACGTAGTTTCCCTGTTCTATTTCAGTTAAGAGTTGCCTTTCGACTTGTGGCCGTACTGTTAAGTCCGTGGCGGAGCGGTAATTGTTCAGATCGACGTCGGTTAGGTGTACATTGTGAGGAATGATTTGAAAACCGTTTGTAATTCCATCTAGTAAGAAGTCTCTGTCGGTATCATGGTGCAATTCGTTCGTCCAAGCGTCAACGTTTAATGGGGAAGGATGAAGAGCTGTCGTAGTTTGTCATTGTGGGGCAACGGGGTTTTGCGCTGAGCCATAATGGTGTGTAAACTCGGGGTGTTTCTTGCCACACCCTGGTGCAATACAGATATGTTGGAATTTGCATCGTGGCCAGTGGCATCCTGCTGGTGAGTTATACACCTTGCAAATTGGTGCTTCAGTCGACGGTTTGCTGGTCCTTGATCCTGCCGAGGACGCATAGTTTGATACGGGTACCTGTCGCTTCTTTAAGAATCGCGTGTGCAGGTGTTGAGAGTCGCTACCCCAGCGAAACCCGTGGCGGTGTTGGAGTTTCCGATACTCGTTGTCATATAGAATGACGGACTGCCATGTATGGTCCTCGATCAGTTCGGAGACCTTGACGATGTAGGCAAGGTAGTCCTGGATTGATTTCCTATCCAAGTTGTTGCGCAAGAGGAGCGAATTTAGGATTTTTACGCTTGCTCCCATCCATTGGGAGAGGGTGATGCTTTCAAGGGTCGGTGTTTTTCGCTTAAACGCTCTTACAATCACCTGAGCCCCGCCACCCGCGCCTATCTCTTGTTCTTCTGGTTCTGTTGATCCAGAATAAGCATCAACAAAATCAGGAATGAGCAGGGGTTTCTCGTCCTGTTTACCTGGTGCAGTAGGTTTCCCGAGGTATACATGTGGGTTTAAATCCATTCTAGTCGGGTCACCATGTGGCTGGCTTGCTAGTGGAGTGGCTGAGGGGAGGCTTTGTTTTAGATCGTCGAGGCCGCCGCAGCTAAGCAGTGCATCCAGTCCTCCACCGTCGTCCAGTTTCGTCAAAATCTCGTCGAGACCATGGTCTTTCGCAAGGCTAGTTGTTGTGATGGGTTTAGTATCCGCTGGTTTTGGGGTCAAATCTGGTGCTCTCAGTCCGATGACGGCTTTGGCCAACAGCTTAGTTTGCCCTTTTGTGAGTCCAAGTTCGGCAATGTCGTCCTGTGTTAGCAGCTTTAAAGCTTCTTCAACATGGAGGTCCTGATCTTTTAAAATCTCAGCTGTTTTGGCTGATATGCCGTTTGCATCGCACCACGGAGGAAATTCAAATTTTGACATCCTGCTAGCTAAACTTACAGCTCTAATGTTTTTGCAAACGCTCGCTAAATGAAACTGACACTCGGGATCTGTGAAATACGCATTAGTACAGCAACTCTATACATATCTCGGATAACATAATTTCCTACCGCAGAGATAGCGCCGGAGATTTTAAACTACGATAAACAAAGTTTATCTAGTACAAAATGCCATGATTATCTGTTGATGTGTGAAGGTTGCTAGTCTTGAAAGTGAGTAAAATTAATACTTTCTTTGGTTGACACTGAATTGGAAAGAGTGAACTCTAGAAAATGTTTGGCGTGCAAAAGGTGACACAGATGGCTAATTTGGAGAGGCTACAAAACTAGGCAGCAAGTATCATAATTACTTTTAATGCCTAATTTAAAAAGATCTTACTACTGATCTCAGAGAATTGGTTAATCTTTTCTACCTCTATCTATCTATGATCCTTTTGATACATATTTCTTCAAAAGTCTTTTAGTGAATAGTGAAACCAGGAACTCTGGGAAATGTGGTGTATTTTCTTATGATTGTGTTTGAAAAGGAAGGAATGAAGTGGATTTTTTCCTCTGAATATTGATGCAAGCATCAATGTAATCACATTGTAATAATATATATATATATAATCATCTTGTCAGATGACAGGACTGCAATCTTGTTTAGATAAAGTTTAATTACACTTATTGGATAGACCAAATAAACATAATTTTCAAACACAACGCAGACATGTTTTATTTTGCTTGACCTCGTGCCCCCACTCGCGCGCGCGCTCATGGGAAATTTAAACAAAACCTGGAGCGCGGCTGCGACCGGAAGTGGCCGCTCCATCCTCCCCGCCAAGTGAGTTACAAAGAACGAACTCCTTAGAAAACAGTTCCTAGGTTCAACATAACAACAACAATAAGCAATCTTTAAGCGAAGATGTCTTAAACGTTTACTGTCCTCAGAGCTCTACTGTTCATTTAATCAAGTAGACACTTCCAACAAGCACAACTTAGCAGCTGGGCGCATCAAGATTCCATTTGGAGTCTTCACTTCTGCCATACGCACTCTGTCATCACTTCCTGAGAAAGTATTGAGAATCTGTCCTAGAGGCCAATGCGAGCAAGGAGCATCATCATTCTTCAGGAGGATCAGATCCCCTTGTAAATTTCGCTGTTCTTTATTCCACTTAGAACGGGTAGTCAGGCTAGGTAAATACTCCTTCCGCCACCGACGCCACAGCATATCAGCGAGCGCTTGCGCCATTTTCCACCGCTTGCGGCCGTTAACTTCTCGCTCCTCAAATTGACCTGGAGGGCTGTTAAGAGATGCTCTTCCAATCAGAAAGTTGTACGGTGTTAATGCTTCATAGTCATTCAAGTCGTCACTGACTGAAGTTAGCGGGCGGCTATTTAGTACAGCCTCAGTCTCAACAAGAACTGTATGGAGTGTCTCCTCTGGCATAACCTGGTCATTAATGACAGTCTTCATGGCTCTCTTAACTTGCTTCACCAGTGACTCAAAGATTCCTCCCATATGAGGGGACGATGGTGGGTTAAAATACCATGCAATCCCTTGCTGGGCTAGCTCACTTGCAGCGCTTTCTTAATTTAATGACTTCAGTGCTTCCTCTAGTTCTCTCTTAGCTCCCACAAAATTGGTTCCGTTATCTGAACGCAATGTCCTAGGATTGCCTCTATGGCTTCGAAATCTCCTCAAGGCCATGATAAATGAATCAGTACTTAAGTCTCCTGCTAGCTCTAAACGGACCGCGCGGGTGGTTAGACAGGTAAAGATGCATCCCCATCTTTTCTCGGTGCTTCTTCCTTTCTTAACATTCATAGGACCAAAATAGTCAACACCAGTGTTTGTAAACGGAGGCTCAAAAAGTGCAAGTCGCTCTCTGGGCAAGTCCGCCATTACAGGCACCTTAGGCTTGGTTCTCCTTCTCCTACAGAGCAGGCAATCATTAACGATCTTCCTAGCAAGTGACTTTCCTTGTGGAATCCAGAACTGCTGACGCAAAAGGGCTAGAGTATGTTCTCTCCCAACGTGTAGATGCTTCTCATGAAGGTCTTCTACCACGAGTTTTGAAATTGGATGTGATGGGTGAAGAATCACTTGGTGCTTTGCCTCAAATGGTATAGGAGCTTTGTTGAGACGGCCTCCAACTCTGATAACTCCGCCAAAGAAAATAGGCTGCAGTGGCAGTAGTGAACTATTGTGGGGTAGTACCCTGTTGGCTTGAAGATCTTCATAGTCTTCTTTGTACGACTCAATCTGTGCTAACTGGCATAAGGCTAGAGAGGCCTCTTTAAGATCATTGGCGCACAACATTTTTCCTTGTCATTCTGAGGGAGGACATTTCTTCCTCACTTTACACTTTAACTTTAACTTGTACCTCATCCACCATGCGTACACGCGCACTAGCTTCTTCCAAGAAGAGTGCCTCTCCCACGCTACCATACTCACACTGGATGTAGCGGACGTTGTCAGGACTGAAGCCTTGACTTCCAGCTGACTGTCATCAAATTCTGCTTTCCTTTCACCCCTTGGCCACTGGTCTTTAGAGAGCATGAGGAAGGTGGGGCCACTGATCCACCGACACTTAGGGGTCAAATCACACATTTCAATCCCTCTTGTGCAGTCATCGGCAACATTCATTGAGCCTGGCACATGGTGCCATTCCTTACCATCGGAGGTAGAGGCAATTTCAGCAACTCTGTGCGACACGCTGAATCTTCTGTGATTGTTCCTAATATAGTGGAGCACAATCTCTGAGTCACTCCAGAGGTACGTGTCGTCAACTTCGAAGTCGATTTCCGTCAATATCTTCGACTTCAGCCTGACTGCTATCACTGCAGCTTGCAGTTCCAGGCGTGGTATAGTCAAGGTCTTGATCGGGGCTAGCCTTGTCTTACTCATGATGAAACTCACATTTACACGTCCATGACTGATTGTTCGGAAATAAGCTACGGCTCCATAAGCCATCTCTGAGGCGTCACAAAACACATGTAGTTGCACATCTTGGCATTCGTCACGGTGGAATCCATACCACCTGGGAACCGCAATAACCTGAGATGACTTCAAACCATCTTTCCAGCTTTGCCAGCTCCGAAGAATTTCATCAGGTAGCTCTTCGTCCCAATCAGTTTGACGTCTCCACAGCTCCTGTATGATCAGCTTTGCCTTAATCACATATGGCGCAGCCAAACCGAGGGGGTCAAACACACTACTTGTGGCACTCAATATTCCCCTCTTGGTGTCAAGGAAGCCACGCTTCACCGGTTGCAGACATAGGAAATCTTGTTCCGTGTACCACTTGACACCAAGGGCTCTTTCTTGTGGCAACTCATTACGATCAAGATCAACAGTATCACATGCCACTTCAGAGGAGGGGATCACTGTCAGGACCTCTCGGCTGTTCGACATCCACTTTGTGAGTCTGAAGCCTCCTGTTGCTAGGAGGTTAATTAGCTGCTTGGCCAAGTCGGCGGCTCCATCGGAATTTGGTTTCGAGGATAGAAGATCGTCCATGTAAAAGTTGCGCAAGACTGCACGGACTGCTTCCTCATTGAAGTTCTTTGACTGATCAAGGGCAGTTCTTTGTAATGCATAGTTGGCACAACAGGGTGAGTCGACCGCACCAAAAACATGCACTGTGATTTGGTACTCATCTGGTTGTCTAGCTTCATCTAAATCTCTCCAGAGAAAACGCAGCGAGTCCTTGTCTTCTTCACAAACTCCGACCTGATGGAACATCTGTTCCACATCCGCCATAATACCAATCTTTCCACTTCTAAATCGCAACAGGATTCCTACCAAATTATTGAGCAAGTCGGGACCAGTGAGCAGGTTGTCATTCAGGGAAACTTTGTCATACTTTGACGCTGCATCAAAAACCACAGGAACCTTCCCTGGTTTGTTGGGGTTTAGTACCGCATGGTGTGGGAGGTACCATGTTCTTGAGGTTGTTTTCCTTGACTCCTCAGGTGTCAATTTCTTAACATGTCCTTTACTGATATAACTGTTAATCACGTCCCGGTACTTTCTTGCCAGCTCTGGATTCTTCTTAAGCTTCCTTTCAGTAGAATGGAGACGCGAAACGGCCATAGCACGATTGTTGGGCAAACTTGGCTCCGCCTTCCACAACAGTGCTGTTTTATAGTGGCCTTCCTCCTTCACTGTGCTGATTTCTAATATCGACAACGCTCGTCTGTCTTCAGCTGACACGCCAGAGTCAGAGGGGGCTTGCTTGGTAGCATAGGAGTCTATCTCCCAAAAGCGCTCAATTTGGTTCTGCAGTTGAGCTTGTTGATCAGTTACAAGGAAATTGGCATTGATTGTGTCACAGCGTTCATTGTCCACATTTCCAAACAGGGTCCACCCCAAGGGGGTTTTTACGGCAATGGGTTCATCCCATCGCCCTTGCCGAACGTCCAGGTGAATCAGTAAGTGAGCCATGTCAGATCCAAGGAGAACCTTTACATCGCTACCATCGAGTTCAGGAAGGTCAATGTTCAACAAATGGTTCCATTGTTCAGTCACCCTTTCCTTCGACACCTTGACGGATGAGACATTGAGTCTGTCAATCACCCATGCTCCCTGTACAGAAATCGGTTGAGGGTGGACTTTAGATGACAAGGAGAAACTCACTCGGCTTACATTCTGGATCTTGGCATCAGATCCAACTGTGTTTAGACTAATCTGGTGTGCCTCACCACCAAGCCGCAGGTAGTCTGCTAAGTCCCTTCTGATTAAGGTGGAGTCGCTCCCAGCATCAAGGGCAGCATATGTGTCAACTACACCATGAGGACCATGTATTTGAACCGGCAGGACTTGCAGGAGGACCTTTCTGCGAGGCTCAACGCTCACTTGATTGATGCTTCTCGGGACTTCAGATGGAACTTGAGGAGTGCTCGTACTGGGTACCTGCGGCTGAGCATTCCCCTTTTGAAAGATTGGTGACCGTACATCAGTGCTTTCGCAGTGAGCTGAAATATGACTATGTGAGTAGCTTTGATGATCTTCATGCAGGAGAGTGTGATGAGGTCGGTTGCAATGCTCTCTGAGACAACGGTTGGTACTTGGACATTCTTTCGATTGATGGTTTGCTTTCAGGCAATTAAAGCAAAGTCTATGTTCCCATACAACTTGTTTCCTCTCCTTCAAGGCTTTGGACTTAAAAGCAGGACAGAAGGCAACACGGTGCCTGTCTGAACAAACAACGCACTTCTGTTCATTAGGATGGGCTGAGTTCCCACCCTCCTTGTTGTAGGGCTGGATTTGAACTGCCTTTGGAGGTTTGGTAGTTGTAACGAGAGAATGAAGCTTCAGATTTGACTTTGGTCTCGTATACGACTGCTTCTTGTTCCATTCTTCACATATGAAATCCTCAAGCGGGTTGAAAAGGGTGTCAACTCTTTTGCAAAGCCACCTTTCGAACCCTATTAAGGTAGCTCTCTCAGTATGACCATCAATATCTTCGTACCATCTCACTCTGAGGTTAATGGGTAACCGCATTGTGGCCCTGCTTAGATACTCTGGTGTTAACAGTATAGCAGACTGACCCATCTTGACACACCAGGTGGTACAAGCTTTCACTTGATAATAATAATCATGCAATGCCTGTCTATCATGTGAAGTCACAACAGAGTTATCGAGCATGTTCTTTAAGAAGGCTGATACCACACTGCTGGGGTTCCCAAATTGTCGTTTTAGTATTTTGAGGGCTGTTGGATAACTATAGCCAGTCACACCCATACTTTCCACTGCTTTCTTTGCTTCACCGCTGAGATTTTGAAAGAGATAGGACATTCGATCCGAGTCAGTCAGTGTCATCTTATTATGGATCTGGTCACGAAATCGCTCTATAAACTTGGGCCACTCAATCGGCTTGCCGGTAAACTTGAAAAGCTCAAGGGGTGGCAAGCGTTGCTGCTCCTGTGCTCGGAGCAGAGCTATACCAGAGTCTGTCTGTGAGCTATTGAGATTTGCCGTAAAGACAGTCTCCTGGCCATCTACCAGCCTGTCAATGAATGCATCTACAGGTTCTCCTACAGGATCTACTTGAACTGGTCGATGCAGAGGGTTTGACTTAACTTGACTTGAGTGGGAAGTCGATGTACTTCTTGGGCTTGGGCACCACAATGGTGAACTACTTGAGCAAGGGTGGTTCAATGGACTTTCAAACTTTGGATGATCAGGGGAACAGGCTTTGAAACTATTAACAGCAGATGATGCACTAACACATGTAGGTCTCAACAATGAAGGAATGACTTGAGGAGTTTGACTACTCAGTTTTCCTGAACACTCAATTTGAGGTTTTGTTGACCAAGAAACTGACGTAACTAGACTTGCGTATCCACTACTGTATGCAATTGATTGTTGGGGCGAGTACACGTAATGACATGAGGATGCTGTATTTGTTTGAAGATCTGACACTAACCCAACAGGGGTAATTATAGGCTGAGATACATATTCACTTCCTTGGCTGAACAAGTTTGGCTGAGTCGGCTTTAGGGTAGAACTGTAAGTTTGCAGATTGGATTCACCGTCTTTAATAAGGGGTGTCTGAACTGCGGTTGATGTGCACCCACAGCTGTTAGGTGCATAAAACTCTAGGACCTTTGGCGGTAAACACTTAGCTGTTGCATTAACTGGGGTATCTGCATGCGAGACGACAACTTGTTTGTCATATTGCAGAGATGTATGATCTGACGTTTTGTGTTCTTGGGAAACATATCCCGAAGTCATTCCAGGGTTCACTTCAATACATGGCTTTGAAAATTCATCCATACTTTCAGCACCAGTATTCACATTAGGACTTGGAATTAAACAATGTTTCATAGATGTTACTGTTTCACTGACCTTGTTGTCTTGATTCCTTTCGGCATTTCTTTCGGTAACTTCTTGCCCTATTATTTCGTGTTCGAGTTGGGCTAATTCGTCTTTATTCTGGGCTGGAATGACTGCCTTTTCCCTCTAAGTCGCGTTGAGCCATTTCTTCACGGAATTCCTCTTCGCGGACTTCATTTTCTCGTTTCACTTGTTCGGCTAACTGTTTTGCCTGTAGGTTGGCGACGGCAGCTTTCATTCTAGCTTCTCGCTTTCTCTTAGACGAGGACGAGGACTTTGACCTCACGGAATCATTCTGACTTGAAACTTGACTTATCGAGTCTTCAGGACTTACTTCAGGACTGTTTCGAAGCGGGGTTAACACACATTCATCCACCAAGTGCCACGTACTTTTGAGGCTCATCCTCAGGCGGCTGGTTTCTTGTATCCGGCTCGAAAGGACCAAATTTGGATAGACCAAATAAACATAATTTTCAAACACAACGCAGACATGTTTTATTTTGCTTGACCTCGTGCCCCCACTCGCGCGCGCTCATGGGAAATTTAAACAAAACCTGGAGCGACTGGCTGCGACCGGAAGTGGCCGCTCCACTTATATTTTAAATTGTCATCTGATGTGTGGAAATGACAGACAAGTGGCTGGCTATTATTTTTGACCAAACATCTGAGAATACAGTATGTGACATAATGTGTTGTTGGTTGAGGCAATTGGTACTGTAATTATTCAGTGGACTGGTCACAGTCGTTGCTGGTTGTAGCCTTGGTTGCGGTCTGGCAACATGGAGTATAATTTGCATCTTGTGATTCATACATTGGAAAACCAAACTTTACAGGTGAATCTTCATTGGGGTCAAACGTTTGTCTCCTTAGTTCTCATGTGAAAGAACAGTCATAATGGGAGCCAAGTAAAAAAATAATAATTAATGTACTGGTTTCCACTGGGTATGTTAGTTTAGGATAGCTACAATACATAGTTTTTTATTACTTGAGGCCAGAAAGGCAAAACGGTGTTTATCTTGTCAAGAACACGAAACTACAATGAAGCGACATTAATTATATAGTAGATACAATACGTATGTTCATGTATGTATGAAAGTGTGCATAAATAGAAAACTAATAGACATACATGTACAGTGATATTCAAAAAGAAACAGTTGAGAAAA
>OX419342.1:14300601-14355601 GCA_948470475.1 Galaxea fascicularis
GCCCCGTGCTCCACCTTAGCTAAGAAAGGTTGGATTTGATCCTTGGAAGCGGCGTAACTCTTCCACCTTTGGAATGCTCTCCTGTATGTATGTGTAGTACCCGCAGCCTTAGACGGGAGAAGTGGTGTCTCTAACCTAGAGGCCAAACCATTCAATGTAGCCCAAACACCGCAACTGAAAACATCTTAATAACATAGGGAAGCAATGAAAAATAACAACACTACATTAGATAATACAGAGGCTTGTTCATGTTCCTTTGTGGGGTATGAGTTTATTCTGGACGCACCCCCGGTTCTTGTGTTTGTCGTTGTATGTCTTCTTGGACATAAACTACGCAGGTTTTCATTTGTTGGTTCTAGTTATTGTGTCGCGGCTGCAGACATTGTTGGCTGGATTATAGTTTGCCAGTGGCAACTCCTGAGTCTTGTCTGTTATCACGCTGACATTCCAGGTGTTGTTTTTTCTTTTCTCGTTTCTCATATTTTGTTATTGTTGTGCTATTAAGGTTATTTAAGTAGCACACGACTTAAATTTGTAAGGACGGCACATTGCACACCACCACCAAAAGCCCATGTTCGAAAAACTACTAGTTTGCCTGAAGTCAACCCACATGGCCAAAGATCAGGATCTGAGTGGCTTGGTGCAGAACAAGGTGTTCTTTGCTCTACGTTTCTCAAATGAATCTGGTCTGCTTTGAAGAAATTTCCAATCCACTAGAAAAGAACACTGTTGCTACAAAGTAATGGGCAATATTGGGCAGATTTCCACATGGGTAAGACCAAAGTTCCTGCAGCGCTGCAGTCACGCATATGATTCAGCACTTTGGATATGAGAGATGTAGGAGGTACAAGCCAGTTGTTGTCTAACGACCAGTCCTATGAAAATGCATCCACAGCTTATGAACCCGGTTGGTAAAATCTGGAGTTGAAGCTCGATAATTTAGCATTGCAGTTGCAGGCAAATCTATCCACAGAATGTGGGCCCCGAAGCTCTTCCAGTTCAAAGAAAACCTCATTGTTGAGAGAATAATTGTTGAAATTAACAATTATACTAACAAAATCTGCACGAGAGTTCTGGTCATGAGGCAACCAGTTAACAACGAGATGAACCTGGAGTTAAAGACTTAAATAAAAAAAATACTGAGAGCAATTTCCTGTAAGTCCTTTACCATGCTTCTAACTTGGATGATTCTGATAATGTTCTGGTTATCAGTGTTACAACGCTCCCTTTGCGGGGCGGCTGGATGACTTTCAAAGGCTTTTAGTGGAAATTTAATGGCAACAAGCTCCCTTCAGGCGGGAGACTTTGGGACTTCTTGGTGGGCGAATTTCGCTGACAGACTAGGTAAAAACCCTCAGTAAAAGCGCTGCAGCCAGTTGAAGTGGCATCCAAAAAATGAACCTTAGAAGGGACAAATGGAGTGGGCCAAAAAAGGACGCCATTCAAATATACCAAATTGACTCTATAACTATATGACGTCATATGTGGGTTGAGTTTGTTGTTGGTTCTCTACTCTGCTCCGAGAGGTTTTTCTCCGGGTACTCCGGTTTTCCCCTCTCTCCAAAAACCAACACTTCCAAATTCCAATTCGATCCGGAAGCATGACCTCCCTGAAAACCACTTCGTGGTGAGTGGAGCTTCCTGGGTAAATATTGATTTATTTACTCTCCAAAATTGAGGGTTCTCTAATGAAAACAACGGAGTCCCAGGACCTTCTCGAATTAACGACTTCATGCAAATACCTTTTCATAATTTGGGTAATATTCCCACAACTGGTGGATACAGAAATGATAAGGCCAACAATTGAGGTGATCTTGAGTTGGGCACAAATGCCATTAAGATCAGAGGAAAGGTTTTCAATCCTGGAATCACTTGCATAAGTAAAACCTGAGTGCGTGTCAATGGTGTATCCAATGTAGCAAACTTTAATCGTGGGCTCACAGTTGGACTTATCATCATGAACTCTAAACCTCCAATGGGACAGATATGTGATCCCGCTCCTACCGCGTCACTTAACCCAGGGTAACTTAAACGACTTAGCTTAATATCAAAACAAGCTTTGCAAAGTTGGTAACTGCTATAGTCATAGGAAAGGTTCCTGCCTGCCTAATTTCAGGAGTTCAAAATCTGAAGCACAGCAGCAGAAAAATACTATCTAGAACAAAATATACAAGTGAATACAAGTGAGAACAAACGTAAGGAGAGCGTACAAAATAGGAAAAAAGACGCGAAAGGAAAATGAAAGGCAACGAAAAGGCTTACTAATGCTGACAGGACGGGAAACACAACGTGAATGAATTCGAAAAGCTACGAGAACTAATATAACTGACGAAATTAACATAAAGTGAGAAATTACAAAGCGTGCGGAATGTGAACACCAACAAAGTGACAATATGCATGTAAAGCGCAATTAACAGAAATTACAAAGGATATCCAATTAAAATCAAAAAACCGAAAAAACCGAAACACTAACGGTAATAAAAAACAATCCACACTGCCTTCCACAGGAACACAAGAGAACTAAGGAATGCATTAAACAATAGAAGGCCAGGGAAAAAAAAAGAAGGCCAGGGGCGCAAAATCCCTAAAGTGACTTAAAAGAAAATTTGAGATGTAAGCAGCATAAAATAACTCCCAGTATTTTTACCCCTTCACCTCTCGTACATTGGGTTAAGCAAAACTGCAATGGCATAGGAATATGCTTGAGTGAACGTAAAATTACATTCCAGATCTTAATCAAAATGCAATTCAAAACCTTGTCAGAAAATCAACTGAAAGTCACTTAGGGATTTATTTTGCACATTGTTGATAAGCAATTACTTATTTACGATACGCTCCATAATGTCCAACAATGCCTTTGTTTGCTGCTGCTGTTGTTGCATCATGAGCAGTGTTTGCTGACTCTGTTGTTGCTGTTGCTGCAACACTACCTTTAGAAGCTGACTCTGCTGCTCTTGGAACTGCTTCTGTACATTTGCAGAAACTTCCATTTGTTTTTTCTCAAACTCCTGTTGATCTCTCTTCAGCTTCAACTCCTCCTGTTTAAGCTCATGGTTAATGTCAGCTCTTTGTGACAAATAAGAAATTGCATTGCTGCCACTGCGTCGTGGTCGCTTACTTTGATTGTCCTCCATCCCATCTGATTGCCTTTTTTGAGTGTCTTTCAATTTTTCCATTGCTTTTAACCTGATATCTTCAGCTTTTGCTCTATCACTCTCTATTTTTCGGCTCTTCTCCCGACCAGTTTCCTGTTGCTCTGACTCTGCACTTTCTTCCAAGGCAATTATTTGCTCTAACAAGTTTTCCAACTCTGTCGGCTCATCAGGTGCAATGCCAGTTGCCTTTTCTTCAGCTCTCAATTTCTTTTTATGCCTGTTTTGTAATATTCCAACATGATCTCTAACAGATCGTTTGTCAACATTAAATGATAAACAGGAACAATTGTTGAGTGTTGTAGCCACTTTGTCCCAAATTGTACTCCGTTGTGTCGAGGCCTTTTTTGTAGTGAATGGATTAAGATTAAGAACTTCACGGCATAGTATCAAATCGTGATCTTTGGTCCAAAACATCACTGAACTAAAAGAAAAAAAAATGTGAATAAGTGAAGGTATACACAGACTGATTTGTCTGTTCCCTGCACATCACATCTTGAATTTCAACAGTGTCCCCATTTAAGGCTTGTATATATCTGTATATATCAGAGAGCTTGAGACTACAGCATAACTGGGCTGCCAAGAGTCTAAAGCGAGACCATTCACTGGAGAAAACAAGTAAACCCACCACCCTCTAGACAGAGAGGAATTTACTAACTAACCCAGAATTTCCAGGGGCTGTTCATTGACTGGGCTACCAAACACAGGTTGCCCCCCTCCTGTCCTCAAATTTCTCAATGGAGAGCCATGCTTTGTCAAATCTGTACAGATATACTTATTAATAATATTGGTTTTTGTACCACACTTAAACAAAGGTATCCCAGGGTGGATCGGGTGTATAGCCAATCCTCCAAGATCTACCAAAACAAGGTTAACTAAATCTCTGATAAACTATTTCTACTTAATTAAAGGTGACGTCTGTGTGTTTTCTGGGAAGCTTACAGACGTATTTTATTTCTAAGCACATTTGCAGAACTACAGCATGCATGTCCAGGGAAAATAAAGTACGATTATGTTTATTGCAAAATCGATGGAGAAGTCAAAACCCGACTGTGTAATTCCTCCCATCCCTAAAATATTAAAATTTTACCTGCAGAATAATCTTAAAATTACGGCGCTTCAGCCAGAACGTAAATCAATTTCAAAATCGTATTCGTAACAAATTTGCCCAAACCTAAAGCTTAAATCAAAGACCTCGACCAAGCCTATCATTATTTCACACAGTACCTTTTACAGAAAGCAGAAAAACGCAAAAAAGAGAAGATCCCATTGACACGTCAGGCATTTAGGCCAAACTAAAGCTTACCTCGGAGGTTTGGTTGAACTTGAACATGTTGAAGGCTCTGCCATTTTCAGGCGAGTGTGCAACCTGCATAAAAACGTCGTAGCGTTAAAACAGCATGATTTTCCACGCTTATCTTTCCTTAAAAGGCATAAGTTTAGTTCTAGTTGCTATATCTATAAATTAAATGGCTAATACATCAATTTCTTTGAAGAAATTTAAAGCTGACTACTCACGTTTTCTCCACAACGCCAAAGTGCTCAGGTTGACGTTCCAGACGCCAGCGCAACGCAATGACATGCCAACATGAGCATGCGCAGAATTCTCGTCTCCGAAAAAATTACTTCCGGCCGCGTATTGTAGACATCGCGTCCTATATCTTAAAGTGCCTAATAGCGATTGGGATCCCTTGGGCCTTTAATAGCTTTGTAAAAATATAAGGCATACTGGAAAGGTCAAAAGCCAAGACAGTAAACTGAAAATATCTAATCGGACCGTCACCAAAATCCCACGAGAACGCTAAATACCTGCGATGATCTGGAAAAATGTCTGTGACATTATGGTATCCTGACTTTCTTACACGCTTTTATTTTATATACTTTCTTTTTAAGTTTATGTTGGCCTGCAGATAACAAATTTGCTATTCGCGGCGGGCCAGTCATCAACATACTTTAAGTTACAATATTAAGTAAAGAAACTAAAAACTAAAGAGTTAGACATTGCATGTTCATCAAAAGTTAAATAGTGTACCAACATAGTATAGGAACAAATTAGGTAGTAAGGTAATTGTATCAATTTGTTTTCATTGTGCAGTTTTTGAGTTTGGAAGTAATATTTTCAACATCAAGATAAGAATCTTCTTTACTCAGGATTTGAGATAGACATTTTTATTTGTTTTTTAAAGGAATTTTTTGATAATTTGTTAAATTCACTCGGTATCTTATTCCAAATTTTGATACCAAGACGTGTCTTCTTTTGCTTTTAATGTTTGTTTCAAGCAAATTTGGGAGAAAAAAGTACAGTTATGTGATATAAAAAGCAGTTTTTCATTTACCCATAATCCTTTGTGGGTGTGGCCCTTCCCTTGATTCGTGTCTTTCTTGCCTTCTTTCCTTCACTCTTTTTTCAACCTATCTTCGCTCCCTGGACTGCCTTCTTGCCCGAAACCGTACAGTTTTTTTTCTTTTGTCTCCATATTGACCGGTTGACCTCCACATTCAAACACGTGCTTTAGTCACTCTGATTCTAGCCCTTAAGAATCCCTTGGGACCCCCCGACTGTTATTTGTCACAAGAACGAATCGACTGCACCGGTGTTATGGCAGATCTTCGAGGGGAGATTTTCGAGAGCAGCATGCTTGTGGAGGCTGCGTTACACCCAGTGGGCACACCCTTACGGCGCAAAATGTTTCAGCATCGCTCAAAGCTAAAAATCCCCGGCTTCAGTGGATGAAAATGGTTTAAAATGCTCACAGTTGTCGGTTATTACAAGCTCCATGCTGACATTTCCATTACAAGCTGACATGTTGCTTGATCAAAGCGGAATACTTGCTTAAGAAACAGCAAAATATTAGAAGAAAGTGGTGAATCCTTTGCTAATTTGGACGTTACCAGTGCATTCCAGAAACTGTTTCAGTCTTTCAATTTGTTCTAGTTAGGTACTCACTTTGTATTTTGACTTTACACTTTGACACATAGTTGATCACATACAGCCCATTCATCTGACATGTTTTATTTTCTATTTGGAGACGTGTCGAGCCGTATCAAGCTATTTTAGAAACTGTCTTTAAAATATATGAGAAGCGTTACAACAAAGAGTCGGTAAAAACATGTAGTTTTTCAAGAATTTCTAGTAAAGAAAAATAGCTGAAAGTGATTGTATGCATTTCCCTCTCGTTATAGCGGGGTGTCACTGTACAAAGAAAAATGCGGGCAAATAGTCCTGACACGCAACAGGTCAAATACAAACTTTCGTTTGCTTGGTACGGAAAGATACGTAGTCATAAAATGGGATCACTGGAGTCACAGTGAATATGTTTAAAATCGCTGGAGTAACTTCATGGAATTTGTCAAAACAGTAAGAGCAATTAACGATCTCCATGTAAAATGAATGGCATTCAAGACTTGATTATTACGGATCTCTTCCTAGCTTTGGTTTCCTTGACTCCGGCAATATACCTGGCAATGAAGGTAAAATATCTTTTATAGTCTTTTCGATTTCAGCTGTTCGACTCGAACGCTGTTGTAAACTTATAACAGCGTTGCTTTCGTCAATCCTTTGGTCAACTTACGCGTCACGCAATTACATGCAACAATTTTCCCTTACAGGCAAGGAACTACAGCAACATTTCTGTGACCGAAGATGATAGCCAAGTAGGAATTCAACATAAGGGGCGAACCATTTGACTTTTGAGGGGGGGTTGGAAGATTTCTCAGTGGCTAGAACTTTTTTTCTCAACTAACCAACAAGGCAGATATATTTTTTCAGTCGAAAAACAGCGCAAGAATTTTTTTTCCTCAGACCTGGCCATGCATGGATTTTGGTCAAATGGTTCGCCCCTAATTTCGCTCGCCTCGATAGCCAATTTGTGCATGTCTGGTGCTTCGCACGCGTGCGGCTGTTGTTATTTGTAATGGTAATAGGACTGAGTGGAGTCCAATTCGGTCTCTAACCATACGAGTGATGACAAAATCGGACGACCGCGTAGCGGGAGTCCGATTTGTTTCATCACGAGCATGATTGCCGACCGAATTGGCCGACACAAAGTCCTTTTTCCAGTTAATCGTATCTATAACAAAATTCGAGAAAGAAATAAAAAAAAATTTTCAGGAAAAAAAGTAGTTTTCACCCTGAGATGCGTAGTAAAGAAAATGTGAAAGTGCGAGTGCACTCTTCCAGCACGCGCGCGATGGCGCGTACTATCCAAAAGGCTAATTTAGGGGCGAACCATTTGACTTTTGAGAGGGGGTGGAAGATTTTGAAAAAAAAAATTCCCGCAGCCTCCCAAACAAAGAAAAAAAATCCATGCATGGCCAGGTCTGAGGAAAACAAGTTCATGCATACATTGTGCAGCCAAAAAAAATTCTTGCATCTCCCCACAAAAAATTATTGCGCTGTTTGTCGACTGAAAAAAATATATGCCTTGTTGGTCACTTGGGAAAAAAGTTCTTACCACTGAGAAATCTTCCAACCCCTCCCTCAAAAGTGAAATGGTTCGCCCCTTAGCAACAGGACACGAGGGCTTTAGGACGCAGTATTTTGGCCGTGATTGAGGACGCGAGTACTGAATACCCCTGGCGGGAGAGATTTCAAGCGCGGGAAAATCAAGACGTAGAACTCCATCATGGTGGATGGAGGTCTTCGCAGTATGCGAGAAGCATTACTTCTCGCTTATGGTACCAATGTCAGTGATGCTGCAGAGTTTGCTGCGTTATATGATGCAAATAGTTCAAGAGAGATATTTCCGTACTGGATTTAACTTTGGCGACTGGGATGATACCGAGTGCAAAACAGAATTACGATTCACCAAAGCAGACATCTTCTTACTATTAGACGTTTTTAGATTTCCAGACAGGTTTGTGTATTCCGAGAGAACCCTTTGCTCAAAGCTTGAAGGACTTTGCATTTTTCTAAAAAGGTTTGCCTTACCATGAAGGTACACTGACATGGTGTCTTGGTTTGGAAGGAATCCAACTGAATTATGCCTTATATTCAATACTGTTTTAGAGTACGTTTACAGATCACGTCACAATCGTCTTGAGTCTTGGAATCAGCCATTTCTTCTGCCCCAAGTCCTAGGGCGCTATGCACAAATCATCCACGACCGGGGTGCTTTGCAGAGTAGCGAGGCCTCAAAATAATGAAACAGTTGTTTACAATGGCCATAAGCGTGTACGTGCAATAATCTAGCCGGACCATTTGAAGGACGAGGGCATGATAGCACAATGCTGCACGAAACAGGGCTGTTATGGGAACTGCAAAGAATTGATTGGGCAAATGGTGAGCCTTTATGTTTATACGGAGACCCGGCGTATCCCCTTGAAATTTATTTGCAAGCTCCATTTCGATATGCACACTTGACACCTCAAATGCAAAGATTCAACAAATCTATGGCGGAGTGAAGTAAGGGTATCAGTCGAGTGGATGTTTGGAACCATCACCAACTATTACAGATTTGTTGACTTTAAAAAGCAACTGAAAATTGGCATGAGCCCCGTAGGGAAAATATACTTAGTGTGTGGAATTCTTCAGAATGCTCACACTTGTCTGTATGGAAATTTAGTTTCAGAATATTTCAGATGTGATCCGCCAAGTCTTCAGGACTATTTCTGGTGAACTGAAAGAGACTCAGTGTTATTATGTAAAATAGGCTGCTCTTTATTCAGTTTTTGCCAAGCATCAGTCAATCTGATTACAATCCTAAACGAAATCAACCAATAAATGGTAAAATAGCAGGTCACATTTTTTCTTTATAGTCAAGTTCCATTGGCAGCAAAGCTAAAAATCTTTTTTCTGTTAAAATTTATTTTCTTCTCAGCACACTAATAGAGTGCCAAGATCTGTCACTCAGACGTGCTGAGAGCTAAGGAAATCATCAACAAGATGAATTAATTATTTTGGTGTTTTGATGATTGGATTTTGAAAACATCTTAACAAAAATTGTGACTTTTAAAATGTCACACAATTACTGTTACCTTAAGTCTTCAAAGCCATAGAATGCAACAGTATTTTGCAATCGAACAACTGTTCATTACTTGTCGCCGTTATAAACATTCGAAAACAGCTGCTGCTGCTGTCGCTGCTGCATCAGCGCCATCATTTGTTGTTGTAGCTGCTGCTGTTGACTTTCTATCTGCATTTGGAGCTGTTGTCTTAGTAGTCCCTTCTGCTCATTCCTTTCCCTTCTTTCAATCTCTCTTTCTTGCTTTTGCTCTTCGAGTTCTTTCTCTTTCAAATTTGCATCTATTTCAGTTTTTTTTTCTTTTAACCAACACATAGTGTCAACTCCAGATCTTCTCTTTCTCTTTTCTTTCACTTCCTCATCTGCATCTGCCAGCCTCTTTTTACTTTCACGCATGGTCTCCATTGCCTTTTTTCTAATCTCCAATTCTCTCCGTTTATCGGCATTTGCTTTTGCTCTTGCATTCTCTGTTTCTGATTCGGTTTTCTTGTCGGATTCTTCACTAAGGGCAATCATGTCCTCCATCAATATTTCGACCTATGTGAGTTCTTCACCACCAATGCCAGAGCCTTTAAGTTCTTGTATCGTCTCGAAAGAAGCGTGAATCGATCTCTTACGCCCCTAGCAGTCACATCAAACAGATCCTTTTGGCAGTTAAGGTTGCTGGCAATAACTTGCCATACGACTCCACGCTCTCTGCTGCCAGCTTTATATTCGAAGCTTCCTTGTCTTCCCATTTCTTTGAGAAGCATAATATCCTTTTCCTCTGTCCAATTCATTGCGGATCTAAAATTCAATAACATTACAATTAAAACGGTGATTATTAGCACCAGGTTTTTTATTGCAAACCGCAAACTGCGGTTCGCAGTTTGGCGTTTGCAGTCTCAGGTTTGCAGGGTTTCGAACTTTAGCGATGCGTTCGACTTACGACTGAAACATAACGATTTGTGGGTAAATTTGGTCGACAAAAAATGGCGGCTTCTGCAGCAAGGTTGGTAATAACGTGCTATATTTTCCTCTCTTACTTTTCATCGCACGATTTCTCAGGCGAAATTACGACGATGCCAGGGCGGTTCTCCTGTATGATGATAGTTCAAGTAGTTCTGACTCATCTGATGAAGACATGCTCGATGAAATTTTTGTTGATGCTATGTTCCCCGATGATAAACACGATTATCCGAGAGAAAACATCGAAGACCTAAGCGAGAGTCAGTGCGAGGCGATATTTAGGCAAGTAATGAAGCTACAAAAAAAAATCCAGTCGGCTGCACATCTAGGTCTTCTTGCTGCTGCTTCAGTCACTAACATGAGATCGTTCGATGTGGATGGCAATCTAAAAGGAGCCATACTCTGCCAAAGGCCAGAAGAGATGCAAGGTTAAACATTCATTCGATATATTTCTCATGTATTCCATTACACTTTCGAACCACATATATTTAGTGCCGCCATCTTGTTTTTCGGCAAGCCGAAATGCTTCACTTTATCACCTTACATACATGAATTATTCAAAACTTTGAGTTAAAAATCTAATTAGCATAAAGCAGGCCAGTATAAAAACCTTTCTGCATCCTTAAAACGTGAGACTGTACAATTTTTAATGGCAAAAAACCTTGCCGTAAATCACTTACCACTAGAACCCTCCCCTGCGGTTCAAACGTGACCGCAAGACCGTGGTCACGTGATATCTTGAGTTTTGCCGTTTACCGTTAACCATGAAAAACCTCATGCTAAAGGTGCCTATTATCTTTGATTTGTAAAGGTAATCACATGACTCCGAGTGCAATTTGGAATAAATAAGCACGAGTAAATTTTTTCAAAGACCAACAAAATTGCACGAGCCCGTAGGGCGAGTGCAATTTGTGGTCTTTGAAAAAAATTACGAGTGCTTATTCATTCCAAATTGCACGAGAAAAATCATGTGATTACTTATTAATAATACACTTGAAAAAATAGACTACTTATAAAGCTTCAAGCCCATACATTGACTACTGAGGTACGCAGAAGGCATTGCCCTCGATCGTCCGAAACTTGGAGAAGCTTCGAAAATATCCGGAGATCACCGGAAGTGTTCGGTAATCTTCGGTAGTGTTCGGGTAATCTTCGTTAATCTTCGGACGTGTTCGGGTGATCGTCGGACATCGTCGGAAGCATTCGGGTGATCTTCGAAGTGATCGGCGATCTTCGGAAATCTTCGTGTGGTCTTCGGAAATCTTCGAAAGGTTTCGTACGATATTCGGTGGTCTTCGAAATACATCGGTTGGTCTTCGGAAGCCTTCGAGTCTTCGTTTTAACTTCGGAAATCTTCGTTGTAATTTGCACTCGTGTTACACTTTTTTGCACTGGTGTTACACTTGAACTGCACTGCTCTCAGCCATTCACAATCGAGTAATTTTTTCAAGTGTATTATTATACGGTTTAGTTACAATAACCACAGTAGTCAGCACATTCGAACCATCAACAAAATGTTTGTCTGTTACTTTTGAGACGATAACAAGTTATGGGGGTTGATCGACTACAAATACCTGAAGGTTTTCAGCGGAGATTTCACTGGCCAGTGGTATATCATGCCCGCCATCCTAGGACCCATCCTTATTTCATTTCTCATCTTCTTCATTTGCTTGATTCGGAATGCACGAGTTCGAAAACGGTGAGTTTTTATCACTCTCGGTTTAACACTTGCAAAAAAGGAGGGGAAAGAACTCAAACATACCTCTTCGTTTTTGCCGTTCGTTTCAGTCGTTATTGTGGCTAGAACCGATCTTTCCAGTCCGGACAGCTCTCTAATCAAACCTGAAAACTATAAACTGGAGTAGCTGGTTATTGCAGTGCGTCAGTTAGTTAGGTCGCGAGAAAATCACATAGCCCCTTGATTTATTTCATATATATCATCCACATTCATCTCTTTCACGGGAATGTATGAACCCACAATTGACTTGCTCCCAACGTCAGTGGCTTCAAAGCTCAGTTGGTTAGAGTATCGCACCGTTATCGCGAGGTCACGGGTTCGAACCCCGTTGAAGTCCTGAATTTTTTTTCAGGCTTCTTTACGCAATTGCATTAAATTGCGTTCACAACTGCGAGGATCGGTTTTCATTTGATTTCACATCCGCAGTTCACGTATGATTTATTTCATATATATCATCCACAACCCTAACATAGTTTACGGAACAATCTATTATCAATCTAGTGTATTTTTTCCTTAATTATTTTAAAATTCTTGTTTTGCTTTTGCAATACTGTAATATTTTATGGTCATACAAATAAAGCTTCTTGTTGTAGTCCTTCAAGGACCAGATGAGTGTTTTGTCGATGTCCTGTTCGAAATTGCGTTCTAGTTATGTTTTAAACAAAGTATAACTATTTTGTCAACTTTGAGTGATCATTGTACTGAGGAGGGAGGTGAATAGGGGTATGCAAATCCGCCGATCCGCTATAATTTGATAACCAAATCCGTCAATCCGTTAAAAAAAAATTATTAAATCCGAATCCGTTCGCTACTTGTCACGTGAAAAGGTGAAAATTGCACCTTGAGCTGTTGTCTGTAAGCTGCACAGTTTTTTAAAAACGTTCTGACACTTTTTATAGGATCTTTAAGTGCTAATAACTAAAAGATCTACCTTTACATTAGAAATCTGTTGTTGATCCTCACTTGTCGCCCAAAGCGAGTCCTGGCTCCTAACAGGAAAGTGGTCCGTCTGTCAAGTTCAGGAATGCTGGAATCTCCATCTTCTGGTTCTTCCTCTTTGTCTGTACTTGAGTCGTACTCTGGGACCTCCACATTCCAGGGATTACTCTCGCCTGTTTCAGCTTCCTCTTCATTCTCTTTTACTTCAGAAGACTCCAAACCTTCAGACAAGGCCAAGTCGACTCTGTCTTCAGATATCTGAAGTTGTCTCTGGTAAATCATTTCCGGCATCGTTCCATGTCTAGCCATGGTTGTTTCCTGACGGTTTGTTCTTTGCCGAACGGCAGCTCCATATGTTAAGGCATAATTACGCATTTCTTCCACTGCGGCTTTTCTGAGAGTTTTGCTACTGGGATCTGTGGAAGAGAGGGAAGCGTAGCTAAAGGAATTTCATGTTCTGGGTCAGGGTACCAGGAGCTCTTTTCACTGGTGTAATAATACACTGTCAAAGACGAGAGCCGTTTAGTACTCTCTTTTATTGTATTTCCAAGGTCTCTCCAGTCTCGGAATCCACTTGGCAGCGAAATTTTTTTTTTTTTTAAGGTAATCATCGCCTTTGGCCCCTTTATTGTAAAAGAATGCAACGCATTCTATTGTCGTCAACTCCATTATTACCTATTAAACACGAACAGATAACTGAGTGAAATCGGCGTACCGGCAGGTCCGACAGCATGGTCGGCATGTACCTCACGGTTAGGTCATAGGTCGGCAAACAACGTGCTTCAGAAATGTTCTTTTAAAAAATGCGTCCAAGTCAAAGTTTAAGTCAGAGGTTATCCTTCAGATCACTTACCAAATTTACTCTGTGAAAAACTTCCGGGCAAACTGGACAATAACAGCGCCAAAGACCATAACGTTTCAATCGAGCCGATCGCAACCAGTACGACACAGTGTCACGGAAAAGAGCGCGAAAAATAACTGGCGTCCCGCTGGCAACATGTCACAGCGTCCTATTCGTCTTAGTGCGTTACGTTTTCCCTGATGCGTGACATGCAATGAGTTCTGACCTCGTCCGTGACAAAAAATGCACATACCCAGAAACAACGCATTTTTGACGATCATTCAGATCCACGATCCGAACCTCCTCACAAATGAGCAAAATCCAAAATCCAGACCCAAAAAATCGATGAAACCGCAAACCGCTGCAATTTCAGGATCCGCAAATCCGTTACAATTTCGCTCTGAATCCGAAATCCGGGCAAAATAATTTTCCGAACCCGCCGATCCGTTAGCCTATTCACCCCCCTCACTGAGCTATTGTAATGTTTGCCACGCACCAAAAATACATAGATACACACGTGTAGAGTAAACAGAAATGGATCAATCGCCCAAAATGTCACCTAATAAACAATTTTGAAATGATACTGTCAAATGGTGTGATGAACAATGACCATTCAATCCAAGAGAACTTGATTACGTAATTAAGCTAAGTTTGTTTTTGATCTAGATAAGATACGTTTTTGTTCTGTTTCATTTATCGAGTTTTTACGCCCCTATTTTCATATACTATTGTTCACAGTTTGAATCAATTACGTAGCTAGCAATTCCTGTTTTTTACCGGTTTTACAACTGTACACGTCAATTGTACCCTTATCAGAGAGCCCCCTTTCAGCTTTTGTAAGTTGGAGTTAGGCGATCTATGGTGGCCGAGGACTGCCACTCAATTTTTACGGCCAGTTTTTCTTTTTTTAAGCGTAGAAGCGCGTGTAGCATGATGGTACTGGCAGCGCTCGGCCACGTGAAAATTTTTTTTTCAAATGAAAGTAAATTTTCGCATGGCCGAGCGCTGCCACTAATTTTGTTTTGCATTATCTTTTCAGAATGAATTCAATTTTAATTTGAATCAAGTTTTATTTGTTCTTTGCCTTTTGTTTTACGTTTAATTTCATTTGCATTTGATTTTGACTTTCTTTACATTTTCTTTTACATTTCATTGCAATTGTATTTCACTTTAATGTTATTTTCATTTTGTTTCCCATTTTAATCGCTTAAAAAAAGAAAAACTGGCCATGAAAATTCAGTGGCAGTCCTCGGCCACCATAGTGATCTACGGAGCAACATTGGAGTTTTCGGAGTTACATAACGTTGGAGTTTCTCTAGCCCTTAAGACAGAATCAGACGTAAGTTTCAGCTTATTGTATTCACTTTTCGTTTTCCTTTAATTTTGCTTCCTTTGCTATTAGTCTTAGTCCCTTTTTTGATCTCGTACATTGTAATTTCCCCTTTTAGTTTTCACCGCATGTGTACAATAATTCAGACGAGTTGGCGATCGTATTAAACTGTTGAGTTAACTTGTGCTGTTCAATTCTACACTGTGGTTGACACTTCCCGATCTCCAATGCACAACACCCTGTGTCCGCTGCACTGGGTACGCGACAAATGGTCTGGAGAAACGCAGAGAAACATCGAAGATGGCAAGATTTCCGCACAGCCCCATACATTAATTACACATGCATTTTGTGATGCAAACTCTATTCGTTTTTGGAACAGGGTTGGTATGGCAGTGATACATGTATTATTAATGTATGGGGCTTTGCGGAAATCTTTCCCTTTTTAATATGGCTGATAATTTAAACCAAACCAGATCGCTCGCAATTTCTTAGTAATTTACCCAATCATTGGTTCATTCATGGCAACCAGGGGCGGATCCAGGGGGGGTGGATTGAGTGGCTAGCCACCCCCCTTCGGAGAAGCCCACCATAAAAATCTAATACGTGAAAAAAAGGAAATACATGCATGAGTCCCAAAAAAATATAGTATAGTTTGGTGGCCGACTGTATCCCCCCCCCCCCCCCCCCCATTAAAAAAATCCTGGATCCGCGCCTGGGTAACTTTTGAGATGATTCTATTAATTCATTTTATAGATTTATTTATGATGTAATAATAGGTGGCTTATTTTTAAGGAGTCTGGTACTCTGTTTAAGCCTACCTCAGATTGAGCGGTTGATTGATTTTGTCAATTTTTAAAATTGTGAATCTGAAACTTGATTAAATTAAATATAGATAGTTTTCATGTCATAAGGACTACTTTTGAAAATGTATGTTGCCACAAACGAAACGTCAAGTCAGATTTCATAACATGCATTGCTTCATCATGTTTATAACCGCTTTATGTGTTGTTGTCGTAAACTATAATTGTGCCAAGTTTTGCTTTTACCACCAAATCCACAATTATTTCACCATTCTGCCAAACTATTAGCCAAAGGTCTAACCATTCTTTGTCTGATCTAATTAATTCTTTGTCTGATCTAATTCATATCCGCAGTTCACATATGATTTCTTTCATATGCATCATTCACTTACATATCTTTCACGGAAACATATGAACCCAAAATTGACCTGCTCCCAACGTCAGTGGCTTCATAGCTCAGTTGGTAGAGCATCGCACCGGAATCGCGAGGTCACGGGTTCAAGCCCCGTTGAAGTCCTGAATTTTTTTCTGGCTTCTTTACGCGATTGTAAAAATTGCGATCACAACTGCGACGATCATTCTTTGTTCGATTTCATATAATCCGCAGTTCACATATGATTTCTTTCATATGCATCATTATGACTGGTCAGCGGATGCGCAAACATAAACAGACACTCGTCCGACACTGAACCCCCTGCTGAACGGCAAGGTTGCGGAACGTTTGAGGAAGTGAAATTGAAAATTTGGTTTCATCAGATGATTGAAGCGAAGAGAAATTCAAAATCAGAGGTTTCGAGGCTTAGCTCTTCGCCAGAGCAAAGGCTTGGAAAGACGAGTAGCCAAAAATGATAAATTTTCAAACGAATCAGTTGAAATATGATTCGAGGACCACCTGTACGTACCATCAAGGTCTTCGATGGAATTTCCGTCTTGCGACCAAATTTCCGTGATAATCACATGACAAATCGCGTGATATGCATCTCGTGATCGATTCAACAAGGTACTTCCGCAGAAGCAAGCTGAATTAGTCAGTTGGACTGATTAAGCAGAATGGAGTTCGTTGCTGTATGTCTGCTGCTGGGGCTCGTTCGCAACACTGTGGGCAACCAGGAAGACTACCCGGTGTCTTCTCCAGAAATAGTTGAAGAGATCAATACCTTGAACGTTGGGTATGTCATAAATGATAATCATCTGGGTCTACGCAAGCAAACTTTGCACTGAATCTGTGCTGAGCTGAGGAGCAACATACATAGTGCACAATTAGCAACATGCATGTAATAGTATTACCAAAATAGTGTCACTTGTCTGCATATATAGTTGCATCTCGTTTAGCGCTGATGTACAGGTGTAATTAGGTCCAGTCATGTGGTGTGTATTGCAATTTGTTGCTGTAATTACTCTGATTAATGTCATTAACTATATTGCAGTTTTGATGAGATCACCACCAAGCCTATATGCAAATACAAAGTGATTCTTGTGTTGTTTGTGAATGGCAATAACGAGGGTTTTTTTTTTTCATATAGATGGAAAGCAACAGTTTATAAACGGTTTGCTGAAATGAACTTGGCAGATGCCAAACAGATGCTTGGCTGTTTTAGTGCTTGGCCCAAGGATTCTCCTCCAAAACTCATTAAAAATGATGTTGCTAATGATATTCCAGACAGCTTTGATGCTCGCTCTAAGTGGCCTAACTCTATTCATCCAATACGAAATCAGGCAAGGAGCTATTAAATGATAATATTACAATTGAAGCAAAGCTTTTAAAGAGGAGATTGATGTTTTCACTTCAAAGTTGACAAGGACATTGGCTGCAAAAATTCTATTTAATTTCAATCCTTTTAGGCTTTTGAATTTTTTGCTTTCTTCTTTGGTAATGATAGAAATATATAAGTTTAGCAAGAAAAAATATTACTTTTTGTGACAATATGAAATACTGTAGCTCGTTTCAGCTTAACATGTATATAACACAATTTTTTTTTTGCAATGCGAAATTCAGCTCATGACATCACATGATTTGTCAACATCGTATGTGTGGCTTCCTCTCTTCTCATTTGTCTTCACACGAGTGTTGCTCACTTGGGTGTGTTTTGTTCATATTCAACTCATTCTGTTTTAAACTTCCACTAATGTCTATCAATTCAGAGAACAGTGAGCATTTTTCAAACTAACTGACATCACATACATGGATCACATGATCTTTTCACCATGCCATCTCTGAAACAATTTTGAAGTTAGACTTCCATGTACAGTACAGTATGACCTCCATTAAGCTGCCACTTTCCAAAGTCCTGATTTATTTGTCAGTAAACTTCTGTATTTGATACCTTTACTCAATGGCCACCTCTATTAAGTGACCATGGCCACCTTTTTGCTGTCGCAAGTGTATTACTTATATGGTTTTTTTACCTCCATTAAGCGGCCAGCAAATTATCTTTCCAAGCAAAATGGCGACAGGACGATGGCCTTAAGAATAGGTGATAACTCATAACAACAAGAAAACAAGAACTTGACTATAACAAGTCACAAGCTGCATACATGTGCAAATGTTTCACATCTGGTGCTATACAAACATAGCATTAGCTAACAATAGATAGAGCTGACCCACTGTGTTGTTACAACCAAAATCTGTACAGGAAAACCTTATTACTACTGTACTGGAAATCTACAAAAATCCTTGCTCCTCAAGTTTTGATTTCGACCATTGAACTGAGAACTTGTCTCCTGTGAAGCAGTACTCACATGGAATTTTTAAACCGTAGCTGGCCCCTCTGTTTACGCACTTACCTTTCACAACAGCTCTTCCTTTGTTTGTTGGCCTCTTGAGAGCCATAGGGCCATAAGCTTGGAAACATGTCCAAGAACTGTTTTGCCATTTCATTCATTCTCATGTATACATTTCCTCCTAGGCCTCCCACCTTCTCTTTTGCGAAGAATTGCTACAGCATTGTGATCAACCATGTTAAGTGGCTCTCACTTGAGTTCATATTCATCGCCTATCTCCAGTGTCCAATTTTCTTGATATTCATGGTACCCTCTAATGAAAGAATTCACCTGTAATACGGTTTTGCTTGTTAAATTTTTTTCTGCCATAATCTTCTCCTCAGGCCAACAGAATAAACTTTGGACTGTCTGCTTACTGTCTTACAGTGGTACTGTAAATTTAAGCCACATACATCAGGTAATTCATTTCTATCCAAAGCAGCTGTCATAAAAAGTGTTAACTTTTCCCGTGCTGCTCCAATCATGTAAATTAATGGATAAACAAGTGGGCAATTGTTTCCTTTATTAAATTGCAATTAATTTGCCCTGTCATTGTGTGGCAGTAACTCACAATGATTCAAGTAATACTGAAAAACAAGGAGGCGATCATAGACGCCTATGCCAGCAATGAAACTCCAAATCATGCAAATAGAAAACGTTCATCCAAGTACACCGATGTGAATCAGGCTGTGTGGGACAGAAAAATTAGTGATTTCCAATTTTGTTGCTTCCGATTGCTGGCTTGAAAAATTCAAGCAGAAGTACAGCAACTGCAACAAAATGGTCACTGGGGAAGCAGGTGACATAAATAAGGAAACAATGGAAAGCTGGAACAAGCATGCAAGGGAAATTACAACGGGGTGGAATGCATGCGATGTTTGGAACATGGATGAGACAGGTTGCTTTTGGCGTGGCCTCCCTGAAAAAACCGTAGACACCAAGGGAAGATGGTGTACTGGAGGGAAAAAAGCAAAGCAACAACTAACATGGGCATTTGTTGTAAATGCGGAAGGGGGGGAGGAATATCCTGTTGTTATTGGCACGTCCGTTGGTCTGAAATGCTTTAATTAAGAATTTAAAGTCGCCAAGCCAGCCATACAACTGTTCCTATTTCGCCAATAGTAAAGCTTGGATAAATATGAAGATCATGACAACAATTCTGTTCAAGTTAAATTGCCAGTTGTAGCGCAATGATAGACATATCCTTCTGTTTATGGATAATGCTCCCTATCTTCCCCAAGTCGGTCCGGACAGTTCAAACATCATTCAGTTTTTGCCAAAAAACATCACTTCTAAATCACAGCCACTAGATGCCGGTATACATGTAATTGCCAATCGGAAGGTCCTTTACAGAAAGCAAATGCTGTGGTACATTTTATCGCAAGTTGATGGTGAGAAAAATGCATCTGAAATCGTCAAATCCGTCAACATTCTTATGGCCATTGAATTGGGGAGACAAGCCTGGAATGATGTTCGCCAAAGCACTATCACGAAGTGCTTTCAGAATACTGGTTTGTATCCATGTGATGAACCAGTCGAGGATGACCTCTTTGAAGGAGAGGAACTTGCCAACCTGAAAACTATAAAGGATCGGATATATGCAGAATGCTCTGTGGAGGAGTATGTTTCCTGTGATGATGATACCACAATCTGCGCTGGCCTGATCGATCCATCTAACCCAAACTGGAGGGAGGAGGTCAGAAGTGAGTTGCTAGATAATGATCTCAACATTCAATTGGTTTCAGAATACACCTCAATTGATGACAACTACAACAAGGAATTAGAAGAGCCATCAATCAAGAGCCTTGCAGAAGCCTTGCGCCTAACTGACCAACTCCAGCACCTTGCCCAGTTTAATGGGTACCAAGACGTTGCCCTAGCTGTAGGAAAGGCAAATGATGTGATCTCATCATTACAACTCCACGTCCCAAAATGAAAAACAGCATTGATGGATTATTTTAAATAAATTGTCTGTGAAATATCTTGAGCTAAATTTTTTCACATACTTTGCTGTTGATGCAAAAAGACCTAAGAAACTTGTCAACAATGTTTTGCATTTTTTCTGAACATTGTCAAGCCAAAGAAATACTGTGCATTTCAACTACATGCCCTCTGTGTTAGAGCTAGAACTATGCATGGGCTGGAAATGCACTTGATGTTTTGTTACAATGAATTGTGGATTTATCTTCATACACTGTATATGTTCACTTTTTAAAAGCATTTTGCTATATATAGTAAGTAAAATATTTTACCTCTATTAAGTGGCCAACCTCTATTGAGTGGCTGCTTAATAGAGGTCGGACTTTATTTTGAATGAGGAAAAAAGTTGTTTCAAGATGTTTTCTGGAGGTACATACTTTAAAACTATTTTTCTAACATTATAAACAAAGAAAATTAGCCAGGAAAAAATTTCTGTCGTATACACTTTAGTAAACTGTCTAAACGTACATTTAGCCATAAAAACCAGTTTTCAGCTATTGATGATTTACTGCTGTTTACACTCTGGTATTCCAAAAAGAGAGGAAAAAATGGGGAAAAAAAGTTTAAACCTGTCAGTTGGCAAGCTAGATAGATAGCCAAACTGTTTTTTGAGGGTTAGGGACCATAATTTTGAGAACCATAATCTGGCACACATACTTTTGCAATCCATCCATTACTTCTTGATTATGGAAAGTAATGCCCTAAATAAAGGTGTGATGTTTTTTATCACTTACATATGTATAGTTACAGTAACTGTTTGATCAAACTGAGACATTTTCCCTGATTGTTGTGGGTAACATCTAATTACACCACACTGTAAATTCAATTGATTATTTTACTGCAGGGTGCTTGTGGAAGTTGCTGGGCCTTTGGTGCTTCAGGTGGGTTAATTAGTTTTTTCTAACTTGTCAGTGTGTTTATTCTTATTGCGTACAGTGTAGTAATATTACAATAATTATAATAACTTTCCATTAAAAACCTTAGCTCTTGACACCCCCTTCCCCCTTGGAAATTCCAATGACCTTTTTGGGGGGTAATTGTGAACAATATTATTGGATGAGGTTTTTGTGATATCTGGAATAATCAAGGGTGAGCTAGGTAACAGTTAACAGCCAAAGTCTAATGCCCTTTATTATACACTGAATTAAAAAAAATTGTTACTACAGTAAACCTTCACTCAGGCTTGCAACATTGTAAATCATTTTGCTTCTTCACCAGCAACAAGCCACACAGTTGCAAAACATGTGAACTTGATATGTATATTGTATTTAACAATTATTCCATGAGCGCGCGTTGGATATGAGATAGTAAATAGCCAACGAGGCTGGTAGGGCTGAGTTGGCTATAACCAATCTCATATCCAACAAGCGCGAATGGAATAATTGTTATATTAAATTATCAACCTTCGGATTTGCTAAATTCCATTTAAGTGTAAGAAACGACCAGAAAGTGATGTGACTTTCGGACGCCAAAACAACATGATGTCATGATCACATGATACATGCACCGCCGCGCTGTGCAAACAGTTGAATGAAAAATCAAAAGCGAAGCAAATTAAGCGTACAGCTGAACTGAAATTACAGTAATCCAAAGTTCAAGGAATGCTTTGTACGGGTAAAAACCTTACTGCAGTGTTCTCAAGTGTTCAAAGCTCAAACTCATCGAGGTTGAGAATTTAATAAAAAGAGATAGTAAGTTCAATGTATAATGATAATAATAATAGTGTCATGATGCATAGTCACCACATAGAATAAATGCACAAATTGCAACTGATTGAACTGTCATCAAACTGGATGCATTTCATAATTTTATTTTGTTATGGACTATTGGAAAAGAAGAGTGACATGATATAATCAAAATCCCAGATATTTGGCCTTTCCACACTGTACTCACCATGTTATCCCGCTTGTAAACCTCTACATACAGAGGATTTAGCTCATATTTGATCTTACACACATGTGTTGAGTCCAGTTTTATGATCTTGTTTGGACCAACCATATGACATCTTGTAAGATGCTCCTTTAGGATCGTTGACACTAACTTGTACATGTAAATATAGTCTTGTTGGGTCTTTCAGATTATAATCACAGGATCCAAGAAACTTAGTTAATGCCATCTGCAGTCATTGAATAAAATAACCTGGAATCAGGCATTCTACTTTGTTCTGGAGCCATGGCAACTCCACTATGGTTTAAGTGTACACCCACATTTTGTGGGGCAATCATTATTCATATAATTATGCAGTCTATTGTTTGTTATCATTAAATATTTATCCATCATGGCACAAATTCTTTCTAATCACACGTTTGGCTGTGCACAAGTGCAAACGCTTTGATGTTAGGTGTGATATATTTCTTTTGTTCCACTGTTCCCTTGAACTTCACTTTAATTCAAAATAGACAGCAACTCATGATGTTATGAGGATCTCAAATGCTTACCTTTTGCAAATTTGTAACACTATCAAACAGCTTGCCACACATTTCCTCATCGAAGAAAAATAAAAGTAGCAACTTAAACAATTAGCCACTGTATTTAAGCTTGGATATATATATTATTTATATTTGTGAACTTACTTATTACTGGTGAATTTCTGAGGTAAACTCCACAGGCAAGTAATGATTGGCGTCGCAACTTTCTTAAAAAAAAGAAGATGCTTGCTGACAAGAGGTGGTAGCTTATGAACAGTGCCATAGCAGCTTTTCATGATAAATCCAGTTCTCTGTCAAAACTGAATCAAACTTGCATTCAAGGGCTCATTGTTTTAAAGCTTAATTGTAAAATGCTTCTCAACACAAAACTGATGAACAGTTCCTAGCATTAGAGCCAAGCGTTTAGTTGCAGAAAATGTATGTGCAACAATTTCTGTGAATGCAATTTAAACACAAACAAAATGATATTTTTTAGACACTGTGTAGTTAATCTTTCTCGTTCAATCTTGTATCTTGTGAAGCAAACTACAAGCATTTTTCCCCCATTTCACAAAGACACAATTAAACCGTCTTGAAGTTCTAATCAATACACGTTTTGTTTTTCATTCTCAATTTCCAGGTTTCCCAATCATTGCAGCACTTAGCCCACAGTCCATCTTTAATTCTTACACTTTCAACTTGCTGCTTCTGTGTATACTCCTACAAGCGTAAACCATGGCAATGATCATTTCTTTCATTTCACCCATTTCCTTTCAATGAAAAGCACCAAACACTTTCTGAATAATTTGAAAAATTGAGGGGAAACAATATGTCAGAGACATTCCTTCTAATCTGGGGTACAAGTCTTGAGAGTAAAACTCTCAAGTGACTCAGCAATAGCTGAAGAGAAATCATGGGTTTACCTCTTTATGTAAGAACCTTTCATTTGAATCTCATGAACTACCTAAAACAAAGAAAACAAAAGGTTCAAAACAATAGCTCCCAAAACAAAACAAAAAACTTTGTCAAGATAAAGAATCATCTTTGCTTGCTGAACTTTCTGCCATCTTGAAAGCTGCCCCCAACACTAGACCAGAACTCATGGTAGATACGGCATAGCCAATCAGAACAGCACTCTTTCAGTAGTACTGATTTTCAACCAATCAGGTAAATGTTCAGAATCTGGATGCCTTACCTCAGATCTGGCAAGTACACTCTGTAATAAGCCCTCTTCTCCATTAAGAATATTACACTACTACTGGAGGGCACACATCATTACAGGTTAGGAATAAAATACCAAGGCAACCATAGAGGGAGGATCATGATGTACAATCTTATGTGATATTACATGGGACTTCTACTGGAAATGAAAAAATTAATTTTATACTGTACATGCATTGATTGTTTTGCAGAAGTACTGTCTGACAGGTTTGCCATTAAGAGTGGCAATGCAGATAATGTGGTACTGTCAGCACAACAACTTGTTGATTGTGACACACACAGCCAAGGTTGTAATGGTGGCTTTCCCTTACAGGCTTGGGAATATTATATGACTGAAGTTGGGTGAGTTACTAATCAATATTAGTATAAAAGTAAATAAATCTATTATTAATGATTGCCGTGGGGGGAAATCTCTATTCCTCATAAGCTTTGCTTCTCAGAGATTTCCCCACCACAGTCAGTCCTTCCAAGTTATATGTTCACTTTAAATTTAATATTAATTAGCTATTTATTATCTTTTTTATTCTATCTGTAATTTATTCTTTGTGGCAAGAAGATAATAAATAAATAAATAAATAATAAATAATAATATTGTTAAAGTAACAAGATTTCCCAGAATCCCTAATAATTTATTTATTGGCAATTTATACCTAGAAGTGTGTCACACCAGAGAAAGATAACATTTGCAATAAAATATTTGTTAATTCAAAACCGACATGTAGGGTAATCATGACTATTCTTAAATGAATGTTTGAGGTCACTCTGACAATTAACATACATGTATCTTTATCAATTTTGAAAACAAATAGTATATTTGGAGTTGCATTTGTGTGGGTCATTTGAAAACAATCACTGATTATGTCTGGTTAAAATTATTTTAATCTGTGGTGTCTAAAATTATTATCTGGGTTGCTCGAAGCATGGTCAGCACTATAACCCAGGTTAAATACCATGACAACCTATTGGTTTTAATACATCTTAATTACCAATGGTTAGCACTAACAACTCGGCCCTGATTTAAGTCTGTAAGACTCTGCAAGCTTTTTTGTAGTTTTGAAAGTGTTTGCTTTCTAGGTAAAAGGAATGAATTGTCATCTGCTGATTTTCAGTCCCTAATCCCTCATCCTTTCAACCTACATTTTAGTGATTTGAAAACATTTATATTCTGGAAAATTTAGTCCATCTTTACCCTTAAGTCCAATAAGAGTGTTGTTTTTAATTTTTGCATGCTGTCCCAAACAACCACTACAACCAACTACATGTACTGTAACCAATCTTATAATTATATGTGCTGGTGTGTGAATACAGTCATTTCACTGAGACAGGCTCATCTTCTTAGCAAGAGTTTTTAACACTGTCTTTAGATTGTGTTCAGGGAAGCATTAAGGGAGTGTTAAGTGTGGTAAATGTAAGTGTAGTTCACTGTACTGTTGGTTTGAGGGGTAGGCTACAGTGGTAAATAGAGATAAACGAACTTATTTTATTTTTTCTCAGTGCTCAAGTGGGCAAAATTCTGTGAATCGTGGAATCTGATTGTTTCCAGGAGTGTGCAGAATTTTTCTATCTTGCCCACTAACCTGGGTGGAATCTTAGTCCTGGTGGTGTGAGCTCCCTTGTAGAAATTCAGTGCATTTGAAGTATACGTCAAATAGCCTTTTAACAGCCAGAAAAGTATACTTCATTTGTACTTAAAGTATACTTAAAGTATGCTGAATTTCTGTAAGGGGCTTGTGTGCTTTTTACACTGGTGTGACAAAAGAGTGAATTTTCTTTTAAACTTTTTCCTTCACTTAAGAAAAGAGAAAGTAAGAAAACAGGTAAAAAAGAACAACATCACCGGGATCTCCCAATCGACTATGGCAAATTTCCTAAAATTATTGGCTAAAATTAACATTCAAACAAAAATCTTTCAATGTTGTAATGCATGACAACAAGTTTTTCTCGCATAGTTCTCTTATATTTTTTGCATTCATCCATGAATGTTTTGGTGGATAACAAAGAGTAATACTTAAAAAATAAGATATGAAGACAGACTAATTAAGACATGATGTTCTCTTCATTTCTGAAGAACTTTCATTAAAACCGAATTTGAAAGTGCACCTTCATCTTCCACAAACAATTAAAGCTGCATAAGGACTTATTTGCCTGTGTTTGTGTGAATTTTTCAAATGTAAAATGGTTACTTTATGATTGGTATGAAATATCATGTTTTTTTCCTGTACATTTATTATTTGCTCCAATTTATATTTGAATTTCTGTTTTATTGTTTGTCTGCTTGCTTTGTTTGAGATTTACAGATTCTGTGTAATCTAAGCTAAAGGTTAACTGTTCTCTGTGCATAGAAATACTTCACAAACCAGTTCTTGTTCATCTTCACTGAGAAAAAAAGCAGAAAAAATAAAAATGTTATTCACCAGCTTAGATTGCAATTGGTCCATATACATGTAGGGAGAAACTGTACCCTCATGCAGCTATGAGTATCTCATGGCCCGACCATAAGGACAGTTTTTCTCTATACAAACCTCCCAGCTGGTTTTACAGTATTTATTTTATAGGTTTCTTCCTTAATTGCAGCTCACACCCTTGTGCAGCCTACTGACTCACAATTAAGAATACTATAATTATTCCAGTACACCACATTTGTTGCAAGTTTTCACCAGCTTAATGCACACTTCCTTGAGCCCACTGGGCTCCTAGGTTTCATGATTTATCTTTCAAAAGAAGAAAACTAGGTGAGCAGCAGTATAACACTGTATTCGTGGCATTTTTGTTAGTCTTGTAGGAGCCTGGGAACTGTAGGCACAACTGATGTTACAATTCTTTTTTGTTGTAAGCAAATGATAAGGCTTCGAATGTTTTGTCACTTCAACTGCATTAATCAATAAACTTTGCTGTGGCTTTTTTGCATGCAAATTAGAAGTGTGCTTTTTTTATTCTCAGTCTCCTGACAGTACAGTGCTATGGTCCATACCAAGCAAAAGACGGCCAGTGCAAAGTTAATAGCACACACATATCACAGTGTCCCAGTGGCTCTGGAGTTCCCAGGTTTTACAAAGCAAGTGATGCACACGCAGTGGCGTCTAACGTGAGTTACTTAAAGCTTCTTCTTCGGCTTTGAACTTGATAACTCAGATGATACCTACCGAGTTGTATTCAACATGTGAAGCCAAGCAAGTTGCACTACAGTCGTCCTCCAGTCATCACCCGTCCTTGAAAGTTTTTAGTGAATAGAGCTTTGCAAGCAGACGCGTGGTTTTGTTATACATATACCAGTACATAACATAAGAGTTTACTCATAACAGTTTTCATAGCTGCCAGTAGCTCAAGTGGGAATCTGTATTACAAGTGATCTTCACTGTTATTATGCATTTCACTCGGAAAGCAGTTCAAGTGTTCAGTTCAGTATGGAAACGTATGCAAATCTTAATGACAACGTACTGTAGGGTTACAGAAAAACTGACATGACCGGTGTGAATTGAGCAAAACGTGAATCTGTGTCTCCCTCTCTCTCTGGTACTCTGATACATTTTTTTTTTAAATTCTTTTCACATTTTATGTCCAGGTGGAAGCAATCGAGACTGAAATCATGACCAATGGGCCAGTTGAAGGTAGGGGCTCACAAGGTGCACCTTTATTGGCATTGTTAACCAGCACTAGATTAAAGTACATGTAAATTGTTCCTCTAACACTAAAACAGATTTCAACTGGAAATTAAAAAGAATTACGGGCTTCGAGGAAGGATTTTCAACTTGTTAATCTCTCCAAACTGCTGATCAAAAAATACATCCCGATTGGTCAAATCTCCAAACACACCCCGCCTGGTGGGAATTAAAGACGAGAACCCATCTTACTGTTTACTGTTACTGATGTTTTGTCGTTTAAAGATATCCTTAAGAAAAAACTAAAAAAGAGGGGGTGGATGTCTCAAGAGAAACGAAATACCGTTTTCCATTTGAATTCCCTTGATTTCCGCTCAAACCTTGAAGCCAAACCGCAGACTGAAATGGATTTTTTAACATGAGGGAATTTGCTACAGGATGGTAAATGTTTTGTTTAAATTTGATTTGCTTTTTAAGAATTGTTTGTTGGTCATTTTAGCTGAAGTAGTTTACAGTCTAAAACGTGAACACCAGAAAAAAATTCTGGAATGTTTATTGTTTCGCGACCAATCAGAAGCAACATGAAACCACAGCCTGATTACCGTTACTGTTTGCGGTTTAGTTTTCTCACGCGTGATTGGCTTTTTACTTGAAACACAATAACATTCCACAGATATTTCTGGTGATCATGGTTTTACGGGAAAGACTGTGATATCTGTATTTTGGCTGAACTGCTGGATTGGTAGGCATACGCCTTACCTGTGCGCCATCTTATAAGAACTTGTACCTGAGTCACTACGAGATCACTCAATTATCCAACCGTGAAACTGTACACAAAATTGTGATGAAGAGAACCCTGAACGGCGAAATGGAGAAACACGTTTCATCAAGGTATTACAAACGTCTTATGCAAGATATTCACAAAAAGTGGAACTTGCTTTTGATAATTTTGTTGCGGATTAAGGGAAAGATACAAACGGTTACAATATTATTTTGAGGAGGACTCAGTGTTGCACTTAAATTTGCCTCTTCAGCGACTGAATCACGCGTAAAATGTAATTGAGTTTTCACTGACCCTCCCTAACAAGGGAATCAAAACCATATAATTATGCTAAAAAACTCATGCTGAAACGCATACTATGAGCTGCAACACTTTAAGCTATTTTTTGCAGTTCTTGCAGTTGATTGAAAACGATATACAATTCTGCTTTGATGAGTTGAGTAATCTGTTTAGCTGAGACAACTTTTTGTTGTTTTTGTTTTTACTAATTCGTATTTGTGCTGAGTAAGAGAGTCAATGTAGAGATAAGCTAATTTTGTAAATGTGGCTGTAATCTGATATGCGAGTGCCGGATTTCATGATTCGTTTTCCGAGTTCAATGGCTCATAACATTGTAATTTTAAATCGTTAATGTTTGATAGTATGTGGTTAAAGTAAAAGTTAAAACTAAATAGCTAAATAATGATGATACTACTAATAATAATAAGGAGAACAAGAATAATATTATAAAACTACATGTAGTGGCAAATTAGTGCTATTAATGTATTATCATTAAACTCATTTGTATTGCTTAACCCAGTTACAGTGTTTTTGCTCTTTTTCTCTCTTTGCTTATTAGATTACTGGCTTTCAATCTTTGTTTAATGACGGTTATCTTGATATTGTTGTAGCCACTTTCACCGTGTACCAGGACTTTTACTCATACCACGAAGGTGTTTACATCCATACCAGTGGAACAATGGTTGGTGGTCACGCCATCAAGATGCTCGGGTTTGTCTCTACATTTGACAAGATGACTGCATTTTAAACATAACAGTCAAGGGCTATTTATTTATAACAGATCCTCTAGCGCAGTACAGTTCATTAGCAGCAAACGGGTTTTTACTTCATTTTGGGAAATAGTCCCACTTTCATTTGAGCACAACTCTTTCATGTTAATTGTTAGACCTGCAGCTTCAGTTTGTTCCACTGAACAACTTCATGTAAGACTGTCTTTAAAATCAAATTTTCAAACGTTGAAGTCAAAACTCACGGACGAAATTCTTTTGAGGACACGTATACAACTGTATATAATTTGAACAACAATTAAAGTTGATCAAAGTTCCCCCAAATCTGAGATAAACTCTATCATACTTTGAAGAGGGGGACATGGGGATTTGCGGTGTTGCGGTGTTGATGGTTTTTTCAATGCGGTGATGCGGTGAATAAAATCTCAATTTGCGGTGTTGCGGTGATCGCAAACCCAACGGTGTACGATGTTTGTGTTTCTCGAGCTACGGTGTTCGGTGAAATGAAATTATTTGCGGTGCTGTGGTTTCTTGTTTGATTTTTCTCAGACCTAAATTCAGCACGTTAACTTCGTTAATCCGTGATAATTTATGACAAGCACGTACCATTGTGTTTAATTTGTCATAAAATACAGACCAACATTGTCGAGTTAATCTTCAATACGCTTAAAGCTCATGCCTTGGGAGAGCCATACGATTCAATAATCGCCTTATACAGTGAAATGCTTTTCAGCTTCGTCCTGTCTGAAAATGTTGTAATATAACTTTAATACAATATGAATCTTTCAAAATACTCTAGAGATCAAAGAAACTGAACGCCGAAGTTTAGTGATGTAACAATACTTGTTACTAAGAGGACGCTCCACACTCTGGAAATGTTGTTTTATCGCTTGGCAGCTTTTCGGGTACCCTGCGAGCAGAGGTCCTTCGATCTTCCTAGAAAAGTCGGGAAGAGGAAGAGACTTCTGCCAGCCGGCTCGACTTTCCTGTTGAGCATGCGTTAAATGAAATAAACCAAGCCTTTATTAGCCTCGCTTTCATATATTTCAAATACGCATGCTTCCTTTAACCGATCGAGGCTCTCTCAGTCCACTTTACACGCTTAAATTCCCAGCTTTTCACATGAGCCTATCCCTATCTGATCTGTGATCAGCGAAATTAGCGGAGAGATTACAACTACTATTGGGTCAGTCGGGAACTGTTCCAGACCAGAAGAAGAAAGTTCTTTCACAACAACAGGGCAAAGTTGATAGATCATTGATTTACCATGGCCGGTAGGCAAGCAAACAAACGAATCTTCACGAATCTTTTCCACACAGAAAATTATTCAAGGCCTTAAACTGGTGTTCTGTGAGCTTAACTATTCCAGTGTTCACTTTTCCCAGTGCGCTGTTCACTGCCTTGTCAAAGTCGACTTTCTTTGAGAGAGATACGCCAGCCGAGGCATCCGCGGGCATCTATTAAGTCATCAATTCCATCAAGGAGTATGTGCACTGCGGTAAAACGGTAAAAACTGGTTTAAGGTGGCTCAAAACAGTTTCCAGCATTTTCCAAGACGTAGATTTTGATGGGTCATTATTACCACTTTATCAGTTGATGCTATGATCATGGTATCAAAAAACCGCCCAATCATTGGTGGATACGTTGGTATTATTTTCGTGACACTATAGATTACCATAGCAACACTGTGACCTGCTAAAAACACCCTTAATTTCAGCTTTAAGCGCTTATATTTCAAAAACGGCACGGTGAAATTTTTTTTTATTATAGAATTTTCATAAGCAGGATGAGATGCAACTTTTTGCAAAGTTTCAATAAATTCTGTACATGGAGTTCAGAGCCACCTTAAATTTTCGAAAATTTAAGGTGGCTCTGAACTCCATGTACAGAATTTGTTTAAACATTGCCAAAAGTTGCATCTCATCCTGCTTATGAAAATTCTATAATAAAAAAATTTCACCGTGCCGTTTTTGAAATATAAGCGCTTAAAGCTGAAATTAAGGGTGTTTTTAGCAGGTCACAGTGTTGCTATGGTAATCTATAGTGTCACGAAAATAATACCAACGTATTCACCAATGATTGGGCAGTTTTTTGATACCATGATTGTAACATCAACTGATAAAGAGTGGCATTAATGACCCATCAAAATCTACGTCTAGGAAAGTGCTTGGAACTGTTTTGAGCCACCTTAAACAGGACTGACTCATCCATTTCGGTGGATGAGCGGCAAATCAAAGAAAGTCGAGCCGGCTGGCAGAGGGTCTCTTCCTCTTCCCGACTTTCCTAGGAAGATCGAAGGACATCTGCTCGCAGGGTACTTTTCGGGTCAACTTCTCAGTAATGTTCATGGAACTTCATACAAACGACTTCTCCGGATAAGTACAAGAAAACTGATTTACGGGTATCAACAGTATCGACGCGTAGGCATGCATTGACAAGAGTAAATTTTGTTGTGTTTATTTTGTGGAAAATTGTTTAGGTATAAAAGTGTTATGTCAAGTGTAGACGTTAAAATCATGTAGCTAAAAATAATTGTTGCGGTGACGGTGTTTCGTCGACTTTTCTTGCGGTGATGCGGTGTTCGTTAATTTCTTTTGCGGTGTTTAGGACCCCCCCCATGTCCCCCTCTTTGAACACAGGAGCCTTGCGTGTTTTCATTAAGTGTAGTGTCAGTGCTGGAATAAGACATTCAGTGGTTTAATAGCCTGTGTACATCCGCCTCCTCCCCTCAAAAAATCGATTTTTTTAGGGGAGGAGGCGGATCTTCACAGGCTAGTGGGTTAATTGTTTCACTAAAATCTCTTTTCAGAATGCGTTAATGGACTGAATTATTCAGATTTTTAAATCAACTGTGATGATCAAAACTAGACTATTCTCTATAGGAAAATCCAAAGTTCAAACAGACGGGCAAAAGTGTTCTTACAATTTCAAAATAAAATCATGCAGCGGGCATTTTTTGTAAAGTAAACGTTGGTTGCAATTCGAGCTGTACGATTCAGTCTCCTAAAACTTTCTGCAACAAATTTTCAAGCAAATGATCCCAACAGATCAGTATGTGCAGACACATATACTTCGCCGTGTCGAACTGTACTATATTCATAACTTGTATAAATACGTTTTAAAAGTTAGCTAAACCTTTTGTACAACCGCTGGTCAGTGTTTTGTTTAATTCCACTGAATTAAATTCAACGTCGTGCGGGAGTCGTGCTACAGTCGAGCCAGCTAAGACCCCAGCTAAGCACGCCGACAGTAGCACGACGTTTGAAGCGGGCGTCATTTACTACCATAAGCGATACTTTGTGTACATGGCGTACATCAGAACATACAGCTCACATGCAGATCACAATTTAATGAGGGCCGAAGCCAAACAATGCTCTTTATGTGCAAATTTTTGCATGCCCTGGGTTCTCTCATTGAGCAAAGATGGTGGTTTTAGACATCTTTGTTTGGGTTTTGAGTTTAATTTCGACCCTAAATTGCTTTTCTTGTGAATATTTTCTTGTTTCATCCTTTGTAGATGGGGTAAATCTCCTGAAGGCGTCGACTACTGGGTATGAATTGTTTTGTGCATGCTTAATGAAATAAGGCTCCTCTTGTTTAATTTGTCTTGTTATGGTGTGGCCACTACTTGGTAGCTGTATAAATACTGGTATCCAGTTAGCTTTTTTTTCTTTAGATGTGACGTCATTGTTAAACTTTGTGTGTGGAGTATTTCTCTACTTCAGTTCGTCTTCTTTTGTTCTTGACAACAGAAACTTGTAAACACGCCATATCAGTTTAGCAATGTGAAGTACATGTATTTCATCGTTTGAATTGTTGATTGAGTGGAGTGTGGTTGATGTCTTGGTGTTTATGTCATTTGTTGTTTTGGACAGATTTGTGCCAATTCCTGGGGTACTGGCTGGGGTATGGACGGTAAGTTGTTTTGTTCACTGTGTTAATTTAAGTCAGGCGGAGTTACAGTTCGGGACAAATGCCTACCAAGTAGTTTTTTAAGATAATTTCAGTTTATGGACCAGTAGTAAACATAACCTAATACGAATGTGAAATAAAAAGTTCTGCTTTAATCTCAGAAGAATAAGCGACAATTTCGTGTTAAAAGTTTCCTATTTATGACATTTATAGAGACATGGCACGTCTCATATTACTTTGCATTCGTTTATATCCAAGAAAACTATCTTTTCGTCTGTCAAGGGACTGTGTGATGGGACTCCATTATCTCCTACATCTCATTTTGTCACGTTTTTGTTTAAAACGTCTTAACTTATCAGGGTCACTTATTGCCATCGTTATAACTTAGAGCATTTTTGTTTTGCATGCAAGAAAATTAGCTACGAGAGGGCGAAAATACATTTTGAGTTTTTTAAACAGAAACCATCGACGAAAAATAAGAGTGATACAAAACAGCTACCGTCATCATGTTTTCCTCTAATCTAGACAGAGACCGCGACCGGCTGATCGAGCGATTTCGTCGTCGTTTCGAGTGAACTAAAGGAGTCTTTTATAGTAGAAATGCCTTTTAACGAAACAAGAAAAAGCTGTTGAGATCATGCGATATCAGGAAAATACCGCTCTCTACCTTGACAAAATTTCATTGTGGTTTATACTAATGTAATTTACTCCTGTGTCCCCTGGCATGAAAGCAAAATACTTCAAGACCGACAGTATATATTTGTTACAGGAAATTAGCAGAAGCAAACTTACCAGAGTCGAGTCGTTGAAGGATACAATTATTTCTCCGGCGAGTTGTTGTGGGCACTCAGTAACTCGTAGCCGTCACTTCTTCCACTTTATTACACGACTTAGGCAGTCAGAGGGCCAATAACTAAAATCGACCAATAAGATTGCTCTATTGCCGGTCCGATATTCTCTAAGTATTGGACCGGGTATTGTCCCGAATGATCCCGCGTTGTATAAGCCGAGTAAAATTTTCCCCCTAAACTGGCAGCCATTAGTGAATAAAAAATCATCTCAGCGGAATTAACAAGTAGAAATTGCAACACTGGAACCGAAATACAGACGAGAACGACAAAAGACCAGATCTGTGCAGGTTTCTGTTTTAAACAATTTTCTTGCAGCTCTGGGAAAAGTTCACAGCAGCATTCGCTACGGGAAATCCTTCGAAGGATCGGTGTTCTTTTAAAACTAAAAATCAACAAAGTAAAAGTGGTCTTTTACCTGCGCTCGCTGAAATGTACCAATCACCAGCTTGAAACGTTTAACTTTTACAGCGTCACGTTTAGTAAAGAGGAGAAGAATCGCTGCTCTCGTTGTTTTTGTTATTCTGCTCGGCCGCGGTTCCAGTTTTTATGCCGCACGCATCAGATAAATTTCAAGAGGCTCAGGATATTTCTTTCATGGCCATGATATTTCTTTTGCTTATCCCTCAGGTTGCTTGTTTCCGACCAGTTTCGGTGAGGTAATGTTCTAGTTCATCATAGTCTTTTTAAACTGAAATATGTCTTCATTTTGATGAAATTCGCACTTGGCGCCGTTGTTTGGTCTTGTTTGTATGGATTACAAATTCGCTTTCTTCCTCGGCACGGACATCCATGTGAAAGCCGTTCCATCCACTTTTTTAAAACATTGACAACTTACAGCAGTCCTGAGCCAATAAAATAGAGTAATTTTCCGGAGATGAAGCTCTTGCCGGCGTTCCTATCGGATACTTTCGTTAAATTCATTCAACTTTTCCCAGAAACGCTGCAACAAAACTAAGGTTTTCGCGCCCTTTTCGTTTAGTCAAGCGATTATCAAATGTTGCCATTTCACGGTTTTCTCTTTCTCTACGTTTATTTCTTTCATTTGATTTTGGTTCAGATTCTCAATTCGTGGTCGCAGTGTTTTTAATAAAACAAATATTCCACTCGGGCTTGCTGGATATGAAATGATAAATAACAATGAGGCGCGTAGCGCCGAGTTGGTTATGATCAGCGCGCCCTCGTAGAATAATGGTTAAAATTAACCAAGCGCGAGGGCCGTGTCTTCAGTCGTGTAATAAATCTCTTATTAACCAAGCTTGCTCGGGACCGTAATGGGAGAATATCGGCCCTCGGTCTTTTTTGTACGGACCTCGCTGCGCTCGGTCCGTACTGCCAAGACCTCGGGCCGATATTCTCCCAGTACGGCCCTCGCGCTTGGTTAATAAGATATATGTATCGCACGTCACGCGACGCCATAAACCGTTTGTCGTCAGATCAAACCATTTGTTATTCGTTGAACCCATTTAACACTGCGGAAAACTCTTTGTCTTTTGCCTATATGATTTTACGTAAGGCCGATTCATTTGTTATTCGGCTGGACGATGTGAGTTGCTACAAAATCATTTGTTTTTTGGCTGAGCCATTTATCACTACGCTCAATCAATCGTCGTCGTCTTGCTAAACTATTTGTGTTTGTTAAACCGTTTCACATTATATTGAACCATTTGTCAGCTCGTTCAACGATTTGACGATTTCTTAAGCCACGTTCAGTTAAGCTAAACCATTTAACAACAGTAAACCAAGCCACGGTTGCTCAAAGGCTGGATAGCGCTATCCACCGGATAAATATCTATCCAGTGGATAGTGCAATTAGCTTTCCCAATACTTAACCGCTGGTTAGTGATCTAGTGGATAGCGCTATCCAACCTTTGAACAACCAAGGCCAGACTGTTTGTTGACACACTCTACCATTTTGCGTTTGAAAGTTAGGCCGATTTATATTTACATAGACCGATTGTCCGTAATCTATCCCATTTCACATAAGACAACCAGGCCCCGGTTGTTCAAACGTTGGATAGTGCTATCCACCGGATAAATCACTATCCAGCGGATAAGTAATGGGAAAGCTAATTGCACTATCCACTGGATAGATATTTATCCGGTGAATAGCGCTATCCAGCCTTTGAACAACCAGGGCCAGACCGTTTGTATTTAGGCTGCATCACTGCTAAATCAGTTATTCCATTTTGAAATACACCAGTGAACCATATTCCTTTCGGCATTGCCGCTGTATTTTCGGCGGTAATGGCCGCCCATAGTTTTTCTGAGGTGATCGATCACCGGTCGTACCCTCAGATATAATTGTACACGCAGTCTTAGCTTCACTGGCGATACTCTCGTAAAGTTGGTCTTGTTAATAACAAGTCTCATGTTTTCTTATTTTGTTCAATCAACAGGATATTTCTATATTCGCAAAGGCACAAATGAGTGTGGTATTGAAAGCGGGGTTTCTGCTGGAGATCCTGTCCTGTAAATTGAAGAAGACGCAATCAAGTAGATTTTATAATACAGTGAAACCTTTTTAAAACGATGACAAAGAGATGAGTGTCCGTTTGATGGAGAGGTTCGGCTGTAGTAGTTAAACAATTTTGTTTTTAGATATGTTTGCAGTTTTTCACTTTAGAACACACATGGAAAATTAAAAAAATTAAAACAAAGAAAAACGTTGACGAATGTCTACCACTTTTTGCCTTTACTGTACCTTTTGCTGTCCCGTTGCACAAAATCTTAACAAACTTTGTGCTACTTTTGCCTCTGACTTGCTGAATACGCCCAGCTTAAACAAGAGAAGATAATTTCTTGCTAGATTGTATCTCCAGGTTTCTTAAATGATAACAGTGTTCAAAGACTCGTGTTTGAAAAAGTATCGGCCAGTCCTGCGCCAGGATTTGTACTTCTTATTGAGCTGATTGAAATCAATACATTTGCCCTTAAATAGATGTAAGTCGCTAATTTTGCTGGAGTTGCGTGTCAGAAAAATAACGATTTCAAGGTATTGCGTTTCTGTGACTTTGAAATTCATGCAGTCGAACCTATATTAAGCGGTCACCCTCGGAGAATGGCGAAGTGACCGCTTCATACAGGTTGCTCATAACTACGAAAACAAAGAGGATGCCAACAAGGCATTCATCACTAATTAAGACCTGACAGAGTACAAACGGCGTCAATTTCCGCCCAAATAATCATGGAATTCTATCACCTATTACCCTTTATCAGCAGAATCGTTAGACAATCTATTGCAACTGGAGTCTTTCCAACTTCTTTGAAAACCTCACAGGTTCGTCCGAAACCGAAGAAACCTGATCTCGAGCCCGATCTGTTTGTTAATTACAGACCTATAGCCAGTATTCCATTTCTCTCTAAGGTAATTGAAAAGTTAGTCGCCATTCAAGTTCACAATTACCTGAACTGCCATGGACTATTTCCTACCTTACAATCTGCATATAGGGAACATCACTCAACAGAGTCTGCCCTACTCAGAGTTAGTAATGATATTTTTTGGATACTTGACTCCCCAGGCGAAGTAATTCTGGTTCTGCTAGATCTATCAGCAGCGTTTGATACCATAGACCACCATCTTCTGCTCACGAGACTTCGCATATACTTTCACTTCACTGAAACTGTTTTTCAATGGTTTTCCTCGTACCTACTTGATCGTTTCCAGCAAGAAACTATCAGTGATTCTACATCCTCACCGCGATGCTTAGAATATGGAGTGCCTTAGGGCTCGATACTTGGCCCATTACTCTTTACTCTCTACCTGGCACCTCTTCATATACTCATGATTTAAACTGTATGTTCTACGCTGACGATACCCATATCTACATCGCTATTAAAGATCCTGATCATTCTGTTGATTCTGTCGAAATTCTTCAAGCATGCGTAAATGATGTTTCTGCATGGAACACTCAGAACATGTTGAAGAGCAATCCTGGTAAAACTGATATACTGCATTTCACCTCCCGTTTCAAGAAGCAACCGTCATCGTTGGAGACTTTAACGTTAGCAAATAGTACAATAGGAATCAAAGCAAAAGCTAAGAATTTGGGCATTGTGATGGATAAAACCTTATCTTTTAATGACCACATCAAAGAAATATGCAAAAAAGCCAGTTTTGCTATAAGATCTATAGGACGCATCCGTAGATACCTTCCGTATGATGGGTTGAAGATGCTAGTCAACTCCCTTGTGATATCCAGACTAGACTATTGTAATAGTGTTCTATATGGGATATCAAAGTATGAAAGGGACAAATTACAGAGAATCCAGAATATCGCTGCTCGAATGATAACTGGAACACGAAGCACTGACCATATAACACCTATTTTAAAGAATCTGCATTGGCTGCCAGTCGAAGCAATAATTAATTTTAAGATTTTGAAGAATACCACCCATCAAGAACACTGAGATCATCAACTCGTTCACTGTTATGTATCCCATCTATCAAATCCAATTCCTATGGTGGACGTGCTTTTCCAGCCGCTGCGCCGGAATTATGGAACTCAATTCCTGAATATATCAAAAGAGCAGAAACAGTAGAAACATTTAAAACTAGGCTTAAGACATTTTTGTTTCAAAAACATTACTGTTAATTAATTATTGCTGCGGAGCCGGAGGCGAGCAGCATTACTAATCTCGACAAGTATCGGAGTGTGGGATGCCTGTGTCATAGGAGCTAGCAAAAATCTCAATTTTTTGAAAATTTGTCTTTGGTAAAGGATTTTTCGGAGCGCTGTCGGATGAAACTCAGGAACGCTCAAACACACGGGATTTTTCGGATGAAATTCGGGGCGCACGTCTGATGAAACTCGGGAGACGTTTTAAACACACGGGATTTTTCGGATGATATTCGGGAAGCGGAATATTCCCGGATGATATTGGGGAGACGCTCGTATACGCGTGCTGAACACGCCACGTTTTCCTCCCTGGGTTCTTGGTGCTGTGCTGTTCTGTTGTTTTAGGTAAGAATTATTTTAACTATAGCTATGTCAAACTCAAGCATGTTCATCTCTGGAAGCATTCATCAAGGTCACGAACGTTTCAATGACATTTCACGGGGAAGACAACGTTCTTTCATTAGTTTTTTGGCCCTGTTATGTGTTCAGGATTTACCAATCGAAGAGTGGACTGCCGCCACCGTCGATCACATCCTCGTGGGAGGAGATCGACTTTATTTGGGTGCTCTTGAAAGTAGATCCATTCCTGACATAGAGACGTTGTCTCTGAACTATTTCACGGCTGATACAGTATGTTGGTCTATGGAGGCTAATACCAACAATTTCACTGTTGCGTCAAAAACAAAGCAGGATTCACAAATTTGCGCCGAATCACAAACACACAATCCGCTTATTTGGGCGGACAACAATAACAAGTCACTTACTTGGGTGACAAATACTGATCTACCGGTGGTAGAGGCACTTAATAAACCTTTGGGGGTAATAAATTACAAAGATTTTTATCAAGGAGAAATCGCTCGTCACGAGCATGAAAATGAGGTTCCATACTTCACTTTGCGTTCGGCATTGATGAATGCTTTCCGTGATAATGATTCTGCATTTATAATATCAGAAGGCTATATCATGGGTCTAATAAAGACTGCAGATTGTATTTACATGTTTGATTCTCATGCACGTAATTGTTTTGGTATGCCTGATCCAAATGGCATTTCTGCTGTTACGAAATTTGGTTCATGCAGTCAAGAAATAAGCTGCGTTGCTTTAACCCTTTTTGAGGAAAACATTGAGGTCACGTGACCGGTGCTTCTGACACCACTAGAGGATAGCAGTGACTAAGATTAAGTGAAGGACAGGGCAAGAGTTGGAATTTAAGGGCTCCAGTTGATTTTCTGACCTTCAGGTTAAGTTCTAGGGGCTTTGGGTAGGGCTAGACTCAGATTTGGGGCAAGAGCATGAACAAGTCACGTGACTAACACTCCCAGCGCACTTTGACGACATAGACCAGGCACGGTAGGTTATTTGGCTAGATTGAGACCAATTCCGTTTTGATTGAGCCTGTAATCTTCAAAATATCTACTCCCCTTACCTCCAATTGGTGCTTTGCCACAATCTTGACCTATTTGATGCCTGTCCCAGATACCCTCTTTGTTCAACTCTTCGTCCTGTGCTCAGTATGACACAAAATTTTGCAGAGATACGTTTCTTCATGCGTTTTCCCTGTTTACAGCGTCCCCGAATTGAAACTGTGAAATTACTTACAGAAACGGTGTTTTTATTAAATGGACACATTGAACATAACATATGATTCCGTAACAAAGAAGCTTATTCATGTTGAACTATAAATGCTCAGATTTTGTATTGAACTACTTTGTTTTAAAGATAGATGAAAGAGCTCTTTCCTGAAAGTAACACTACTGTTCTTTAATGTTCAGTTTTTGATCATTGGCAGGACTTCATGATACTGATTCATGCACTGAAGAAATAATACAAGATGCGTTGCTTCTGATTATTGGACAAATTGAACATCGATGGGCTTGCTTTGTATGTAGGTTCACCAGAGCTTATGTACATGTACAGTAACTAAGCGGACAGTCAGACCTCATAACGTACGACATTTGTTGAAGAGACTGAACACAATCCAGCGCAATCCATAGGAGTGAGTTCAATCGAACACAAGCAAATGGATGGAGTTCGATTGCGTTCGATTTCTTCGATTGAGCTCGATCGTTTCGGAAATTAGTTCGATGTTCGATTTCACTTGATCGCCGAACTCAATCGGAGTTCGATTGACTATGCCACAATGTTGTGTGTGTGTGTGTGTTTGTATGTATGTATACGTAATTGGCCACTCCCCATCGGGGCTTTTCAGGACCAATGTAAACAAATAGTGATAAATAAACATAACTAGGTTAAGAATCCCAACTGGCGGGAGGCAGACCAGTTGGCTATTTACAAGCGTAGACGAGAAGTTGAACTCGGGGCTACCGAGAACAACATCAGCTAGCAGTCAGAACGGGATTTGAACCCGCGACTTACGGATTTCAAATCCAGCGCTCTAACCACTCGGCCACGCTGCCTCCCTATGTTGGACAAAACTACTTGAGAAATTTCGAAAACTGACCTCTTCGCGTCCAAAAATCGTTCACGAAAACCTCTGGCTCAACAGGATTACTACAGTAACTCCCCCCCCCCCTATTCAATGTTGAATTTAGGAAGCCGCAAACAACATTGAATTGGGGAGGGGGGGTAGTGAAACTCGGTTGTTAGTGTTCTTACAAAAAGAGGCCTTGGAACTCAATTTTCTCAACAGTTTTGTCCAGATTGCAGGAAAAGAGACAGCTAAATAATCAGGTCTATGTTCGATTTCGTTTGATTGCCGAACTCAAACGCAAACCATCCTCACTGCCAACACAGACACTCACTTCCTTAGTGGAAACAAGTTATGGGAAGGTAAATTTATACAAGGCAGGAGGTCGCAAGACAGTACAGGCAGGTCGGGATTCATCAGGCCATCTTAACTGTTGACGCCTTTTAATATTGAGATCCCTGAGCAGGTTTCTGATTTCTTTTAGAGTTTCGTACTCTTTTGAGTTCTTAATCTTCCATTTTGTTGCCTGTTTATTAACACTTCTCCGGACAAATTCAGCGAAGGGGCCTGAATGTTTTGCGAGCTCCTGGATGAGCCAGTTTTTATCCTCTTCGGAACACATGTGTGAGCAGTTGCCGGAAAAATGTGTCGAGCTCGTTTGTGCTGAAACTCTGCCATTTTGACTGGATGATATTCGAAGTGTGCCGAATCTCTAAATGGGTGTTCAGACTTTCAATTGCTCACAGTCCACATGAGATCGTCGATGCTATGCTTGAGGTTTAAAATAAGGCAGGTTGTGTCTCACAAAAGGGAAACCCCCGTCTTTTGTTTTCAATACATTCCTTTGGGCTTGAAAAAATAAGTTCAGGACTCAGGAATTCAAACCTACTTCCGGAATCTGAAATAATTCTGTCAACTATGGGGCGCCGTTTGTAAAAAAAAAAATGATTTAGCTTAATTTGGTCATTTTTTTTTCGTTATTTACTAAATAAAGTTTTATGATATGATATCACACGTTATGATTTGATGTGATAAATCCTGATTTCAAATCATGCGGTTGTGATTTGATATAATAAATCCTGATTTCAAATCATGCGGCTATGATTTGATATAAAATTATTATTTCAAACCATGCGGTTGTGATTTGATATAATAAATCCTGATTTCAGGGGCACCCAACGAGGAACTTCGATGAGATATCTGTTCGGGAGTCTACCCGTTCTCAGACTTTCGGATAATGCATTGCCAAAAGCTAATGATTTCTTAACTAAAACATCACCTAAAAGATTCACAACCAGAGAAATCCAAGGGAAAATAGTCTTAGATTTTCGGAAGGGATATTTTTGCAATTTTTGGCTCTTGAAAAGGTCGCTTAGCATTTTCGGGTAAGCAAATAGTTCGCAGAGATGTTCTTTGAAGATTTCATTCCCTAAAATTTTCGGGCACTTCTATTTTCAGCTAAGAAATCCGAACAGATCAAATTTTTCTAGCTGATTAAAACAACCCAACGAGAAACGTCTCTTAGGAAATTCTGATGAAACTCTCTTAGGGAAAACTTGAGCATTATGGAGTCCGCGGGACTGCCCTAGAAAAGTTTAAAAGTTGTCTTGCCAGCAGAAAACAATTTGTTCAATAGAATGGCCATTGTTCAGCTACCCAATGTGTTAACTGTGGGGTCCCACAGGGTTCCTCCTTGGACCTGTGTTGTTTTTTATTTATGTTAATGATATTTGTGACATATCCAAAGAATTTGAATTTATTTTATTCGCGGGTGATACTAATGTTTTCCTTAGTCATAATAACCTCAATTTCCTAATTCAGAACGTGAATTTTGAATTGATTAAGTTAACCGGTCTTGGTTTCAAGCTAATAGGCTCTCAATTAATATTAAGAAAATTAAATATATATTATTTAAGCCAAGACAAAAGAGGCAAACGCTTGATCATTTAACAGTAAAACTTTGTGATCATACTTTAGCTCAGGAAAGTGAAATTGTTTTTCTAGGAGTGATTTTGGACGAGCATCTCTCACGGAAATCGCACATTGCTTACCTAGCTTCTAAAGTCTCCAGGGGTCCGTTTCTCGAAAGACCCGGTAACTTAACGGGCCCGAAATCAGATTTTGAAATCAAAGTCTCAAGAAAAGTAGGGTGTCTTCTGACCTCAACTGAAGTTCATTTTGTTTCTTTAGCTGTTAACTTTACTGTACAATTTTCAAACTTTTTGAAATTCCCATCTGGAATGGAAAACAAAACAGCTTAACGGGCCCGGTAATTACCGGGAGCTTCGAGAAACGGGCCCCAGGGCCGATTAGCGCTAACCCGGGGTTAGACTTTAACCCGGGTTTCTTTTTCTTTTTGTCAAAAGCATTTTCTTGAATAGTTTTCTCCATTCTTTTTAGAGTATTCAATCATCAGATTGTAGACATGAATGAAACTGAATTTGCTTTTTAAGCTTTCATATCTGAATTCGAATTTCGCACTAACCCTGGGTTATCTTAACCCACCTTTGAACAACCCGGCCCAGGGTCTATAGGTGTTATTTCCAAGTCAAGCTTTTGCCTCTACAAATCTACCTTGCGTACACTTTATTTCTCCCTTGTCCATCCGTATTTGCAATATTGCATAAGTGTTTGGGGATCAACCTATCCTACTAATTTGAAGCGTCTTGTATTGCTACAAAAACGAGTTATGAGAATCATTAGCAAATCTTCTTACGGCGCTCATACAGAACCAATATTTAAGAATTTGGTATCTTACCGCTACATGATATGTATCTAGCAGAAATAGGGAAAGCTATGTTTCAATATAAAATAGGGTTGTTACCAGATGTATTTAATAACACATTTCTACGAAGGAATCAGGTTCATGATTATGATACCAGGAACGCCAATTCCTTTCATGTTCCTAAGTGCAGAACTAATATGAGATGTTTCTCGTTTCAATACCAAGCCCTTTTTTTTTTTTTTTTAATTTGCTTAGTCCCATGCTTAGTCCAGGCGTTGTAAGTTCAGTAAGTATACCTACTTTTAAGAAAAATCTGAAGAAATTCCTTCTCTCTTAACTTGCTCCTTCTCCTCCACCCCCTTCCTCTGTCTTTCTTCTTTTTTCTTTCGTTTCATTATTACTCTGCCTTTTCGCTTAGTTAATGTAACATTAAGTTTATTCATCATTATTAGGGAACATAAGATACGACGACGAAATGAGACGACGACGACCGGAAGTTGGATCTGCACAGATGCGTGTGCTGCGCATGTCTATACTTTACCTAAAGTAAGGACAAATTATGGCATATTCAACATAAGATTTAAGGGCCCCAAAGTATGAAACTCAATCAATGAAAATTTGAAAATTCTCTCTATTTCAAACTTCAAGGAATCAGTAAAAAGCGATCTTGCCGGTCAAAGATTATTAGTGACTTGTATTCTTGTTAACAGTTTTGTTGTTTTCCCTAATTACCTGTAAATTAGCCTTTTACTAAATTCTGTCACTTTTCGTAATCTTAATGCTTTGTGTTTATATACAATTTATTATTTTTAGCTTCCCTCATCGTGTAGAAATAGCGTTCTTTGTTTTTTGTTTTCCTTTTCTCTCTTTATATCTTTCTATGTGTGTATTTGAGTTCCAGTTTTCTTGCTGACCTATAACTTATTTCTATTTATTGCGCTTGGCTCCGCTAGCCCCTGTGGTTATTCCAGGCAGTCAGTCCTCTAATTTCACCTTTGTTATATTTCTATTGTCAAATTTTTTTTCAGCTAGGAGTGCAAATAAAGATTGTTGTTGTTGTTGTAGTTTATGATTTCGTCGTCCACGGTTCGTCGACGACGAAATTTACAAGGGAAAGCCGTTTTCGTGAAAACGTTAGTAAAACTTGTGTCTTTGAAGCTCTTTTTAGAGGATTTCAACTGATTTTTTTGAGCTGTGTGTCTAGAAAAGTCATATATCTCGAATAGATCGTTTTTATGTCGAATAGTTCTTTTTAGATTAAAGTTTTTGCTCGTTTCACAGGCGCATTTGGCGTGCAGTGAAGTCTTCCCTATGTCAGCGTGCGAGAAGAAGAAACCGAGAAAGCGTAAACTGTTGAGACAACCCGTAGAGCTTCTGCTAAAGCTCGTACGTGTCTTTTACGAAAACGAAACTCTGCCGCTCATTCAGCTTCATCGAGTTCGTCGAGGTCAAACGCTGCGTAAACATCAGGGAAAATCGAGGTCTTTGGAAGAATATAAATGGTCTTAAAGAAGAATAAATTCTTCGTCATCAATGAAACCATCGTCGTATCTTATTATAAGAGAATTGCGTTAGTCTTTGGACGCCATAGACAAGTATAATTTATAATGACTTAAGATGCCGTCTTCTTCCCGCAAGATCGTCCGCTTAACCTTCAATTTTGCCTCCGAAAACGAAACCCTCGGTCCAGTCTTTCCTGGATGTGAAGCGTCGTCGTCGTCCCTTCGTCGTCCTTTCTTAAGTTCCCTATTTAGCATGGAAAGCCCACGTTGTATAAGCCCCATGGTTTCCTTGGGCGTTCCTCCCATATTCTAACAAATCTCTGTAAAGTCATTTCGCATCACAATAAGGTGGCGAATAAATTAAAAAAAAAACTCTAAACAGTCTTTAAACATTACAAGGAGCGGCCTGAACTATCTACAATCAGTAGATGGAAATTTAACTGGTCTAGCCTCTAATGCATCTATAACAGCATTGACTCCCAAATTGTTGTCCAAATTTGTCTTGAGCACAATAATTCGTTTTTTGGTGATGACAATTTTCTTCAGATTCACGGTACGGCCATGGGCCCTAACAATGCTTGCAGTTATGCTGATCTCGCCATGGGAATTATCGATAAAAGAGCCAAATCAGGGAAAATTACACCCAATTTATGGTGAAGATACAGAGATGATATTTTTTATCTTTGGACCCAAGGGAATGATAAACTCAACGAGTTTACGCATTTTATTAATTCTTTGTATCCCACCATTAAATTTACTTTGGTTTCATCTCGCAATTCCCTTATGTATTAGATCTTACTCTTAATATGGTGGACGGTTTCATCCAGACTGATATCTACTCCAAACTCACGGACAATCATATTTATTTGCTACGGAATAGCGCCCATCCTGCTCATGTGACCAGAGCCATTCCCTATGGAGTAGCTACCAGAATTCGAAGAAATTGTTCCACTAATGAAACGTTTTGTAAACGCTCTTCCGAGTATCAGGGCTATTTACATAACCGCAGTTATAACCCGAGTTTGGTTTCACAACAGTTTGAAAAAGCCCAGTCTATTCCTAGATAAACGCTGCTTCAACCTCGGCCTAAGGAGTCCAAACAAATGTTTCCACTTGTTCTTGATTTCAACCCTCGCTTACCCAGCATTGGAAAAATTATTAGAAAGTACAAATACTTAATTTATGATTCACCATCTCTTAAAGAAATTTTTTCGGTAGGGTCTATCATTCCTGCTTTTCGTAGAACTAAAAACATCAAAGAAATGTTAAGCAGTAAGCCTCATCAAGAACATCGAGTGCCCGATAATCAGCGTGGTTGCTTTAAGTGCACAGCCAAATGTGATTTATGTCGCAATTTTTTAAAGGAAACTAATTGTTTTACTAGCACTAGGACTAGCAGGACGTATCCTATTACGCAGATTCTTATGTTATCTACTTGGTTACGTGCAAGAAATGCAACGTGCAATATGTTGGTTCTACAAGTAATGAATTTAAAGTTCGTTTCCGCAACCACAAGTCCTCCATCATCACTAAAAAACGCACTTGTGAAGTTGCTATTCATTTTAACAAAGAACCTCATGCTTTAGCAGACTTTGAATTTCTTATCATTGAACAGTTATGTAACCTTAGGGTCAACAAAAATAGTCTTGATGATCGTCTACTCACAAGGGAGGCTTTTTGGTGTGCTCAATTATGCACCCTCAAACCTCATGAACTTAACAAAACGTGCGAATTTAATTCCAGGAACAGGATTCGCTATAATTAACACCATCTTGCTGCTGTTTTTTATTGTATTTTATTGTGTTTTATTTCAATTTTAGCGGGGGGTTTTACTATTTGTTTTTACTATTGGTTACTATCGTAATTCTTATGGGATCTTTTGTAAATATTTTAATCTATTTGTTCCTTTCTTAGCTATTGTTTTGCCAGTTATTGAAGGCTTCTTCACTCTTTGTAAGTTTTGTTCCAAGTATTGTAATTTTGTAGTGTTGAAGAAGCCCGAATGGGTAAAACGTCCACCCATTAAAGACCATCTACGAGAAAAGATCGCTTCTTCTTATGTTTATTCGACCTATATATATATATATATATATATATATAGTCGTAATTAGTTGTTTAAGTAGTATTGTAATTGTTATAACCGAGGACCTCCGAGCCGAAATATTCAGTAAGCAACGAAACGTATGAGACACACAACTGTATTCCTTTAATGTCTTCTAGTGCGCAAGCGCACACACGCAACTCAACACATGACGCAACAAAACCAGCAAAAGCCACGATATAACATTTCCCCCCTTAAAAGAAAAAGAAAAGAAAGTTTCTTGGTCAGTTACTGCCATCACTTTAACTCGTAATCTTTCAAATAGCTAGGAAGCCTATGAGTTGTCCTGGTAGGATAACGTTTTTCAGTGTTAACAGAATTTCCACATGAAGAATTCGGGTGAACTAACAAGGTGTCATCGGCACTGACAGAATCAGAAATCTCGGGCAATGAACTAGGTTGAGAAAACATGGCAGTGTTAGTAATTGGCTTTGACACTGTTGGTAACTGGTTTGCCAGGTGAGGATCTTCCCGAGTAACAATCAAAGGGGGCTCATCCAGCGTAGTAGGTATAGGAGCAAACGGAATACTTGAATCAGGAACCATCTCGCAAGGCTGGTCCATATTAGGGGACACATCAAGTGGCACAGACCGGTGTTCAACCGCTGAAGGGCGACACGTTGGAGCAGCATCTTCAGGACGTCTCAACAGTTGGTCCACATGTCGTTTCCACAAATTACCTGCCACCTCGACAATGTAATGACGAGAACCAAGAACCTCACTAATTACTCCACGCACCCATTTCTCTCCCCTTCCATAATTACGAGCCAGAACAGGATCACTGGCATTGAACTGGCGAAGGCCTCTATGTGCGGTGCGACTTAGCATTGTACTGTATTGGCGAGCCTCAACGTGTTTTTCAACTGAAGGTTTCAGCAAATCCAGGCGGGTGCGGAGTCTCCGGCCCATAAGAAGCATCGAAGGTGATTCACCTGTTGTAGAATGTGGCGTGTTTCGGTAAACCAACAAATATTTGGCGATGACAGCAGCTACGTCAGCATTCGTAACATGGGCTTGTTTAATAGCTGATTTCAAAATCTGCACAACACGTTCAGCTTGTCCATTTGTGGATGGCTTGTACGCTGCTGAAGTACGGTGCAAAGTTCCATTGTTTGAACAAAATCGTTGAAATTCTGTAGCCGTAAATTGTGGCCCATTGTCGGACACGATGATTTCTGGAAGACCGTGTCTGCTGAAGATGTCTCGCAATGCAGTAACAGTTGTTCTAGCTGACGTATTAGTCATTTTGACTACCTCTGGGAATTTGCTGTAAGCATCTACAACAACAAGGTAAGTACATCCAGAGACTGGCCCAGCAAAATCTACATGAATACGAGACCACGGTCGTGCTGGGTAGGTCCAAGGATGAATCTGAACGGTAGGAGGATTTGATCTCATAGACTGGCACGTGCTACATGAAGAAACAGTTCTTTCAATATGAGAATCAATGTTGGGCCACCACACATAAGATCTTGCTAACGCTTTCATTCGAGATATTCCGGGGTGAGTGTCATGCAGTTCTTGTAACACTTTCTCTTGGAGTGAAGGAGGGACAATAACTCGAGCACCCCATAATATGCAGCCTTGCTGGGTACTTAATTCGTCTCTCCGAGTCTTAAATGGTACCAGGGTGGGATCCACTACACATGGCCAGCCACTAATGACATAATTGTACACTTGAGACAAAACTGGATCCACCTGAGTCTCTTTCTTGATCATCTGACTGGTCACATTAGTCACAACTTCAGTGTCCAAGAAGTAGCATTCAACATTTTCACATCTGGGTGACCATGTCTGAGGTAGAGGAAGACGAGACATGCTGTCTGCATCTGCATGTGCTCCAGTACTGCGATACTCAATCCTGTAGTTGTATGAAGCAAGGATAAGTGCCCATCTTTGAAGTCGTGCTGCTGCATGAGCAGGAACAGGTTTCTGGGGACCCAAGAGAGTCAGCAAAGGTCGATGGTCAGTTAAAATTGTAAAGGAACAGCCATACAGGTACTGTCGGAATCGCTTCAATCCAAAGATGATGCTGAAGGCCTCCTTTTCTAGCTGGGAGTAATTTTGTTGAGCATGGGTCAAGGTGCAAGAAGCAAAAGCCCCAGGTCGAAATTGTCCATCAATTTGATGCAACAGGACTGCTCCAGCGCCATAAGATGAAGCATCACACGAGAGGAAAAGTGGCAATGTATGGTCATAATGCACCAATGTTTGTGAGTTGAGGATGAGCTGCTTTGCTGCAACAAATGCATCTTCTTCAACTTTCGACCACCTCCATGGAGTACCTTTCCTAAGTAGCTGATGTAAAGGTGCTGGTACTGTAGAATGATGAGGCATGAAACGCGAATAGAACATTATAGCGGAGCTCCGCGCGCGCCGAAGGCGCGCGCGCGCGGAGCACCATTGGTAAGAAAATATGGTAACCCATCCATCCGAGAAATTTTGGTTATGACGTCATCGTACGACCGACCGTCCGACCGTCCGACCGACCGTACGTACGTCCACCCCATCATGTAAGCCAAAGTCAAATGTGATACTCCAGTTAACCCTTTCGTGTGCAAGCTCGCATGTAGGCGCCCTTCCATATGGACTGTTTTTGGAAAGATCATTTGGCCATACACGCAGTTCTCAACCCGCGTTTTTGTGGCGGGAAATTGCATGGCCAAATTTTGAAGACAGTTTTAAAACAAAGTCAGTTTTGTTTGGTCTATTCGCTGGCGGAATATTAGTGACAAACAATGGGAGAAAGAACAAGAAAAGGCACAAGTAAACAGTCAGAGTATCAGTGACGAACAGCGAGAGAAAAAGCACGAGCAAACCGGCTGAATTGTATTGTCGAGCAACGAGAGAGAGAACAAGAAAGGGCTCGAGTAAACAGGCTGAATCGTACTGACGAGCAACGGGAGAAAAAACAACAAAAAGTTCGAGAAAAGAGACGAAATTATAGTGAGGAACAGCGAAAAAGAGAGCGTCTCTTGTCAAGCTGTAAAAACATTACCAAGTGTCAGGAAGTTTCAGCTTTTCCTCGTGTTTGCCTGCAGAAGCTTGCATGAAGAGAAAAGATCGTGTGGTCTGGCAGGGTTTCAGTAATTATACACTGTCTTCGGACCTTGCTGTGTATTAAACTGGACGGTTTTGCCGCTAAAATCCTTAATTGAACAAGCTTCCTTGATAGGCATGAGACGTAATAAGACTTACTTTTGTGTGAAATGACCCATATGGCTTCTGCTTAAGCTCTGCGTTCGGAGTGATTGTTGACTGACTTAAACTGTGCTCAGGTTAGTACTCCTGTTTTGTCTTTTATATGGACATTTATGCCAAGAAAATTGAATAGCGATTTGTCTCGGTTTGTTACTTGTCTTATTTTTTCCGATTTGTACGAGAAACGTCGAATAGACATTCGCATCGGTTTCTTTTTTCTTACGTTTTGTTGTTTTCACGCTTCCATCTCAAATTGGTTTGGACTCTTGTTTTTTCCAAATGTTTTCTACCCAATATTTCATCTTGGATCCTAAAACGTTTCGTTTTTTCCTGCTGTCGCTCATTTTAGGGCACAAAATTTGTTGAAGAAAAGCCAAGCGAAGTCCGGACGGTTTATAACCTCGGCCCCGCTTGGTAAGTTTGACATTTGGAAAACTCTCGCCGAAAGAATAACAACTCCATGCCAAAAGTAAACGCGATTTTTAACAGTTGCAGCATTGGAAATGCCAGCAATATGTTGTCCCTCGCCCCAATTCTTAGCAAAGCAATGATTTTGTGTGATATGACGGCTATTATGTAAGCTCTGCGTTCGGAGTGATTATTGACTGACCTAAACTGTCCGCATCCGCAGGTTTAGTATTCCTGTTTTGTCTTTTATACGGACACTTAGGTCAAGAACACTCGGACTAGCGATTTACCTAGGTTACTCTCGAGTTATGTTTGTTACTTGTCTTATTTTTCCAAGAAACACCAAAACGCCGAAGAAACATTCGTATCGTCTTTTGTTTTCTTACGTTTTGTTGTTTTCACGCTTTTATCTCAAATTGGTTTGAACTAAAAAATGCTTGTGTTTTTTCCAAATGTTTTCTAACGAATATTTCATTAGTGGATCCTAAAAGTCTTCGTTTTCCCTGCTGTCGCTCATTTTTGGGCACAAAATTGGTTGAAGAAAAGCCAAACGAAGTTCGGACGGTTTAAATCCTCGGCTCCGCTTTGTTAGGAACAAGAGCCGGATTGACATTTGGAAAACTCTCGCAAAGAGCGACAACTCCTTGCCAAAAGTAAACACGATTTTTGACAGCTTTAGCAGTCGAAATGCCAGCAATATGTTGTCCCTCACAGCAATTCTCGTTGTTAGTTAAAAAATCATAGACTTAATGGGCTAATTGCATTAAAAACTTCGTCTTTAATTCAATGTTTATTGACAAATGTTTTTCTGAAACCGATTTTCTTGTCTGTTGTCATCGCCAATCAGATGTTATCATTAACAATGATGTAAAAAATAATACCGCGCACGACTCGTAGTCAACGTTTGTCGTTTGCAATATTTGTAGTTGATCGAAGTCAAGAATAAAACCATTCTCAGCCATTTGTAGTTGATCACCTGAGTTGATTTATGGCTTATCGTGCCGCAGCCACTTTTCAGAACGAAAAGTTAAGTTAAAGTCATTTTCGCTTAATGTTTTTCGGTGCTATTGTACAAAGGACACAGACGGCACTTTTCTATCGTCTTTACTCTTATAGCTCACAAAAATGACGCCATAAAATAGTCAAAACAAGGCGAACAAAGTACTTTTCTTCTTTTTTGGGTGGTGGTGCGAAGAGTACCCACTTTGGGGTTTTACCATTTTGTTTTGTTGAGGAATATTTCGGTTTGTTGAGGTTAAAATGTCAACGATACATGTTAGAAAATTTGTGACTTAGCCAAAGCGCATAACCGGTTGTGATGTTGGATTTAAAAGTGAGACACTGGGAATGTTAATCTATAGTTTAGAGATTTACACCATTTGTATTGAAATGTAATCGGATGTAATTAAACTGTGATGAAGTAAAATCGTTTATGCTCTGGTTATGTAGTCCCTCGATCCAACGTGGCAAAGCCGATGATAAATCGAAAATGTACGTTAGCACATGTTTGAATGGTGGCTGTGGCTCTGCAGCAAAACAGTAAAAACTATAATCACAATGCAGAAGTCCTTACTAGAGTCCTGGCTCGAGTCCTGGCATTGATTTTATTTTACCGGTAAATGCCATACAATAAAAAAGAACTGTGGAGCTCCGCTTTTAGGTTTGCCTAAATATATATATTAAGTCCCAGAAAAGACTTCAAGGCAGTTACATCTTTGGGTCTGGGAGCATCACGGATGGCTTTAAGTTTATCCTCAGTGGGGTGTAAGCCCTCTCCATCTATCACATGACCAAGGCAGACCACTGACGATTGAAGAAATTTGCACTTTGTCTTGTTCAGTCTGAATCCGGCACTAAGAAGTCGCTCCAAAACTAGGGATAGTGTGCAAAGGTGGTCCTCTTCATCTGTGCCAGCAACCAGGATATCATCTAAACGACTAACAGACTTTGGAATATCAGACAACAAATTATCCATGATTCTTTGAAAGATGGCTGGACCGGAATGGATGCCATTTGGCAATCTCTTGAATGCAAACAAACCAATGTGAGTGTTAATTGTGAGATAACACTGTGATTCCTTTGCAATTGGTATTTGGTGATAGGATTGTTTTATATCTAAGACACTAAACACAGTGCATTCTCTTAAAGCTGAATGCATGTCCTCAATCTGAGGCATAGGGTAGGTTTCAACGCGAGCACTTGCATTGTATGTCACACTAAAATCTCCACAAACACGGACATCATCACTGTCTTTCTTCCCAACGACTACAATAGGAGCTGCACTGCTCGCAGACGTCACCCGTTCAATCACACCATCCTTTTCCATCTTCAGCAAAGCATTCTCCACTTTTGACTGTAAGGCGTAAGGAACTGGTCTGGCTTTGTGAAATTTGGCCTCTTTACTTTCATTTAGCACAACTGGATCCCCAGTGTAACATCCAAGTGGGGACTGAAATAATTCACTGTATTGTTCCAGGACTGATTTTAATGTCTGGTTTTCTGGGTGAACAGGGTTTGTAGAGGAACAACATGGCAAGGGTCCAATGTGATTTAAACCAGGCAAATTCGTCCAATCCAGTTTGACATCAGAAAGCCAGTTTCGACCAAATAAGGCAGTAGTTCCCTCACGTACAACTAGCAAAGGAAGTGTATGCTGTGATCCTTTGTACTCAACATTCACATACGCTTCTCCCAAGGGGCGCACAGTTTCACCAGTGTAGGTTGAAAGTACAACATTTGAGGGTTTCATTTCAACATTGGGGCATACTTGTTTCACAAACGTAATTGGGGCGAGAGACAGTGCACACCCAGTGTCCAACTGCATACTACAATCATTGTTTTCAATCTTCAGGGGCACACAAATTTCAGATCTTGACATAGCATTAACATCATAAACAACATACAACTCATCTTCATCAGATAACTGCTCCTGAGGGAACTCTTCTTCGAACCTCATGGTATTCACTCCACCTTTCTTACAAACTCGAGCAATATGTCCTCGTAAGTTGCAGTTGTGGCAAACAACGTTCCTAAATTGGCATTTCGATCTTACATGGTCAGAATTCCCACACGAAAAACAAGCATAAGACGTCGCTTGCTGAGACGTAGACGAGGCATGGCGAGGAGATGTCCGTGACGCAGACTTTGTGCGTGAATCTCCACGGGAAAGGGAAGGTATGGTGGAAAACTCCTTCGCAACTGAATTCACCGGTTGAGACAATTGTTGTTGTTGGACTTGTAAAGTCTCTTTAGCTGCAATTTCGTCGGCGACAGCCACTTGAAGGGCCTGTTGAAATGTTCGATCCTCACTCAAGAGTTTTTTCCGTGTAGCTGGATTGCGAATACCACACACGAACTGGTCACGAAGCGAGCGGCTCAGGAACTCACCATAATTACAAGTCGAAGCCAGATGTCTCAAACGAGCGCTGTAAACCGACACGGTTTCATTTTCTTCTTGACAGCATCGATGAAATCTGTAAGATTCGGCAACCTCCAATCGTTTGGGCTTAAAATGTTGTCGCAGTAATTCAAATAACGCCTCAAAGGTTTTCTCTTTCGGATTCTCAGGACTACACAAATCGCGAAGAGTGCCGCACGTCTTCTTACCAATTAGGGAGATCATCACGGCGACTTTTTTCTTACTGGCTTCCCGAACAACAGCTGCAGTCGCATCAGCAGGACACTGGCCAATATCATTGGCTACGAAGAACTGGTCAAGCCTTTCAAGGTACACAGTAAAAGCCTCAGAGGACGGGTCGAATTCTCCAACAGAACCAAGCAACGGTGAAG